>CM033640.1:26166231-26562906 GCA_019453435.1 Rhinogobius similis | reverse complement strand
TCTATATTTTTGAAGATGGTTGAGGGCCAGATCATGCCCCCTGGAGGGCCTGATTTGGCCCTTGGTCCTTAAGTTGGATAGCCCTGCTTTAAACCATAATTCAACAAAATGTTGAACACAATGTATTTTAATTGTCCAAAAAAATCATTAAACGAGTTTTGGCCCAGTGTACAATGTGGTTGAAAAATAATGTAAATAGTGTTATATCATTTACAACCAGGAAGTAAAAATACAAACCTGGAAAAAAAAACTAAACCGGAATAAAATGTGTTCATTGTTTAGCAACATTTTATATTATTCTTACCCGCATTTTAGTTAATGATTAGTCCAGAGTGTCAGAGGCACTTTAGGTCACGAGGAGCAGCTGTTCAGGGGGAGGGGCTTGTGCAGACGACGTGGAGAGTTGGTGAGAACTTTTTAAACCAGGGGTGTCCAAACTGTGGTCCTCAGATCAATATCAATCGGAGGTGACTTTAATGTGGCCGTGATAATCTGATTGACAGACGCCGCAGTGTGATACGTGCACTTATCTGATTAAAGCAGGCATGTCCAAACTCAGGCCCGGGGGCCAAATGCGGCCCTCAAACCAATTTTTCTTGGCCCTTAGTCTTCCTGGTGAACTGGTCCACATTGTCCTGATAAGTACTATTTACAGCACATTTCAGATTTTCTACAATTCCAACCTAAATAACTAACATTTTGGTGCAACACAGACCTGATATTAAGGCACTGAGACTGAATGTAGATGTGGTGGAGCTTAAAACATCAGATAAATGCAGCTTTTTTAATGCTTCACGATTGATTTGTGGCCCTCCGCTTGGTCTATATTTCAATATGTGGCCCTCGATGGAAAAAGTTTGGACACCCCTGGTTTAAAGTCTATAAAATTGTAACGACAAAAACCCCAAATACAACTGTCTGAACCTGTCCCTGTGCAGTACCTTTAGTGCTAGTACTCTTACTATATAAATGTACACACAGTCAGAGCCGTTATATTATTGTACATCATATTGTTTTAGCCTTATATTTTTTACTCAGTGTTGTTCGTTTTAAGTTTAATAGTTATTTATCTTGACTTTTTACTGAAGGTATTCTCCTGTTGTTCTTGTACTTTGCGTTACAACATGGAATTTCTTTTATCGGTTGTTACAGACCATCAGCCCATCACGGAATACATGAACAAATAGTGAAAAAAGTTTGAACGCTTCAGATTTAAATTCACGGAGAGTTGTTAGGCACAACTTGAACATCACCTAAAATGAAAATATGAACCAGGGCTATTCAACTGAAGGCCCGGGGACCAAATCAGGCCCTCCACGGGACGTGATCCGGCCCTCAACACATCTTTAAAAATATAGAAAATATTTGTTGTCTTGTTATTGATTTAGACCTGGTTTTGTCCTGGTTCAGCCCTGGTGTAGACCTGGTTTGGTCCAGGATTTCGTTCTGGTTTCCGTCCTGGTTTAGTCCTGGTTTAGCCCTTCTCTAGTCCTGGTTTAGTCCTGGTTTAACCCTTCTCTAGTCCTGGTTTAGTCCTGGTTTAGCCTTTCTCTAGTCCTGGTTTAGTCCTGGTTTAGACCTGGTTTAGCCCTTCTCTAGTCCTGGTGTAGACCTACTTTAGCCCAGCTCTTGCCCTTCTTTAGCCCTGGTTTAGTCCTGGTTTAGCCCTTCTCTAGTCCTGGTTTAGACTTGGTTTAGCCCTTCTCTAGTCCTGGTTTAGTCCTAGTTTAGTCCTGGTTTAGCCTTTCTCTAGTCCTGGTTTAGTCCTGGTTTAGCCCTTCTCTAGTCCTGGTTTAGTCCTGGTGTAAACCTAGTTTAGCCCTGCTCTTGCCCTTCTTTAGCCCTGGTTTAGACCTGGTTTAGTCCTGGTGTAGACCTAGTTTAGTCCTGGTTTAGACCTGGTTTAGTCCTGGTGTAGACCTAGTTTAGCCCTGCTCTTGCCCTTCTTTAGTCCTGGTTTAGTCCTGGTTTAGACCTGGTTTAGTCCTGGTGTAGACCTAGTTTAGCCCAGCTCTTGCCCTTCTTTAGCCCTTCTCTAGTCCTGGTTTAGCCCTTCTCTAGTCCTGGTTTAGTCCTGGTTTAGCCCTTCTCTAGCCCTTCTCTAGTCCTGGTTTAGATCTGGCTTAGACCTGGTTTAGCCCTTCTCTAGTCCTGGTTTAGCCCTGCTCTAGCCCTTCTCTAGACCTGGTTTAGCCCTTCTCTAGTCCTGGTTTAGTCCTAGTTTAGCCCTGCTCTTGCCCTTCTTTAGCCCTGGTTTAGATTCCCTTTAGTCCTGGTTTAGACCTGGTTTAGATTCCCTTTAGTCCTGGTTCATCCCTCGTTTCTGGCCCCAAGGAAAAACCCTCGGTAAAATCTGCCTCGATTAAATAAAGTTGAATAACCCTGACATAAACCACATGAACCCCCTCCTGGACGTGGTGTAACTGACCGTCCTGGTTCGTGCGCGGGTCAAACTTCTCTCCGCAGCCTCGATTGTAGCAGTGCAGAGCCATTGGGCCTGAGCTCTGGGCCTCCGTCCGTCCCGTCCCGTCCGTCCCGTCCCGGTTCTGCTCAGGCGTCGCTGCGGCTCGTCTTTAAACTCGTCCGGGGCTCGGTCAGAGAAGGCTCCAGAAGGCTCCGGGACCATGCGGCCGCGCGGGGTGCAGTGAACGGGGTTAAAAATAGCGCCCCGGGGCCTGGTCCTCCCCCCGTGCGCCTCCTCCTCCTCAGCTGTCGGGACTTATCTGTCACCGAGGCGTCACAGGAGGAGAGACAGAGCAGATTCAGGACAAAAAACAACAAATTTACACTTAAAGCTGGGGTGTTTGGTTTTGACGATGCGGAAATGGAAGTATTTTTTAATTTTTTTTTTTAATCTGGCCCTCACAAACTCTTTGGCTCATCATTATAATCACATTTATTAATTTTCAGTCGTGTGCTGCTATAAAACAGTTTTTTTTCAGACGACAAAGTGAAACTGGGGAGGACCACCCAAGCACAGCCAATCAGAGCGCTGCTTTTAGCTCTTACTTCAAGACAAAATACTTAAAAATTAGAAACAGAAGCACGCAGACGTCTTATTTTTGTGAGAAAGAGCAGCTTTTAAAAGATACTATAATGAAAAACACAAAAAAAGTCAGGTAAACTAGCTTTAAGTGTTGAAAATGTACAATAACAGTTTAATTATACTATATTTGTATGAACTGTTTGTATCATAAAGTGCCTTCGACAGGTTGGACTCATTTAATTAAATTTGGGGAAATTATTTTCAAATTTTATTCCAGTTTAGCCATTTAAAATAATAATAAATTCTTCCTGGTCGTCAATGAGGTTGAAACGGAGATCAAGAAAAAACCACAAACTCCTCTAATGTCAGGTTTTTTTACTTGACAAATATAAATACAGTGAAAATTGGTTTAAAGAGTCAAAAAAGTCGTTTATTTTGTGTAAATTATTCATAACCTTGGTCTCAGTGTGACGTCGTCTAATACTAATGACATAAAACTAATAACAGACACAAACTATTCACTGATTGTTTTCAATCATTTAAGTACAAATAAGAATAAAATGTAAAATAGGAAATCATAAAAACCTGTCAAACGTACTTTAGCTCCTGGTGGGAAGTATAATGCAACAAAAAATAAAAAATTAAATGCATATGTAAATAAATATGTTAAAATTCTGGTTTTTCTACAATAAAAATACAAGTGTGATCAATATAACGGTGAAGTGTCATCGCAAACGGTTATTTTTAGGTGAATTGAATACTAATTTACAATCAAACTGACACGTAGTGTCTTTTAAAATGAATCAAATGTTTTTATTCAGCGTGTAAGGTATATGTTTTTAATGATTTCTAGAATTTACAGAGTGTGACGTTTCATTACGACAAATATAAATGTAAAATCCACTATAATTGTTGGAAAATACAGTGTAACTTTAATTTTCAGCAGCAAAAAATGATAATGTAATTGTATTTAGTTATAAAAATACTCATTATTGCCTTGATGTTTTGCCCGGTGCGCCTGGATAAAATGTCAAAGTGAGTTCACAGATTGACAAATGTGGATGTAATTGACTAATTTACCTTTTTGAAGTGTCCCACGAGCAACTTCTGCACCAAAAAATAACACAAAACTATCACTTTTACCAAATTTAAAGAACCAGACAGTGGCACAAACATTAGTTGCTTGTTATTTACCTTTTTTTAAACTAAATGGTCTGTTTTGGTCATGTTTTTGTAGTAGGTGGTGTGCCGTGGTAGCTTTAAACCCAAAAAGTGTGTCGCAACCCAAAAAAGGTTGGAAAACACTGCTTTATTGTAGATTTTAAGTAGATTTTCAAACTTGTACAAAATACGTCCTTGTAATGGAGAATTCTAGTCGTGTAATTGCACTTTAATACGTTTTAAATGATAAAAGTTACTGACGATTGTGAAAAAACACTTTTACATTCACAAACTCAGAGCGACGACAGAGCTCAGAATGTGAGTAAAACGGACAAAATACACTTTAACAGCTCGATTGATTACGTTTTTGTTTTACGTTCAATATAAAAGACTGATCTAAAACTAAAATCATGTTAAAAAGTAACAAGAGCCTTTTTACTTTTACTTGAATACAGTTTTGGCTGCAGCACATTTTTCACCTGAAACTCAACTTTTAGTAAAAGAAAATTCAGTTTTTTTTTCACCAAAGTGTTTTCTATTTTTGAAAAGTTAAAGGAGGTTAAAGGGCCTATGACATGTTGGTACTAATTTGAAAAAATGCAGTTAAGATAAATATATTTCAAATTGTGTTAAAATGCTTTACACATTTTATCACGATTTCGCTATTTTTTAGGTTTTTTTGTCTTACTTCCTGGTTGTTAATGATGACATCACAGTAGGAAATTACCATAGCAACCATCTTGTACACTGGGCCAAAACTCCTCTAATGTCACAGATTTTTTAATTTTATGAATAAGAACACATGCGAACACCTTTATTTTGTTGAATCGATGTTTAACGAATCAAAAAAAGTCGTCTCTTTTGTGTAACATTTGTCTCCACAGTGTGATGTCATCGATTTGTTTACTTCCTGCAATTTTGAACAGATTTTTCAACTTTTCTCCACAAATAGCGACTTGATTGGTGTAAAACTAAAATTTATATTTACAACAGGTATTAATGCACTGAATAAAGTCAAAATTAGAAAATCACGAAAACCTGTCATACGCACTTTAAAGGAGAAGGTTGAAAGGTTAGATTTAACCCCTAAACTCTGGAGCTATTTTTCCTAAAACGCCCGACTAAAATGCGCAATTTTTCTTTTTTTTTTAACTCATCCTGATTCATCCCATTGTTCAATTTGACTGAAATGAGAGCGTTACAGCTGATCGTTTCCTTTTAATAGTTTCTCTTTTTAATAGTTTAGTAGTTTCTCTTCTGCGATTAAGTTTATTTGCCGTTCTTTACTTTCTGTTTTATGTTTCTGTTCTCCTGCCGTTCTTGAGCTTTGTTTTGCGACACAGGAATCAAATTTAATCTTTAATCTTTAAAACTACAAAGGTTAAACGATGAGTTATTTTTAAAAAGTTAAACAAATACAGTTGGACTTTTTTTTTTTTTTTAAACTACAGAAGAAAATATGAAACTATGACATTGTTTTTGTGATTGGACCAAAGTCTTATTATTATTATTGTTTTTTTCCCCTTTACCTGATTCTAAAAACAGTACAAAGACCTGAGCTGACCCCGTCCCGGCACAGCCCTCCCCTTCTGCTCGTGTGACGTTTACATTTATAACATTATGCAAATTTCCAAGGTGTTTTGTCACATTTTTGTCACTTTTGATCATTTGTACAACTGTCTCTGCTTCTATTCTTAACATTTACACTTTTAACAATCCACAAAACTGACAAAGCACAGACTCCAGAGCGTTTAGGAATGGAAAATGACTTTTATTTCTTCCAAAAAAGAGAAAACAAACCCGGAGATAAACAAAGATCTGACTGAAAATACAAAGCTTTTTTGAATCTGTAACATTTGGAGTCCGAGGGCCCACGCTCCGGACGCTCCGCAGACCCGGCTTCAAATAAATACATTTACAAAGAGGAGGAGGACACATGTCAATCAAAAACACCATTTGGCATCGTCGACCAATCGCAGCCGATCCTGACGTTAAAGCCCCGCCCCCGAACCCTAGATACTGCATCGTAAATATGAAAAAATAATGGTTTTTAAATGATTTGGCGACGTCGTTTGTGATATTTACACGAGACTGAGGCAGCAATCCGAGGGTTTTTCAAAAGTTTACGAAAACAAACGTGCGCGAAAGACACAAACGGAACGACAGGGGGCGCCAGATACAGAGGAGGAAACGCAGCGCAGGGAAACAGAAGCGTCTTTGGGATTTAAAAAGGTCTGGAATTTTGCTACGAGATTTTTGAAAACATTCTTTTAAAGCAGAAAACAAACAGCTGGATCATTTTTATTCTGTTTATTAAAGGAAGATTTGAGCGATTAAACGGCTGTAATTGAATAAACAACATCTCCATGGAGACGAACAGGCGTCAGAAAAGTTACACAGCGCACATTTAGGTTTTATTTTTTTGTCTGTTTCTGTCTCGATTACCGTTTAGACTTTAGTTGTTGTAAGTTATGCTTTTATTAAAGGAGCAGCGACTTTTAAAATGGCAAATAGAAATGGTAAATAGTAAAAACACTGTGTTTTGTGGTAAATAATTGACTTTTTTTTTTTATTTATTTGGCAACGTCTTAATTGTTTTTTGTATGTTGTTATTCTGCCTTAGTTTGAAAAAAGAAGAAACAACAAAAATAGCTTCAGAGTCTGTTCTGACATTGTATTTTCACGACTGATCTGCAGGGGGAGCTCTAAGCCCAAAGTTACTTTATTCTGCTTTTAAGGTTAGGATTAGGAAAAGTTCATGTTGTTAAAGTGCCTCTGGCAAGTTGAACTACTCATTTTGATTATTTTCAATTATATTTATGATTTATGATTTAGCTAAAAAAGAAAAAAAAAAGACTGCCAGTGACAGAAATGTGACTATAAAGTGACAAAATCGCAACTGATAGTGACAAAAAGTAACAAAAAGCGCCTAAAAGTGAGAAAAACACAACTTTAAGCGAGACAAACCTGACCATAAGCAACAAAAAGTGGTTGACGGCGACAAAAATGCAACAAAAAAAGTGACAAAAGCACAACTAACGACGTCAAAAAAACAACACAAAAACTCACGAGGAATGAAAACGTGACTAAAAGCAACAAAACAAATTAAAAGCAACAAAAAATGAGAAAAACATGACGAAAAGCAACAAAAGTTTGGCAATTTTTTAGGTTAAAATGTTTACTTCCTGGTCGTTAATCATGACATCATGCTGGGGAATTCTGTAACTGTTACCTAGCAACCATGTTGCTAGTTGCTAGTTGCCACTGGTCAAAACTCCTTTAATGTAAGAAATTATTATTTGACCATCAAAAATTTCTTAAATTCATGATTAAAGGATCGGTAAAATGCACTTCCTGTGTGACGTCACGTTTGGGAGCTCTACTTCCTGTCGTTTTTAACATTTTTCAACTTTTCCGCACAAACTGACACTTGATTTGTGTAAAGTTGTGACAGATATCATCCCACCGAACATAAAAACCTGTCAAATGCACTTCAAGGTTTGGTTTAAGGTTTGCTAACCACAATTTGGCAAAAAACGCAGAAAAACTGACGC
Source organism: Rhinogobius similis (assembly GCA_019453435.1). Taxonomy (NCBI): domain Eukaryota; kingdom Metazoa; phylum Chordata; class Actinopteri; order Gobiiformes; family Gobiidae; genus Rhinogobius; species Rhinogobius similis. The sequence continues at coordinate 26,555,205 of CM033640.1, read as the reverse complement.
TTTTGCATGACTGTGACCTAACCATCGCGCCATTTTAAGAATTTATGTAAGAATTAAGAAATCGGTGGGATTAAGTTTCAAAAACCTGTGCATAACTTTAACTTAAACCTTTTTGTTGGAGTATTTGTTCTTGTCTCCATGGAGATGCCGTTGCTTTGCCAGGAATGTTCCACAGTATAAACAAACCAATCTCAAATCGAAGAAAAGCCATGTCTTTTACAGATAAAAACACGTGTTACTGGATAAATGGACGATGTACAAGTTTAATGCCATACTGCGGAACATTCCAGGCGATTCAGAACAGTCATGGAGACATCGGGCCATCCAAAAATGTTCCATATTGCAGTTTTAATGGCAGCTCCTTCAATAAATCGCATATGATTACCAAAAAGACCATTAGGCGCTCGAAAAAACCAATTTAATTTTTGAATTTTTCGGCTCAGAAGAAGATAAATTCTCGGTTTTAAAGTTCTAAAACTAAAATGTGCGTTAAATACTGTAAAATCAACCAAAAGTGCATAAGATTTGTTCGCTTGCATCAACAACGACGAGCTACATTTGGCCACTTCGATGTCGCTAAAGTCGAAAGCTACACGTGGCTCGCTCGATACATCATCATTCGCCGAAGAAAAAAACTCAAAAAACCTGGATTTCCGAACGACCTCGACGCCTCGCGGTCCAGATCCGGGACGGAGGACGAAAAGGACGGCGTTTCCACAGAGCCACGGGACATTCGGGGAGAGAGAGAAGGCGGGCTACGGGACTACGGCGAGCGGCGAGGGTCAAAATGGACAGCGGCACGAACACGAGACGTCCAGAGAAGAGAGCGTTTAATCTGTACACGAGCGTTTGTACATATCTATACAGAGGGTTAGAGCGACTACGGGAGCAGGAGGAGGAGAGTGTCACGACCAGAACGTGGAAATATGGAGCCGGGGATGTCCAGACGGAAAATGTGCACCGCTACCGAAATCGTACAACTTCTGAAGCGCGAAAAACCTTAAAAATGGCGACCGTAGACCGCTGAAACTGGAATACGATCGGAATTTTAAAAGGATAAAGGCAAATTTTCAAGGTTTAACTGAGATCAAACCAAAACGCAAATGGTTTTAAGTCTTAATGACAAAAAGTGAGCAACAATTTTGCATAAACAGGAGTAGAAATGTCTGTTACTTTGCTTTTCTACTGCAAAACATGGAAAAAATACTGCTGCACAGCCTTTAAATTGTAATTAAGCTTCATAAAAAAGAGCTATTTGTGGCAAAATGTGCAATACGTTTGAAGATAAAATGAAAAACTAGATTATTTGTTCAGGAAAACCTAAAAACAAATCAGCATTTCCTTCATCAAAAATGCAAAATCTGTGTCATAATCCGTTATAAAATCTCTAAATCCAGTGTTGAATGTGTTTAAAGCAGGCTCTTTTGTGCTTTTACTTTGACAAAAACAACTGGATTTTTCATATTTTGAGAAATTCTGAGGTTAATCCCAGTTTTTCGGTGAAATCACATTATGATTCAGGAAAATTAGAATGTTTTTTACAAATAAAAGGGTCTATAAATTGGCACATTCCATTTTTTTTGCATTTGTTTGGATGATTTGAGTCTAAAATATCAATAAAACAGCAAAAAATGAGTCAGTTTTGGAGGTGATTGCACATTTTCAGGCTCAGTTTTTGCTAAATATTAATACTTCAAATCCGGTAACGATCAATTCAATCAAATATTAATCTGGACATCCCGGTTTACAAAGAAAACGACACAAAAGGTTCATGGTGAAGATGCCAAAAGGGCGGACGATAAACAAAACCATCATTTTTTTATTATCGAAAACCCCAAAATTACAAATCTCCAATCTATTTTCCAGAAAAGCTACGCGGCAGGAGTCACTCAGTGCAAATGTTTAGCATATATGTGCATTTGGCGAAACAAAACGTGATTATTTTTACACGTACAAAACAAAATTAAAAGCAAATTTGTGTCAAATTCGTTTGGCTCAAATTTGGCTCGAATTTTGACACGTTTTGACCTTTAGAAAAAGCCCTCGATAAAAGACAAATATCAACATCAAGATGAAAAATGGCATCGTTTGGATCAAATTTACAACAAAACTGCAAAAGCAAGACTCGTAGTGAAGTAAAAATTGCTTGATTAAAGTAGAACGTATCTTGATTTGAGCGTCTTTGGCCGACGGAACAAGTTCATATTCCATTAAAATAAGATTCTATTGGCGAGAGATAGTTCAAATCCACTCAAATCAAGATGTCTCAAAGGCAATGTTTACTTCGTTTATTCCAGTAAAAATGGACCAAAATACTTGAACATGGACCTCAGTGGACCGAGTATTTTAACCAGATTGTGACAAAAGCGGTACGAGTTTGTCCGTCTGAAAAGTCACGGATCGTGGGGAAAAAAACGTTGGTTCTAAGTCTCGCCGACGAAACAATAAACCGCCGTACGACCAAAGACGAGCTGCGATTTCCGTGGGCCGAGTCTGGGCTCTCGTTTATAAAAGTTAACGAGGAATTCAAAACATAAACGTCCGTCTTTTCTGTCTCGCTGAGCTCGGATCGTCTTTGGAAACGTTTTATCAGAAATACAGTTGATCGCCTTCTGTTCAGAGTTAAAAGTGCACTCCTTTTTCCTCAAAACCTGGAGCGAAGACACTTTTGTGAAACATTACAATGAAATATATTTGGTTTATACAGAAGTAATACGTGATTTCAATGATATAATGAATCGTTTTTGCCATAATCGAGCGACTATTCTTGTACTTTACTCTTATTTCTCTGTAGTTTTTGCGCACGATGCTTACAATTTTGAGAACTTTCGCCGGCTCCCTTTTAATCAATTCCTAGTCTTTAGTCTTTAAAGTCTTTAGTCGACCAAAAACTTCTTTTACGCAAGATTTTCGCTCAAACTTTGGTCGCAGCCACGATTTAATGAAGTCTTCTGGTTTTAAATTCCACATGACTTTTAAGGCGAGAAACTTCAGGCAAATCTTTTTTTTTTTGGTCAGTTTTCTCTGGACTTTCATGTGGAAACAACAAACGTGTCCAATCTGCTCCTGAAGATGTTTTATTCTTCTATTGAATCCACTTCATCCATAGATTTCTCTGGACATTGTTTTCTTCAAATGCATTTTTGTCCCTCGAGACATAAAGATCAGCCTTAAAGTAGATCCTACACCAAACTGTACAATCTGGACTCAACAAGATTTAGACAAATGTACAGAAGGATTTTTAAATATCTAATTCTAAAACTGATTTATTGAAGTTTTACTTCAAAAAAAAAAGTGAAATTTGAATTTTTAGGACAATTTTCAGTCAGATCTAGTTTACTCAAAAACTAAGTAAGAAATCCAAAATGAACCAAGAAATTTAAACCTGGTTCTGTCCATTTTTCAGATTTAAATGTCCCAAATAAGTGGATTTTTGGTCATTTTTCCACATAAAACGCCTTATTTCTAGATGAAAACATGCTACAGGAGAAGTTTAACATTGATATCTTTATTCACCTGCTGCGTCTCGCCTTAAATGTGACTCCTAAACATCTTCCAAATCTCTGCGCGATTAGCCACGTTAGCTTCAGTCTGGTTTGAATACTCGGTTTACACAGAGGCCCCTTTAAATCAGAACAAAAACACTGAAAACAAGTCATCTCGTTGCCCCTCCTGGCACAAACCCCTCATTCCGACGTGAGTTTTGTTCGTTCCCGAGACACGAAGGCCAAAATAAAACACTTCAAAACAATCGCGCCCTCCATTTAGCAGCGATGGAGGCCAGAACGCTCAGTAACCAACCTTTTCGGGGAGTAAAAATATGCAAATCGATAGTTACAAAAACAACAATTCGGACGACGCTGGCTTCGCTCGTGAAGCTCAGACCGCCGCGATGCCACTGAGGAGGAGGAAACGGAACGGCGTCGAGCGGAAAAGACGGCGTCCGGGTCGGATCTGGACGAAGGAGGAGGAGGAGGCTCTGAAACAAACAGACCTGGACGAGTAAAGCGGAGTCTGCGGCGCTTTGTTCTCACTCACGAGACGATCGCTTCCATTCTTTTCGTAAATCTGCACATTTAAAGTCGCAAAATTGACTAATCAACAGTTTCAAATCTGTTCTAAGTTAATTTATACGTTTTTCATTTATTGTTTTTGGTCATTTGGACAATTTACAACCAGAAAATCAAGTCATTTTAGATCCTGAATCGTTATATTTCTACTTTGAGTCATGATTTTGACCCTGAAACACCTTTAACTTCAGTAACTTTTAAATAAATTTACATTTCTCACACTGTACTTTTTCTCTTCACTGAAAAATACATTTCAGTGTCACAGTTCTCTTACGTTTAGTTCATTCTTCACACTTTGACTATTTTTTTTGCCCTCATTTTCGTGTCCGTCCTTTGAAAATACCAGCTTTTCTTTATCGTTTAATGTTTTGTAACTTCAAATCATAAACAGATTGATTCTAAAAGGCTGTGTTTGTTTTTCAGACCTGACCGTTTCCAGCGCTCTGGTTCTTCAGATCGTCGCCGGCGTCTGGGAGAAAACTGGACGTTTGTATTGAATGTGGATCAAATCCTCCGACACACATTTATGGACTAATCATCATCACAAATCGCACGTTAAACCTCAGACAGACTGGATTATTCAACATTTTGCTGGAGATTTGCGATCTGTTCACAGCTCAAGCTAAGGTAAGCGGCTAACGCTAGCAACTCTGCAGCTAACGGTTTGTTTAAAGTGTTAAGTTCTGTTTCATTCGGTCTATTGTGTCCAGTTAAAGTCTATGGCAGGTTAGACACATTTGACTAAACATTTTGCCCATTTGTCCCAGTTTGCCCATTTTCATAACGTTTATAATTGTACTTCCTGGTTGGACATGGGCAGCAAATATGACACAGGTGGAGGTAATTCTACACCTGTTACCATAGCAACCAGTCTGTAAACAAGGGCCGACATCCCTAAAAATCAGACAATAGTTATGATTCGTCAAAGAATGGCTGATAACACCTTTATTTTGTTAAATGAGTGTTTAAACTGTCAGAAAAACGCGTCAGTCGAGCGTCAACTGTCACTTTTTGATGACATCACAGAGTCTTGCACTACTTCCTGTCATTCTAAACTTTTATTTGTCAAAATTTCTTCTGGAACCGCCACTTCAAAAACGTAAAACTATAATAAATATGTTCCACAAGTGCCTCCCTCCAAACTAAGACAGAACTTGAACAGAATGAGAACCTGCAGGACAGACTTTAAAGACCTGTCACTGTTCGCTGTAGTTTTTCCCGACTCGCGCGATGCATTGTGGGAAGTTTTGAGTGCACTACTTTTCCACCAGCTGGACATTCGGACCGCGGTAGAGTGCCCCCTACAGGGAGCAGTGTGGACGTTCAGTGTCAGGTGTGAAAAACAAACTCTGGTCTGAGAAAATGATCTTTAAAACCAAACTAAATCAGATTCTACGTCCAAATGAGGCCACACACTACAGGCAAAACTCTTTTTTTTTTTTTCTCAATTGTTTGTTTTTTGGTCAGTTTTCTCTCTCACATATCGACTTTCATGTGGAAACAACAAACGTGTCCAATCTGCTCCTAAAGATGTTTTATTCTTCCATTGAATCCACTTCATCCATAGATTTGTCTGGGACTTTGTAACTTCAAAGGACGTTTTATTAAAGTGCATTTTTAATTTCTGATGATAAAACTTTTAACAAATTTTTAGGACAATTTTCAGTCCAAAACTAAATAATAAATCCAAATCCTCTGTACATTTTTATAACTAATGTGTTACAAAATGAACCAATAAATTCAAACCTGGTTCTGTCCATTTTTCAGATTTAAACGTCCCAAATATGTGGATTTTTGGCCATTTTTTTCCACATAAAACGCCTTAAACATGACATGATGAAAAACTTGTAATACATTTTTTTCTTACATTTATAGTTTAACACTGATATCTTTAAATTTCAGATGTTTCCATGTTCACCTGCAGCGTCTCTCCGTAAGTACTTTTCCTTAAATTCTTTCTTATTTTACTGCAGTAATAAATCGTTGCACTTGTGACTATACTATTCGTCCGGAAGTGTAATTACAGCATGCGCAGTACGAAATAAAATATTTGTTTACGGTAGTGTTCTTTTTATATTATGTAAAGTTCCAATCTTTGTATTTATTTATCACTTTTGAAGTGTTAAACCGCAGGCGTTCGTACACAGTTGTGTAGTGACGCATTCAAGGAAATGGAAAGATATACGAATATAAGAAATGATTTTGATTGTTCAGATTTGTTTAGATACTTTAAGGAAAAATATTAGAAAAATGTATTAAGATCAGGACCACGTTTTTCTGCTCTATTTATATGGAATAAGATTTATATAACGACCTGTGCCAAACAAAATCAGAGGCGATTTAAAATGTAAATCTCCCTCTGACTTTGACGTCATCGATGCACATGCTCAGAGCTGCAGCTCTTCATTACAGGTCGTTATATAAATCTTATTCCATATAAATAGAGCAGAAAAACATGGTCCTGATCTTAATACATTTTTCTAATATTTTTCCTTAAAGTATCTAAACAAATCTGAACAATCAAAATCATTTTTTATATTCGTATATCTTCCCATTTCCTTGAATGCATCACTACACGACTGCGTAGCGAACGCCTGCGGTTTAACACTTAAAGTGATAAATAAATACAAAGATTGGAACTTTACATAATATAAAAAGAACACTACCGTAAAAAAATATTTTATACTTTATTTCGTACTGCGCATGCTTGCAATCGTATTTCCGGGACGAATCGTATGGTGACAGCACTCCTGCTTTAGTGACTTCACTCTGACACCGTGGGCTCCTCTTTCATCTCAGATACGTGTTGTTTCAGAGCTCCTCCCCCTCACGTCCCATCATGCCTCAGTCACTTCCTGTGGCCTGGTTGTGGTGCGTCTCCATCTGTCCGTCCCTCGCTCTGAGTGTCCTCCTTCCTGCCTTCCTTCCGCTGTTTGTTTGTTGTTTGCACGTTGCTTTCCTCCTCGGCGTTTGGGTTTTACATAAATTGCATCTGAGAGAGAGAGGAGCAAAGACAACACTTGTGAGTTTGGGATTTGAGCAGCTGTTCAGTAAAATCCACACGGTTTGAAGGTTTGAAGCAGAAAACAAGACGAGCACAGTTTACTGCAGCGTGGTCCAGGTCTATCCCCTTAGTTCTTGCTAAACCAGCATCAGTTAGACCTGGTCTAGTCCTGGTTAAATATCAGTTCATTGCTGATCCAGTCCTGGTTGAGTTCTGCTAAAGCAGTGTTTGTCTTTTTCAGATCAGAGGACCCCTGCTCCTCCTGTGTCTTTCCTGCTCCTGCTCCTTCTGTGTCTTTCCTCCTCCCCCCTCTCTGTCTCACCTGCTCCTCCTCCCCCCTCTCTCTGTCTCATCTGCTCCTTCTGTGTCTTACCTGCTCCCTCTCTGTGTCTTTCCTCCTCCCCCCTGTCTCACCTGCTCCCTCTCTGTGTCTTTCCTCCTCCCCTGCTCTTTCTCTGTGTCTTACCTGCTCCCCTCTCTCTCTGTCTCACCTGCTCCCTCTCTGCATCTTGCTCCTCCCCCCTCTCTCTCTCACCTGCTCCTTCTGTGTCTTTCCTGCCCCTCTCTCTGTCTCACCTGCTCCTTCTCTGTGTCTTTCCTCCTCCCCCCTCTCTGTCTCACCTGCTCCTCCTCCCCCCTCTCTCTCTGTCTCACCTGCTCCCTCTCTGTGTCTTTCCTCCTCCCCCCTCTCTCTCTGTCTCACCTGCTCCCTCTCTGTGTCTTTCCTCCTCCCCTGCTCTTTCTCTGTGTCTTACCTGCTCCTCCCCCCCCCCCTCTCTGTCTCACCTGCTCCTTCTCTCTCCTGCTCCTCCCCCCTCTCTCTCTCACCTGCTCCTTCTGTGTCTTTCCTGCCCCTCTCTCTGTGTCTCACCTGCTCCTTCTGTGTCTTTCCTGCTCCTCCCCCCCCCTCTGTCTTATCTGCTCCCCCTCGCTCTGTGTCTCACCTGCTCCTCCCCCCCCTCTCTGTCTCACCTGCTCCTTCTCTGTGTCTTTCCTCCTCCCCCCTCTCTCTGTGTCTTTCCTCCTCCCCCCTCTCTCTGTGTCTTTCCTCCTGCTCCTCCTCCCCCCTCTCTCTCTGTCTCACCTGCTCCTTCTCTGTGTCTTTCCTCCTGCTCCTCCCCCCCCTCTCTGTCTCACCTGCTCCCTCTCTGTGTCTTTCCTCCTCCCCCTCTCTCTCACCTGTGTCTTTCCTCCTCCCCCCTCTCTCTCTGTCTCACCTGCTCCTTCTGTGTCTTTCCTCCTCCCCCCTCTCTCTCTGTCTCACCTGCTCCTTCTCTGTGTCTTTCCTGCTCCTCCTCCCCCCTCTCTCTGTGTCTGACCTGCTCCTTCTCTGTGTCTTTCCTCCTCCCCCCTCTCTCTGTGTCTTTCCTCCTCCCCCCTCTCTCACCTGCTCCCTCTCTGTGTCTTTCCTCCTTCCCCCTCTCTCTCTGTCTCACCTGCTCCTTCTCTGTGTCTTTCCTGCTCCTCCCCCCTCTCTCTCTGTCTCACCTGCTCCTTCTGTGTCTTTCCTCCTCCCCCCTCTCTCTCTGTCTCACCTGCTCCTTCTGTGTCTTTCCTCCTCCCCCCTCTCTCTCTGTCTCACCTGCTCCTTCTGTGTCTTTCCTCCTCCCCCCTCTCTCTGTGTCTTTCCCCCTCTCTCTCTGTCGCTCCTTCTCCCCCCTCTCTCTGTGTCTCACCTGCTCCTTCTGTGTCTTTCCTCCTCCCCCCCTCTCTCTCTCACCTGCTCCTCCCCCTCTCTCTGTGTCTCACCTGCTCCTTCTGTGTCTTTCCTGCTCCTCTCTGTCTCACCTGCTCCTTCTCTGTGTCTTTCCTCCTCCCCTGCTCTTTCTCTGTGTCTTTCCTGCTCCTCTCTGTCTCACCTGCTCCTTCTCTGTGTCTTTCCTCCTCCCCCCTCTCTCTCTGTCTCACCTGCTCCTTCTCTGTGTCTTTCCTGCTCCTCCTCCCCCCTCTCTCTCTGTCTCACCTGCTCCTTCTGTGTCTTTCCTCCTCCCCCCTCTCTCTCTGTCTTACCTGCTCCTCCTCCCCCCTGTCTCACCCTGTCTGTGTCTTTCCTCCTCCCCTGCTCTTTCTCTGTGTCTTACCTGCTCCTCCCCCCCCCCTCTCTGTCTCACCTGCTCCTTCTCTCTCCTGCTCCTCCCCCCTCTCTCTCTCACCTGCTCCTTCTGCTCCTTCTGTGTCTTTCCTGCTCCTCCCCCTCTGTCTCACCTGCTCCCCCTCGCTCTGTGTCTCACCTGCTCCTCCCCCCCCTCTCTGTCTCACCTGCTCCTTCTCTGTGTCTTTCCTCCTGCTCCTCCTCCCCCCTCTCTCTCTGTCTCCTGCTCCTTCTCTCTGTGTCTTTCCTGCTCCTCCCCCCCCCCTCTCTGTCTCACCTGCTCCTTCTCTGTGTCTTTCCTCCTCCCCCCTCTCTCTCTGTCTCTCCTGCTCCTCCTCCCCCCTCTCTCTCTGTGTCTTTCCTGCTCCCCCCCCTCTCTGTCTCACCTGCTCCTTCTCTGTGTCTTTCCTCCTCACCTCTCTCTGTGTCTTTCCTCCTCCCCCCTCTCTCTGTGTCTCTCCTGCTCCTCCTCCCCCCTCTCTCTGTGTCTTTCCTCCTCCCCCCTCTCTCTCTGTCTCACCTGCTCCTTCTGTGTCTTTCCTCCTCCCCCCTCTCTCTCTGTCTCACCTGCTCCTTCTCTGTGTCTTTCCTCCTCCCCCCTCTCTCTGTGTCTTTCCTCCTCCCCCCTCTCTCTCTGTCTCACCTGCTCCTTCTCTGTGTCTTTCCTCCTCCCCCCTCTCTCTGTGTCTCACCTGCTCCTTCTCTGTGTCTTTCCGTCTCTCCTGCTCCTCCTCCCCCCTCTCTCTGTGTCTTTCCTCCTCCCCCCTCTCTCTCTCACCTGCTCCTTCTGTGTCTTTCCTCCTCCCCCCTCTCTCTCTGTGTCTTTCCTGCTCCTCCTCTCTGTGTCTCTCCTGCTCCTCCTCCCCCCTCTCTCTGTGTCTTTCCTGCTCCTCCTCCCCCCCCCCCTCTCTGTCTCGCCTGCTCCCTCTCTGTGTCTTTCCTCCTCCCCCCTCTCTCTCTGTCTCACCTGCTCCTTCTGCTCCTCCTCCCCCTCTCTCTGTGTCTTTCCTCCTGCTCCTCCTCCCCCCTCTCTCTCTGTCTCACCTGCTCTCTCTGTGTCTTTCCTGCTCCTCCTCCCCCCTCTCTCTCTGTCTCACCTGCTCCTTCTCTGTGTCTTTCGCTCCTCCCCCCCCTCTCTGTCTCACCTGCTCCTTCTCTGTGTCTTTCCTCCTCCCCCCTCTCTCTCTGTCTTACCTGCTCCTCCTCCCCCCTCTCTCTGTCTCACCTGCTCCTTCTGTGTCTTTCCTGCTCCTCCCCCCCCTCTCTGTCTCACCTGCTCCCTCTCTGTGTCTTTCCTCTCCTCCTCCTCTCTCTCTGTCTCACCTGCTCCTCTCTGTGTCTTTCCTCCTCCTCTGTGTCTTTCCTGCTCCTCCCCCTCTCTCTCTCTGTCTCACCTGCTCCTTCTGTGTCTTTCCTCCTCTCTGTCTCCTCTCCTCTCTCTCTGTCTCCCTCTCTCTGTGTCTTTCCTGCTCCTCCCTCTCTCTCTCACCTGCTACCTTTCTGTGTCTTTCCTCCTCCCCTCTCTCTCTGTCTTTCCTGCTCCTCCTCCCCCCTCTCTCTCTGTCTCACCTGCTCCCTCTCTGTGTCTTTCCTCCTCCCCCCTCTCTGTGTCTCTCCTCCTCCCCCCTCTCTCTCTGTCTCACCTGCTCCTTCTCTGTGTCTTTCCTGCTCCTCCTCCCTCTCTGTCTCACCTGCTCCCTCTCTGTGTCTTTCCTCCTCCCCCCTCTCTCTCTGTCTCACCTGCTCCTTCTGTGTCTTTCCTCCTCCCTCTCTCTCTCTGTCTCACCTGCTCCTTCTCTGTGTCTTTCCTGCTCCTCCCTCCTCTCTCTCTGTGTCTTTCCTGCTCCTCCCCCCTCTCTCTCTGTCTCACCTGCTCCTTCTGTGTCTTTCCTGCTCCTCTGTCTCTTTCCTTCTCTCTCTGTCTCACCTGCTCCTTCTCTGTGTCTTTCCTCCTCCCCCCTCTCTCTCTGTCTCACCTGCTCTGTGTCTTTCCTGCTCCTGTCTGTCTCACCTGCTCCTTCTCTGTGTCTTTCCTCCTCCCCCCTCTCTCTCTGTCTCACCTGCTCCTCTCTCCTCTCTCTGTCTCCTTCCTCCTCCTCCTCTCCCTCTGTCTCACCTGCTCCTTCTCTGTGTCTTTCCTGCTCCTCCTCCCCCCTCTCTGTCTCACCTGCTCCTTCTCCTCCTCCTCCCCCTCTCTGTCTCTCCTCTCCTCCTGTCTCCTCCTCTCCCTCTCTCTGTCTCACCTGCTCCTCCCCCCCCTCTCTGTCTCACCTGCTCCTTCTCTGTGTCTTTCCTCCTCCCCCCTCTCTCTCTGTCTCACCTGCTCCTTCTCTGTGTCTTTCCTCCTCCCCCCTCTCTCTGTCTCACCTGCTCCCTCTCTCTCCTGTCTCTCCTGCTCCTCCCTCCCCCTCTCTCTCTGTCTCACCTCCTCCTGCTCCTCTCTCTGTGTCTTTCCTCCTTCTCCTCCCCCTCTCTCTGTCTCACCTGCTCTCTCTCTGTGTGTTTCCTCTTCCCCCCTCTCTCCTGTGTCTTTCCTGCTCCTCCTCCCCCCTCTCTCTCTGTCTCACCTGCTCCCTCTCTGTGTCTTTCCTCCTCCCCCCTCCCCCTCTCTCTCTGTCTCACCTGCTCCTTCTCTGTGTTCTTCTCCCTCCTCTCTGTCTCACCTGCTCCTTCTCTGTGTCTTTCCTCCTCCCCCCTCTCTCTCTGTCTTACCTGCTCCTTCTCTGTGTCTTTCCTGCTCCTCCCCCTCTCTGTCTCACCTGCTCCTCTCTCTGTGTCTTTCCTGCTCCTCCCCCCTCTCTGTCTGTCCCTGCTCCTTCTCTCTGTGTCTTTCCTCCTCACCTGCTCCTCCCCCCCTCTCTGTCTCACCTGCTCCTTCTCTGTGTCTTTCCTCCTCCCCCCTCTCTGTCTCACCTGCTCCTTCTCTGTGTCTTTCCTGCTTCCTCCTCCCCCTCTCTGTCTCACCTCCTCCTCTCTCTCTGTCTCACCTGCTCCTTCTCTGTGTCTTTCCTCCTCCCCCCTCTCTCTCTCTGTCTCACCTGCTCCCTCTCTGTGTCTCCTCCTCCCTCTCTCTCTGTCTCACCTCTCCCTCTCCTTTGCTCCTCCCTCCCCCTCTCTCTCTGTCTCACCTGCTCCTCTCTCTGTGTCTCTTCCTCCTCCCCCCTCTCTCTCTGTCTCACCTGCTCCTCTCTCTGTGTCTTTCCTCCTGCTCCTCCTCCTCCCCCCTCTCTCTCTGTCTCACCTGCTCCTTCTCTGTGTCTTTCCTCCTCCCCCCTCTCTCTCTGTCTCACCTGCTCCCTCTCTGTGTCTTTCCTCCTGCTCCTCCTCTCTCTCTCTGCTCCCTCTCTGTGTCTTTCCTGCTCCTCCCCCCTCTCTGTCTCACCTGCTCCTTCTCTGTGTCCTTCCTCCTCCCCCCTCCCTGTCTCACCTGCTCCTTCTCCTCCTGCTCCTCCTCCCCCCTCTCTCCCCTCTGTCTCACCTGCTCCTTCTCTGTGTCTTTCCTCCTCCCTCTTTCCTGCTCCTCCCCCCTCTCTGTCTCACCTGCTCCTTCTCTGTGTCTTTCCTGCTTCCTCCTCCTCTCTCTCTGTCTCACCTGCTCCTCTCTCTCTCCTCCTGCTCCTCCCCCCTCTCTCTCTGTGTCTTTCCTGCTCCTCCCCCCCCTCTCTGTCTCACCTGCTCCTTCTCTGTGTCTTTCCTCCTCCCCCCTCTCTCTCTGTCTCACCTGCTCCCTCTCTGTGTCTTTCCTCCTCACCTGCTCCTCCCCCCCCTCTCTGTGTCTCACCTGCTCCTTCTCTGTGTCTTTCCTGCTCCACTCTCTGTCTCACCTGCTCCCTCTCTGTGTCTTTCCTCCTCCTCCTCCCCCCCCTCTCTGTCTCACCTGCTCCTTCTCTGTGTCTTTCCCCCCCCCCTCTCTGTCTCACCTGCTCCTTCTCTGTGTCTTTCCTCCTCCTCCTCCCCTCTCTCTCTGTCTCCCCCTCTCTCTCTGTGTCTTTCCTCCTCCCCTCTCTCTCTGTCTCACCTGCTCCCTCTCTCCTCTCTGTGTCTTTCCTGCTCCTCCTCCCCCCTCTCTCTGTCTCACCTGCTCCACCTCTCTCTGTGTCTTTCCTGCTTCCTTCTCCTCCTGCTCCTCCCCCCTCTCTCTCTCTCTCTGTCTCACCTGCTCCTTCTCTGTGTCTTTCCTGCTTCCTCCTCCCTCCCCTCTCTGTCTCACCTGCTCCTTCTCCTCCTCCTCTCCTGTCTCTCCTTCTCCTCCTGCTCCTCTCTCCCTCTGTGTCTTTCCTGCTCCTCCTCTCTCTCCCACCTGCTCCTTCTCTGTGTCTTTCCTCCTCCCCCCTCTCTCTGTCTCACCTGCTCCCTCTCTGTGTCTTTCCTCCTCCCCCCTCTCTCTGTCTCACCTGCTCCCTCTCTGTGTCTTTCCTGCTCCTCCCCCCACCCTCTCTGTGTCTCACCTGCTCCTTCTCTGTGTCTTTCCTCCTTCCTCCTCCTCCTCCTCCTCCCCCCTCTCTGTCTCACCTGCTCCTCCCCCCTCTCTGTCTCACCTGCTCCTTCTCTCTGTGTCTTTCCTCCTCCTCCTCCCCCCTCTCTGTCTCACCTGCTCCTTCTGTGTCTTTCCTGCTCCTCCCCCCTCTCTGTCTCACCTGCTCCTTCTCTGTGTCTTTCCTCCTCCTCCCCTCTCTGTCTCACCTGCTCCTTCTCTGTGTCTTTCCTCCTCTCTCTCTCTGTCTCCTCACCTCCCCCCCTCCTCTCCTCTCTGTCTCACCTGCTCCTTCTCTGTGTCTTTCCTGCTCCTCCCTCTCTCTCTCTGTGTCTTTCCTCCTCCCCCCTCTCTGTCTCACCTGCTCCTTCTCTGTGTCTTTCCTCCTCCTCCTCCCCCCTCTCTGTCTCACCTGCTCCTTCTCTGTGTCTTTCCTCCTGCTCCTCCCCCTCTCTGTCTCACCTGCTCCTTCTCTGTGTCTTTCCTCCTCCTCCCTCCCCTCTCTGTCTCACCTGCTCCTTCTCTGTGTCTTTCCTCCTCCTCCTCCCCCTCTCTGTCTCACCTGCTCCTTCTCCTCCTCCTCCCTCTCCCTGTCTCTCCTTCTCCTCCTGCTCCTCCTCTCTCCCCTCTGTGTCTTTCCTGCTCCCCCCCCCTCTCTGTCTCACCTGCTCCTTCTCTGTGTCTTTCCTGCTCCTCCCCCCTCTGTCTCACCTGCTCCTTCTCTGTGTCTTTCCTCCTCCCTCTTTCCTGCTCCTCCCCCCTCTCTGTCTCACCTGCTCCTTCTCTGTGTCTTTCCTGCTTCCTCCTCCCCCCTCCCTGTCTCACCTGCTCCTTCTCCTCCTCCTCCCCCCTCTCTCCCCTCTGTGTCTTTCCTGCTCCCCCCCCCCTCTCTGTCTCACCTGCTCCTTCTCTGTGTCTTTCCTCCTCCTCCCCCCTCTCTGTCTCACCTGCTCCTTCTCTGTGTCTTTCCTCCTCCTCCCCCTCTCTCTGTCTCACCTGCTCCTTCTCTGTGTCTTTCCTCCTCTCCTCCCTCTCTCTGTCTCACCTGCTCCCCTCTCTGTGTCTTTCCTCCTCCTCCCCCCTCTCTCTCTGTCTCACCTGCTCCTTCTCTGTGTCTTTCCTCCTCCTCCTCCCCCCTCTCTGTCTCACCTGCTCCTTCTGTGTCTTTCCTCCTGCTCCTCCCCCCTCTCTGTCTCACCTGCTCCTTCTGTGTCTTTCCTGCTCCTCCCCCCTCTCTGTCTCACCTGCTCCTTCTCTGTGTCTTTCCTCCTGCTCCTTCTCCCCCCTCTCTCTGTATCTTTCCTCCCCCTGTCTCACCTGCTCCTCCTCCCCCCTCTCTCTGTGTCTTTCCTCCTGCTCCTCCCCCCTCTCTCTCTGTCTCACCTGCTCCACCTCTCTCTGTGTCTTTCCTCCTCTCTCTCTCTCTGTCTTTCCTCTGCTTCCTCCTCCCCCCTCTCTCCCCTCTGTCTCACCTGCTCCTTCTCTGTCTTTCCTCCTCCCTCTTTCCTGCTTCCTCCTCCCTCCTCCTCCCCCCTCTCTGTCTCACCTGCTCCTTCTCCTCCTGCTCCTCCTCCTCCCCCCTCTCTGTCTCACCTGCTCCTTCTCTGTGTCTTTCCTCCTCCTCCCCCCCCTCTCTGTCTCACCTGCTCCTTCTCTGTGTCTTTCCTCCTCCTCCTCCCCACTCTCTCTGTCTCACCTGCTCCTTCTCTGTGTCTTCCTCCTCCTCCTCCTCTCCTCTCTCCCTCTCTCCTCCCTCTGTGTCTTTCCTGCTCCCCCCCTCTCTGTCTCACCTGCTCCTTCTCTGTGTCTTTCCTCCTCCTCCCCCCCCTCTCTGTCTCACCTGCTCCCTCTCTGTGTCTTTCCTCCCCCCCCCTCTCTCTCTCTGTCTTACCTGCTCCTCCTCCCCCCTCTCTCTCTGTGTCTCACCTGCTCCCTCTATGTGTCTTTCCTCCTCCCCCCCTCTCTGTCTCACCTGCTCCCTCTCTGTGTCTCTCCTGCTCCTCCTCTCTGTGTCTTTCCTCCTCCCCCCTCTCTCTGTCTCACCTGCTCCTTCTCTGTGTCTTTCCTCCTCCCCCCTCTCTCTCTGTCTCACCTGCTCCCTCTCTGCATCTTTCCTGCCCCCTGTCTCTCCTGCTCCCCCCCGCTCTCACCTGCTCCTTCTCTGTGTCTTTCCTGCTCCACCTCCCCCTCTCTCTGTCTCACCTGCTCCACCTCTCTGTGTCTTTCCTCCCTCTCTGTGTCTTTCCTGCTCCCCCCTCTCTCTCTCTGTGTCTTTCCTCCTCCCCTCTCTGTCTCACCTGCTCCTTCTGTGTCTTTCCTGCTCCTCCCCCCTCTCTGTCTCACCTGCTCCTTCTGTGTCTTTCCCTCCCCCCCCTCTCTGTCTCACCTGCTCCTTCTCTGTGTCTTTCCTGCTTCCTCCTCCCCCCTCCCTGTCTCACCTGCTCCTTCTCCTCCTCCTCCCCCCTCCCTGTCTCACCTGCTCCTTCTCCTCCTGCTCCTCCTCCCCCCTCTCTCCCCTCTGTGTCTTTCCTGCTCCCCCCCCCTCTCTGTCTCACCTGCTCCTTCTCTGTGTCTTTCCTCCTCCTCCCCCCTCTCTCTCTGTCTCACCTGCTCCCTCTCTGCGTCTTTCCTGCTCCCCCCCCCCTCTCTCTCTCTGTGTCTTTCCTCCTCCCCCCTCTCTCTCTGTCTCACCTGCTCCCTCTCTGCATCTTTCCTGCCCCCCCCCCCCCTGTCTCACCTGCTCCCTCTCTGTGTCTTTCCTGCTCCCCCCCCCCCCGTCTCACCTGCTCCTGCTCCTCCTCCCCCCTCTCTCTCTCTCACCTGCTCCTTCTCTGTGTCTTTCCTGCTCCACCTCCCCCCTCTCTCTGTCTCACCTGCTCCACCTCTCTGTGTCTTTCCTCCCTCTCTGTGTCTTTCCTGCTCCCTCCTCCCCCCTCTCTGTCTCACCTGCTCCTTCTGTGTCTTTCCTGCTCCTCCCCCCTCTCTGTCTCACCTGCTCCTTCTCTGTATCTTTCCTGCTTCCTCCTCCCCCCTCCCTGTCTCACCTGCTCCTTCTCCTCCTCCTGCTCCTCCTCCCCCCTCTCTCCCCTCTGTCTCACCTGCTCCTTCTCTGTGTCTTTCCTCCTCCCTCTTTCCTGCTCCTCCCCTCTCTGTCTTTCCTGCTTCCTCCTCCCCCCTCCCTGTCTCACCTGCTCCTTCTCTGTGTCTTTCCTCCTCCTCCTCCCCCCTCTCTGTCTCACCTGCTCCTTCTCTGTGTCTTTCCTCCTCCTCCTCCCCCCTCTCTGTCTCACCTGCTCCTTCTGTGTCTTTCCTGCTCCTCCCCCCTCTCTGTCTCACCTGCTCCTTCTCTGTGTCTTTCCTCCTGCTCCTCCTCCCCCCTCTCTCCCGGCTGTGTCTTTCCTCCTGCTCCTCCCCCCTCTCTGTCTCACCTGCTCCTTCTCTGTGTCCTTCCTCCTCCCCCCTCCCTGTCTCACCTGCTCCTTCTCCTCCTGCTCCTCCTCCCCCCTCTCTCCCCTCTGTCTCACCTGCTCCTTCTCTGTGTCTTTCCTCCTCCCTCTTTCCTGCTCCTCCCCCCTCTCTGTCTCACCTGCTCCTTCTCTGTGTCTTTCCTGCTTCCTCCTCCCCCCTCCCTGTCTCACCTGCTCCTTCTCCTCCTGCTCCTCCTCTCTCCCCTCTGTGTCTTTCCTGCTCCCCCCCCCTCTCTGTCTCACCTGCTCCCTCTCTGCGTCTTTCCTGCTCCACCTCCCCCCTCCCTCTCTGTGTCTCACCTGCTCCTTCTCTGTGTCTTTCCTGCTTCCTCCTCCTCCTTCTCTGTCTTTCCTCCTCCTCCTCCCCCCTCTCTGTCTCACCTGCTCCTTCTGTGTCTTTCCTGCTCCTCCCCCCTCTCTGTCTCACCTGCTCCTTCTCTGTGTCTTTCCTCCTGCTCCTTCTCCCCCCTCTCTCTCTGTATCTTTCCTGCTCCACCTCCCCCCTCTCTCTGTCTCACCTGCTCCACCTCTCTCTGTGTCTTTCCTGCTTCCTCCTCCCCCCTCCCTGTCTCACCTGCTCCTTCTCCTCCTGCTCCTCCTCCCCCCTCTCTCCCCTCTGTCTCACCTGCTCCTTCTCTGTGTCTTTCCTGTGTCTTTCCTCTTCCTCCTCTCCCTCCTCCTGTCTCACCTGCTCCTTCTCCTCCTCCTCCTCCCTCCCCTTCTCCTCCTGCTCTCCTCTCTCCTCTCTCTCCTGCTCCTCTCTCTCCCCCCTTCTCTGTGTCTTTCCTGCTCCCCCCCCCTCTCTGTCTCACCTGCTCCTTCTCTGTGTCTTTCCTCCTCCCCCCTCTCTCTGTCTCACCTGCTCCTTCTCTGTGTCTTTCCTGCTCCACCTCCCCCCTCTCTCTCTGTCTCACCTGCTCCCTCTCTGTGTCTTTCCTGCTCCACCTCCACCCTCCCTCTCTGTGTCTCACCTGCTCCTTCTCTGTGTCTTTCCTCCTGCTCCTTCTCCCCCCTCTCTCCCCTCTGTGTCTTTCCTGCTCCCCCCCCCCTCTCTGTCTCACCTGCTCCTTCTCTGTGTCTTTCCTGCTTCCTCCTCCCCCCTCCCTGTCTCACCTGCTCCTTCTCCTCCTCCTCTCCCCTCTGTGTCTTTCCTGCTCCTCCCCCCTCTCTGTCTCACCTGCTCCTTCTGTGTCTTTCCTGCTCCCCCCCCCCCCTCTCTGTCTCACCTGCTCCTTCTCTGTGTCTTTCCTGCTCCTCCCCCCTCTGTCTCACCTGCTCCTTCTCTGTGTCTTTCCTCCTCCCTCTTTCCTGCTCCTCCCCCCTCTCTGTCTCACCTGCTCCTTCTGTGTCTTTCCTGCTCCTCCCCCCTCTCTGTCTCACCTGCTCCTTCTCTGTATCTTTCCTGCTTCCTCCTCCCCCCTCCCTGTCTCACCTGCTCCTGCTCCTCGTCTCACCTGCTCCTTCTCTGTGTCTTTCCTCCTCCCTCTTTCCTGCTCCTCCCCCCTCTCTGTCTTTCCTGCTTCCTCCTCCCCCCTCCCTGTCTCACCTGCTCCTTCTCTGTGTCTTTCCTCCTCCTCCTCCCCCCTCTCTGTCTCACCTGCTCCTTCTCTGTGTCTTTCCTCCTCCTCCTCCCCCCTCTCTGTCTCACCTGCTCCTTCTGTGTCTTTCCTGCTCCTCCCCCCTCTCTGTCTCACCTGCTCCTTCTCTGTGTCTTTCCTCCTGCTCCTCCTCCCCCCTCTCTCCCCTCTGTGTCTTTCCTGCTCCTCCCCCCTCTCTGTCTCACCTGCTCCTTCTCTGTGTCCTTCCTCCTCCCCCTCTCTCTGTCTCACCTGCTCCTTCTCCTCCTGCTCCTCCTCCCCCCTCTCCCTCTCTGTCTCACCTGCTCCTTCTCTGTGTCTTTCCTGCTTCCTCCTCCTCCTTCTCTGTCTTTCCTCCTCCTCCTCCCCCCTCTCTGTCTCACCTGCTCCTTCTGTGTCTTTCCTGCTCCTCCCCCCTCTCTGTCTCACCTGCTCCTTCTCTGTGTCTTTCCTCCTGCTCCTTCTCCCCCCTCTCTCTCTGTATCTTTCCTGCCCACCTGTCTCACCTGCTCCTTCTCCCCCCTCTCTCCCCTCTGTGTCTTTCCTGCTCCACCTCCCCCCTCTCTCTGTCTCACCTGCTCCACCTCTCTCTGTGTCTTTCCTGCTTCCTTCTCCTCCTGCTCCTCCTCCCCCCTCTCTCCCCTCTGTCTCACCTGCTCCTTCTCTGTGTCTTTCCTGCTTCCTCCTCCCCCCTCCCTGTCTCACCTGCTCCTTCTCCTCCTCCTCCCCCCTCCCTGTCTCTCTCCTTCTCCTCCTGCTCCTCCTCTCTCCCCTCTGTGTCTTTCCTGCTCCCCCCCCCTCTCTGTCTCACCTGCTCCTTCTCTGTGTCTTTCCTCCTCCTCCCCCCTCTCTGTCTCACCTGCTCCTTCTCTGTGTCTTTCCTCCTCCCCCCTCTCTCTCTGTCTCACCTGCTCCCTCTCTGCGTCTTTCCTGCTCCACCTCCCCCCTCCCTCTCTGTGTCTCACCTGCTCCTTCTCTGTGTCTTTCCTGCTTCCTCCTCCTCCTCCTCCCCCCTCTCTGTCTCACCTGCTCCTCCCCCCTCTCTGTCTCACCTGCTCCTTCTCTGTGTCTTTCCTCCTCCTCCCCCCCCTCTCTGTCTCACCTGCTCCTTCTGTGTCTTTCCTGCTCCCCCCCTCTCTGTCTCACCTGCTCCTTCTCTGTGTCTTTCCTCCTCCTCCCCCCTCTCTGTCTCACCTGCTCCTTCTCTGTGTCTTTCCTCCTCCCCCCTCTCTGCGTCTCACCTGCCCCCCCCCCCCCGTGTCTTTCTGCTCCCCCCCTCTCTCACCTGCTCCTTCTCTGTGTCTTTCCTGCTCCCCCCCCCCCCCTCTCTCTCTCTGTGTCTTTCCTCCTCCCCCCTCTCTGTCTCACCTGCTCCTTCTCTGTGTCTTTCCTCCTCCTCCTCCCCCCTCTCTGTCTCACCTGCTCCTTCTGTGTCTTTCCTGCTCCTCCCCCCTCTCTGTCTCACCTGCTCCTTCTCTGTGTCTTTCCTCCTCCTCCCCCCTCTCTGTCTCACCTGCTCCTTCTCTCTGTGTCTTTCCTGCCTCCTCCTCCCCCCTCCCTGTCTCACCTGCTCCTTCTCCTCCTCCTCCCCCTCCCTGTCTCTCCTTCTCCTCCTGCTCCTCCTCTCTCCTCTGTGTCTTTCCTGCTCCCCCCCCCTCTCTGTCTCACCTGCTCCTTCTCTGTGTCTTTCCTGCTCCTCCCCCCTCTGTCTCACCTGCTCCTTCTCTGTGTCTTTCCTCCTCCCTCTTTCCTGCTCCTCCCCCCTCTCTGTCTCACCTGCTCCTTCTCTGTGTCTTTCCTGCTTCCTCCTCCCCCTCCCTGTCTCACCTGCTCCTTCTCCTCCCTCCTCCCCCTCTCTCCCCTCTGTGTCTTTCCTGCTCCCCCTCTCTGTCTCACCTGCTCCTTCTCTGTGTCTTTCCTCCTCCTGTCCCCTCTTTGTCTTACTTGTTCCTTCTCTGTGTCTTTCCCGCCTCCTCTCTGTCTCACCTGCTCCTTCTGTGTCTTTCCTCCTCCTCCTCCCCCCTCTCTCTGTCTCACCTGCTCCTTCTGTGTCTTTCCTCCTCCTCCTCCCCCTCTCTGTCTCACCTGCTCCTTCTCTGTGTCTTTCCTCCTCCTCCTCCCCCTCTCTGTCTCACCTGCTCCTTCTGTGTCTTTCCTGCTCCTCCCCCCTCTCTGTCTCACCTGCTCCTTCTGTGTCTTTCCTGCTCCTCCTCCCCCCTCTCTCTGTCTCACCTGCTCCTTCTCTGTGGCTTTCCTCCTGCTCCTTCTCCCTCTCTCTCTCTGTATCTTTCCTGCCCCCCCCCCCTGTCTCACCTGCTCCTTCTCCCCCCTCTCTCCCCTCTGTGTCTTTCCTGCTCCACCTCCCCCCTCTCTCTGTCTCACCTGCTCCACCTCTCTCTGTGTCTTTCCTCCCTCTCTGTGTCTTTCCTGCTTCCTCCTCCCCCCTCTCTCCCCTCTGTCTCACCTGCTCCTTCTCTGTGTCTTTCCTCCTCCCTCTTTCCTGCTTCCTCCTCCCTCCTCCCTCCACCCCTCCCTGTCTCTCCTTCTCCTCCTGCTCCTCCTCCTCCCCCCTCTCTGTCTCACCTGCTCCTTCTCTGTGTCTTTCCTCCTCCTCCTCCCCCCTCTCTGTCTCACCTGCTCCTTCTCTGTGTCTTTCCTCCTCCTCCTCCCCCCTCTCTGTCTCACCTGCTCCTTCTCTGTGTCTTTCCTCCTGCTCCTCCTCCCCCCTCTCTCCCCTCTGTGTCTTTCCTGCTCCCCCCCCCCTCTCTGTCTCACCTGCTCCTTCTCTGTGTCTTTCCTCCTCCTCCCCCCTCTCTGTCTCACCTGCTCCTTCTCTGTGTCTTTCCTCCTCCCCCCTCTCTCTCTGTCTTTCCTGCTCCACCTCCCCCCTCCCTCTCTGTGTCTCACCTTCCCCTCCCTCCCCCGTGTCTTTCTGCTTCCCCCCTCTCTCACCTGCTCCTTCTCTGTGTCTTTCCTGCTCCCCCCCCCCTCTCTCTCTGTGTCTTTCCTCCTCCCCCCTCTCTGTCTCACCTGCTCCTTCTCTGTGTCTTTCCTCCTCCCCCCTCTCTCTCTGTCTCACCTGCTCCCTCTCTGCATCTTTCCTGCCCCCCCCCCCTGTCTCTCCTGCTCCCCCCCCCCCTCTCTCACCTGCTCCTTCTCTGTGTCTTTCCTGCTCCACCTCCCCCCTCTCTCTGTCTCACCTGCTCCACCTCTCTCTGTGTCTTTCCTCCCTCTCTGTGTCTTTCCTGCTCCCCCCCCCCTCTCTCTCTCTGTGTCTTTCCTCCTCCCCCCTCTCTGTCTCACCTGCTCCTTCTGTGTCTTTCCTGCTCCTCCCCCCTCTCTGTCTCACCTGCTCCTTCTCTGTGTCTTTCCTGCTTCCTCCTCCCCGCTCCCTGTCTCACCTGCTCCTTCTCTGTGTCTTTCCTGCTTCCTCCTCCCCCCTCCCTGTCTCACCTGCTCCTTCTCCTCCTCCTCCCCCCTCCCTGTCTCACCTGCTCCTTCTCCTCCTGCTCCTCCTCCCCCCTCTCTCCCCTCTGTGTCTTTCCTGCTCCCCCCTCTCTGTCTCACCTGCTCCTTCTCTGTGTCTTTCCTCCTCCTCCCCCTCTCTGTCTCACCTGCTCCTTCTCTCTGTGTCTTTCCTCCTCCCCCCTCTCTCTCTCTCTGTCTCACCTGCTCCCTCTCTCTAAGGCCTTTCCTGCTCCCCCCCCCCTCTCTCTCTCTGTGTCTTTCCTCCTCCCCCCTCTCTCTCTGTCTCACCTGCTCCCTCTCTGCATCTTTCCTGCCCCCCCCCCCCTGTCTCACCTGCTCCCTCTCTGTGTCTTTCCTGCTCCCTCCTGTCTCACCTGCTCCTGCTCCTCCTCCCCCCTCTCTCTCTCTCTCACCTGCTCCTTCTCTGTGTCTTTCCTGCTCCACCTCCCCCCTCTCTCTGTCTCACCTGCTCCACCTCTCTGTGTCTTTCCTCCCTCTCTGTGTCTTTCCTGCTCCCTCCTCCCCCCTCTCTGTCTCACCTGCTCCTTCTGTGTCTTTCCTGCTCCTCCCCCCTCTCTGTCTCACCTGCTCCTTCTCTGTATCTTTCCTGCTTCCTCCTCCCCCCTCCCTGTCTCACCTGCTCCTTCTCCTCCTGCTCCTCCTCCCCCCTCTCTCCCCTCTGTCTCACCTGCTCCTTCTCTGTGTCTTTCCTCCTCCCTCTTTCCTGCTCCTCCCCCCTCTCTGTCTTTCCTGCTTCCTCCTCCCCCCTCCCTGTCTCACCTGCTCCTTCTCTGTGTCTTTCCTCCTCCTCCTCCCCCCTCTCTGTCTCACCTGCTCCTTCTGTGTCTTTCCTGCTCCTCCCCCCTCTCTGTCTCACCTGCTCCTTCTCTGTGTCTTTCCTCCTGCTCCTCCTCCCCCCTCTCTCCCCTCTGTGTCTTTCCTGCTCCTCCCCCCTCTCTGTCTCACCTGCTCCTTCTCTGTGTCCTTCCTCCTCCCCCCTCCCTGTCTCACCTGCTCCTTCTCCTCCTGCTCCTCCTCCCCCCTCTCTCCCCTCTGTCTCACCTGCTCCTTCTCTGTGTCTTTCCTCCTCCCTCTTTCCTGCTCCTCCCCCCTCTCTGTCTCACCTGCTCCTTCTCTGTGTCTTTCCTGCTTCCTCCTCCCCCCTCCCTGTCTCACCTGCTCCTTCTCCTCCTGCTCCTCCTCTCTCCCCTCTGTGTCTTTCCTGCTCCCCCCCCCTCTCTGTCTCACCTGCTCCTTCTCTGTGTCTTTCCTCCTCCCCCCTCTCTCTCTGTCTCACCTGCTCCCTCTCTGCGTCTTTCCTGCTCCACCTCCCCCCTCCCTCTCTGTGTCTCACCTGCTCCTTCTCTGTGTCTTTCCTGCTTCCTCCTCCTCCTTCTGTCTTTCCTCCTCCCCCCTCTCTCTGTCTCACCTGCTCCTTCTGTGTCTTTCCTGCTCCTCCCCCCTCTCTGTCTCTCCTTCTCTGTGTCTTTCCTCCTGCTCCTTCTCCCCCCTCTCTCTCTGTATCTTTCCTGCCCCCCCCCCCTGTCTCACCTGCTCCTTCTCCCCCCTCTCTCCCCTCTGTGTCTTTCCTGCTCCACCTCCCCCCTCTCTCTGTCTCACCTGCTCCACCTCTCTCTGTGTCTTTCCTGCTTCCTCCTCCTCCTTCTCTGTCTTTCCTCCTCCTCCTCCCCCCTCCCTGTCTCACCTGCTCCTTCTCCTCCTGCTCCTCCTCCCCCCTCTCTCCCCTCTGTCTCACCTGCTCCTTCTCTGTGTCTTTCCTGCTTCCTCCTCCCCCCTCCCTGTCTCACCTGCTCCTTCTCCTCCTCCTCCCCCCTCCCTGTCTCTCCTTCTCCTCCTGCTCCTCCTCTCTCCCCTCTGTGTCTTTCCTGCTCCCCCCCCCTCTCTGTCTCACCTGCTCCTTCTCTGTGTCTTTCCTCCTCCTCCCCCCTCTCTGTCTCACCTGCTCCTTCTCTGTGTCTTTCCTCCTCCCCCCTCTCTCTCTGTCTCACCTGCTCCCTCTCTCTCAAGTGCCTTTCCTGCTCCACCTCCCCCCTCCCTCTCTGTGTCTCACCTGCTACTTCTCTGTGTCTTTCCTGCTTCCTCCTCCTCCTTCTCTCCTCCTCCCCCCTCTCTGTCTCACCTGCTCCTCCCCCCTCTCTGTCTCACCTGCTCCTTCTCTGTGTCTTTCCTCCTGCTCCTTCTCCCCCCTCTCTCCCCTCTGTGTCTTTCCTGCTCCCCCCCCCCTCTCTGTCTCACCTGCTCCTTCTCTGTGTCTTTCCTCCTCCTCCCCCCTCTTGTTCTTACCTGCTCCTTCTCTGTGTCTTTCCTCCCCCCCCCTCCCTGCTCCTCACCTGCCCCCCCCCCCCCGTGTCTTTCTGCTCCCCCCCTCTCTCACCTGCTCCTTCTCTGTGTCTTTCCTGCTCCCCTGCCCCTCTCTCTCTCTGTGTCTTTCCTCCTCCCCCCTCTCTGTCTCACCTGCTCCT
This sequence comes from Rhinogobius similis, assembly GCA_019453435.1. Taxonomy (NCBI): domain Eukaryota; kingdom Metazoa; phylum Chordata; class Actinopteri; order Gobiiformes; family Gobiidae; genus Rhinogobius; species Rhinogobius similis. The sequence continues at coordinate 26,530,570 of CM033640.1, read as the reverse complement.
TCTCTGTGTCTTTCCTCCTCCCCCCTCTCTCTCTGTCTCACCTGCTCCCTCTCTGCATCTTTCCTGCCCCCCCCCCCTGTCTCACCTGCTCCTTCTCTGTGTCTTTCCTGCTCCCCCCCCCCCTCTCTCACCTGCTCCTTCTCTGTCTTTCCTGCTCCACCTCCCCCCTCTCTCTGTCTCACCTGCTCCACCTCTCTCTGTGTCTTTCCTCCTCCCCCCTCTCTGTCTTTCCTGCTCCTCCCCCCTCTCTGTCTCACCTGCTCCTTCTCTGTGTCTTTCCTGCTTCCTCCTCCCCCCTCCCTGTCTCACCTGCTCCTCCTCTCCCCTCTGTGTCTTTCCTGCTCCTCCCCCCTCTCTGTCTCACCTGCTCCTTCTGTGTCTTTCCTGCTCCCCCCCCCCCCTCTCTGTCTCACCTGCTCCTTCTCTGTGTCTTTCCTGCTCCTCCCCCCTCTGTCTCACCTGCTCCTTCTCTGTGTCTTTCCTCCTCCCTCTTTCCTGCTCCTCCCCCCTCTCTGTCTCACCTGCTCCTTCTCTGTGTCTTTCCTGCTTCCTCCTCCCCCCTCCCTGTCTCACCTGCTCCTTCTCCTCCTGCTCCTCCTCCCTGTCTCTCCTTCTCCTCCTGCGTCTCCTTCCCCCTCTCTCCCCTCTGTGTCTTTCCTGCTCCCCCCCCCCTCTCTGTCTCACCTGCTCCTTCTCTGTGTCTTTCCTCCTCCTCCTCCCCCCTCTCTGTCTCACCTGCTCCTTCTCTGTGTCTTTCCTCCTCCTCCTCCCCCCTCTCTGTCTCACCTGCTCCTTCTGTGTCTTTCCTCCTCCTCCTCCCCCCTCTCTGTCTCACCTGCTCCTTCTCTGTGTCTTTCCTGCTCCACCTCCCCCCTCTCTCTGTCTCACCTGCTCCACCTCTCTCTGTGTCTTTCCTCCCTCTCTGTGTCTTTCCTGCTTCCTCCTCCCCCCTCTCTCCCCTCTGTCTCACCTGCTCCTTCTCTGTGTCTTTCCTCCTCCCTCTTTCCTGCTTCCTCCTCCCTCCTCCTCCCCCCTCCCTGTCTCTCCTTCTCCTCCTGCTCCTCCTCCTCCCCCCTCTCTGTCTCACCTGCTCCTTCTCTGTGTCTTTCCTCCTCCTCCTCCCCCCTCTCTGTCTCACCTGCTCCTTCTCTGTGTCTTTCCTCCTCACCTCCTCCTCCCCCCTCTCTCTGTCTCACCTGCTCCTTCTCTGTGTCTTTCCTCCTGCTCCTCCTCCCCCCTCTCTCCCATCTGTGTCTTTCCTGCTCCCCCCCCCCTCTCTGTCTCACCGGCTCCTTCTCTGTGTCTTTCCTCCTCCTCCCCTCTCTCTGTCTCACCTGCTCCTTCTCTGTGTCTTTCCTCCTCCCCCCTCTCTCTCTGTCTTTCCTGCTCCACCTCCCCCCTCCCTCTCTGTGTCTCACCTGCCCCCCCCCCCCCCGTGTCTTTCTGCTCCCCCCCTCTCTCACCTGCTCCTTCTCTGTGTCTTTCCTGCTCCCCCCCCCTCTCTCTCTCTGTGTCTTTCCTCCTCCCCCCTCTCTCTCTGTCTCACCTGCTCCTTCTCTGTGTCTTTCCTCCTCCCCCCTCTCTCTCTGTCTCACCTGCTCCCTCTCTGCATCTTTCCTGCCCCCCCCACCTGTCTCACCTGCTCCTTCTATGTGTCTTTCCTGCTCCTCCCCCCTCTCTCACCTGCTCCTTCTCTGTGTCTTTCCTGCTCCACCTCCCCCCTCTCTCTGTCTCACCTGCTCCACCTCTCTCTGTGTCTTTCCTCCCTCTCTGTGTCTTTCCTGCTCCCCCCCCCCTCTCTCTCTCTGTGTCTTTCCTCCTCCTCCCCCCTCTCTGTCTCACCTGCTCCTTCTGTGTCTTTCCTGCTCCTCCCCCCTCTCTGTCTCACCTGCTCCTTCTCTGTGTCTTTCCTGCTTCCTCCTCCCCCCTCCCTGTCTCACCTGCTCCTTCTCTGTGTCTTTCCTGCTTCCTCCTCCCCCCTCCCTGTCTCACCTGCTCCTTCTCCTCCTCCTCCCCCCTCCCTGTCTCACCTGCTCCTTCTCCTCCTGCTCCTCCTCCCCCCTCTCTCCCTCTGTGTCTTTCCTGCTCCCCCTCTCTGTCTCACCTGCTCCTTCTCTGTGTCTTTCCTGCTCCTCTCTGTCTCACCTGCTCCTTCTGTGTCTTTCCTCCTCTGTCTCACCTGCTCCTTCTCTGTGTCTTTCCTCCTCCCTCTTTCCTGCTCCCCCCCCCTCTCTGTCTCACCTGCTCCTTCTCTGTGTCTTTCCTGCTCCTCCCCCCTCTGTCTCACCTGCTCCTTCTCTGTGTCTTTCCTCCTCCCTCTTTCCTGCTCCTCCCCCCTCTCTGTCTCACCTGCTCCTTCTCTGTGTCTTTCCTGCTTCCTCCTCCCCCCTCCCTGTCTCACCTGCTCCTTCTCCTCCTGCTCCTCCTCCCCCCTCTCTCCCCTCTGTGTCTTTCCTGCTCCCCCCTCTCTGTCTCACCTGCTCCTTCTCTGTGTCTTTCCTCCTCCTCCCCCCTCTCTGTCTCACCTGCTCCTTCTCTGTGTCTTTCCTCCTCCCCCCTCTCTCTCTGTCTCACCTGCTCCCTCTCTGCGTCTTTCCTGCTCCACCTCCCCCCTCCCTCTCTGTGTCTCACCTGCCCCCCCCCCCCCGTGTCTTTCTGCTCCCCCCCTCTCTCACCTGCTCCTTCTCTGTGTCTTTCCTGCTCCACCAGCCTCTCTCTCTCTGTGTCTTTCCTCCTCCCCCCTCTCTGTCTCACCTGCTCCTTCTCTGTGTCTTTCCTCCTCCCCCCTCTCTCTCTGTCTCACCTGCTCCCTCTCTGCATCTTTCCTGCCCCCCCCCCTGTCTCACCTGCTCCTTCTCTGTGTCTTTCCTGCTCCACCTCCCCCCTCTCTCTGTCTCACCTGCTCCACCTCTCTCTGTGTCTTTCCTCCCTCTCTGTGTCTTTCCTGCTCCCCCCCCCCTCTCTCTCTCTGTGTCTTTCCTCCTCCCCCCTCTCTGTCTCACCTGCTCCTTCTGTGTCTTTCCTGCTCCTCCCCCCTCTCTGTCTCACCTGCTCCTTCTCTGTGTCTTTCCTGCTTCCTCCTCCCCCCTCCCTGTCTCACCTGCTCCTTCTCTGTGTCTTTCCTGCTTCCTCCTCCCCCCTCCCTGTCTCACCTGCTCCTTCTCCTCCTGCTCCTCCTCCCCCCTCTCTCCCCTCTGTGTCTTTCCTGCTCCCCCCCCCCTCTCTGTCTCACCTGCTCCTTCTCTGTGTCTTTCCTGCTCCCCCCCCCCCCTCTCTGTCTCACCTGCTCCTTCTGTGTCTTTCCTCCTCTGTCTCACCTGCTCCTTCTCTGTGTCTTTCCTGCTCCTCCCCCCTCTGTCTCACCTGCTCCTTCTCTGTGTCTTTCCTCCTCCCTCTTTCCTGCTCCTCCCCCCTCTCTGTCTCACCTGCTCCTTCTCTGTGTCTTTCCTGCTTCCTCCTCCCCCCTCCCTGTCTCACCTGCTCCTTCTCCTCCTCCTCCCCCCTCCCTGTCTCTCCTTCTCCTCCTGCTCCTCCTCCCCCCTCTCTCCCCTCTGTGTCTTTCCTGCTCCCCCCCCCCTCTCTGTCTCACCTGCTCCTTCTCTGTGTCTTTCCTCCTCCTCCCCCCTCTCTGTCTCACCTGCTCCTTCTCTGTGTCTTTCCTCCTCCTCCTCCCCCCTCTCTGTCTCACCTGCTCCTTCTGTGTCTTTCCTGCTCCTCCCCCCTCTCTGTCTCACCTGCTCCTTCTGTGTCTTTCCTGCTCCTCCCCCCTCTCTGTCTCACCTGCTCCTTCTGTGTCTTTCCTGCTCCTCCCCCCTCTCTGTCTCACCTGCTCCTTCTCTGTGTCTTTCCTCCTGCTCCTTCTCCCCCCTCTCTCTCTGTATCTTTCCTGCCCCCCCCCCCTGTCTCACCTGCTCCTTCTCCCCCCTCTCTCCCCTCTGTGTCTTTCCTGCTCCACCTCCCCCCTCTCTCTGTCTCACCTGCTCCACCTCTCTCTGTGTCTTTCCTGCTTCCTCCTCCCCCCTCCCTGTCTCACCTGCTCCTTCTCCTCCTGCTCCTCCTCCCCCCTCTCTCCCCTCTGTCTCACCTGCTCCTTCTCTGTGTCTTTCCTCCTCCCTCTTTCCTGCTCCTCCCCCCTCTCTGTCTTTCCTGCTTCCTGTCTCACCTGCTCCTTCTCCTCCTCCTGCTCCTCCTACCCCCTCTCTCCCCTGTTTGTCTTTCCTGCTCCCCCCCCCCTCTCTGTCTCACCTGCTCCTTCTCTGTGTCTTTCCTCCTCCTCCCCCTCTCTGTCTCACCTGCTCCTTCTCTGTGTCTTTCCTCCTCCCCCCTCTCTCTCTGTCTCACCTGCTCCCTCTCTGCGTCTTTCCTGCTCCACCTCCCCCCTCCCTCTCTGTGTCTCACCTGCCCCCCCCCCCCGTGTCTTTCTGCTCCCCCCCTGTCTTTCCTGCCCCCCCCCCCCTCTCTCTCTCTGTGTCTTTCCTCCTCCCCCCTCTCTGTCTCACCTGCTCCTTCTCTGTGTCTTTCCTCCTCCCCCCTCTCTCTCTGTCTCACCTGCTCCCTCTCTGCATCTTTCCTGCCCCCCCCCCCTGTCTCACCTGCTCCTTCTCTGTGTCTTTCCTGCTCCCCCCCCCCTCTCTCACCTGCTCCTTCTCTGTGTCTTTCCTGCTCCACCTCCCACCTCTCTCTGTGTCTTTCCTGCTCCCCCCCCCCTCTCTCTCTCTGTGTCTTTCCTCCTCCCCCCTCTCTGTCTCACCTGCTCCTTCTGTGTCTTTCCTGCTCCCCCCTCTCTCTGTCTCACCTGCTCCTTCTCTGTGTCTTTCCTGCTTCCTCCTCCCCCCTCCCTGTCTCACCTGCTCCTTCTCCTCCTCCTCTCCCCTCTGTGTCTTTCCTGCTCCTCCCCCCTCCCTGTCTCACCTGCTCCTTCTCCTCCTGCTCCTCCTCCCCCCTCTCTCCCCTCTGTGTCTTTCCTGCTCCCCCCCCCCTCTCTGTCTCACCTGCTCCTTCTCTGTGTCTTTCCTGCTCCCCCCCCCCCTCTCTGTCTCACCTGCTCCTTCTGTGTCTTTCCTCCTCTGTCTCACCTGCTCCTTCTCTGTGTCTTTCCTCCTCCCTCTTTCCTGCTCCTCCCCCCTCTCTGTCTCACCTGCTCCTTCTCTGTGTCTTTCCTGCTTCCTCCTCCCCCGTCCCTGTCTCACCTGCTCCTTCTCCTCCTCCTCCCCCCTCCCTGTCTCTCCTTCTCCTCCTGCTCCTCCTCCCCCCTCTCTCCCCTCTGTGTCTTTCCTGCTCCCCCCCCCCTCTCTGTCTCACCTGCTCCTTCTCTGTGTCTTTCCTCCTCCCCCCTCCCTGTCTCACCTGCTCCTTCTCTGTGTCTTTCCTCCTCCTCCTCCCTCTGTCTGCACCTGCTCCTTCTGTGTCTTTCCTGCTCCTCCCCCCTCTCTGTCTCACCTGCTCCTTCTGTGTCTTTCCTGCTCCTCCCCCCTCTCTGTCTCACCTGCTCCTTCTGTGTCTTTCCTGCTCCTCCCCCCTCTCTGTCTCACCTGCTCCTTCTCTGTGTCTTTCCTCCTGCTCCTTCTCCCCCCTCTCTCTCTGTATCTTTCCTGCCCCCCCCCCTGTCTCACCTGCTCCTTCTCCCCCTCTCTCCTCTGTGTCTTTCCTGCTCCACCTCCCCCCTCTCTCTGTCTCACCTGCTCCACCTCTCTCTGTGTCTTTCCTGCTTCCTCCTCCCCCCTCCCTGTCTCACCTGCTCCTTCTCCTCCTGCTCCTCCTCCCCCCGCACTCTCTCTCTGTCTCACCTGCTCCTTCTCTGTGTCTTTCCTCCTCCCTCTTTCCTGCTCCTCCCCCCTCTCTGTCTTTCCTGCTTCCTGTCTCACCTGCTCCTTCTCCTCCTCCTGCTCCTCCTCCCCCCTCTCTCCCCTCTGTGTCTTTCCTGCTCCCCCCCCCCTCTCTGTCTCACCTGCTCCTTCTCTGTGTCTTTCCTCCTCCTCCCCCCTCTCTGTCTCACCTGCTCCTTCTCTGTGTCTTTCCTCCTCCCCCCTCTCTCTCTGTCTCACCTGCTCCCTCTCTGCGTCTTTCCTGCTCCACCTCCCCCCTCCCTCTCTGTGTCTCACCTGCCCCCCCCCCCCCCGTGTCTTTCTGCTCCCCCCCTCTCTCACCTGCTCCTTCTCTGTGTCTTTCCTGCTCCCCCCCCCCTCTCTCTCTCTGTGTCTTTCCTCCTCCCCCCTCTCTGTCTCACCTGCTCCTTCTCTGTGTCTTTCCTCCTCCCCCCTCTCTCTCTGTCTCACCTGCTCCCTCTCTGCATCTTTCCTGCCCCCCCCCCCTGTCTCACCTGCTCCTTCTCTGTGTCTTTCCTGCTCCCCCTCTCTGTCTCACCTGCTCCTTCTGTGTCTTTCCTCCTCTGTCTCACCTGCTCCTTCTCTGTGTCTTTCCTGCTCCTCCCCCCTCTGTCTCACCTGCTCCTTCTCTGTGTCTTTCCTCCTCCCTCTTTCCTGCTCCTCCCCCTCTCTGTCTCACCTGCTCCTTCTCTGTGTCTCTTCCTGCTTCCTCCTCCCCCTCCCTGTCTCACCTGCTCCTTCTCCTCCTCCTCCCCTCTCTCCCTCTGTGTCTTTCCTGCTCCCCCCCTCTCTGTCTCACCTGCTCCTTCTCTGTGTCTTTCCTCCTCCTCCCCCTCTCTGTCTCACCTGCTCCTTCTCTGTGTCTTTCCTGCCTCCTCCTCCCCTCTCTGTCTCACCTGCTCCTTCTGTGTCTTTCCTCCTCCTCCCCCCCCCCTCTCTGTCTCACCTGCTCCTTCTCTGTGTCTTTCCTCCTCCCCCCTCTCTCTCTGTCTCACCTGCTCCTTCTGTGTCTTTCCTGCTCCTCCCCCCTCTCTGTCTCACCTGCTCCTTCTCTGTGTCTTTCCTCCTGCTCCTTCTCCCCCCTCTCTCTCTGTATCTTTCCTGCCCCCCCCCCCCGTCTCACCTGCTCCTTCTCCCCCCTCTCTCCCCTCTGTGTCTTTCCTGCTCCTCCCCCCTCTCTGTCTCACCTGCTCCTTCTCTGTGTCTTTCCTGCGTCTCACCTGCTCCTTCTCTGTGTCTTTCCTCCTCCCCTCCCTGTCTCACCTGCTCCTTCTCCTCCTGCTCCTCCTCTCCCCTCTGTGTCTTTCCTGCTCCTCCCCCCTCCCTGTCTCACCTGCTCCTTTTGCTCCTGCTCCTCCTCCCCCCTCTCTCCCCTCTGTGTCTTTCCTGCTCCCCCCCCCCTCTCTGTCTCACCTGCTCCTTCTCTGTGTCTTTCCTCCTCCTCCCCCCTCTCTGTCTCACCTGCTCCTTCTGTGTCTTTCCTCCTCCCCCCTCTCTGTCTCACCTGCTCCTTCTCTGTGTCTTTCCTCCTCCTCCTCCCCCCTCTCTGTCTCACCTGCTCCTTCTCTGTGTCTTTCTTGCTCCTCCCCCCCCCTCTGTCTCACCTGCTCCTTCTCTGTGTCTTTCCTCCTCCTCCTCCCCCCTCTCTCTGTCTCACCTCCTCCTCTGTTCTGTGGTTTATGTTGTACTTCTGCTCGTTCTGTCTTAAATAAATAACTCTTCTGTCTAATATTCCTCCAGAGCCGTCCTGACGCCGTGGGCCGTACCTGAGCTCCGGGCAGCGGGGCGAACGGGTTTGTGGCTCTGAGCACGGGCTGGTTGTACATCACGGGCTGAGGAGCCATCACCGGGACTCCGCCCATCTGAGCCATCGGGGGCGGGACCTGAGGGCGGGACAGAGCGGCTTTAACGTGTGATTGAAATGATGTATCGTGGATAATCCTGAATAAATAAAGGACTGTGGATTATTAAAGACGCTGAACAAAGGCCTGGTGCTTTAATCTTATGATAAAGACCGACAACGAGCTCCTCTGACGCAGGATGTTGATTATTTTGGAGAGGAAAATGCAAAAAAATCAATATAGAATAGGGCTGCGCAATTAATCGAAATCACATCGATACAGCGAGTTGAATGAACATAATTAGCTCCGAGGCTGCAATAATTTCCTCTACAAACAAAATATCCTGTATTTAAGCTGCTAGCCCTGGAGTTTAGATGTTCTGAAACCAGGAGCGTCTGAGAACCACAAAAACACACCTATATGCAACAAAAATGTAATAACAGCTATAAAAACATTACTTAAAGCAAAAGAAACGCAACTAGAAACGTCAAAAACATGTTTAAAAGCGACAAATGCGAGTCTAAGTGTTGAAAATGTTAAAAATAAAAGTCTGAGAGCGTCAAAAACGAGGTTAAAAGTTTAAAAAACGCAATTAAGTGGCAAAAGCAATACATAAAGCGACAAAAAACATTATTTAAAGTGGAAAAAATGCAACAAAAACGCGATTAAAAACGATAAAACTTCAGAAATCAAAACTTCAAAATCAATTCATGTTTCAGTCAAATCAGTTAATTTTCCCGCTCGTGTCTAAAACGTGAACTTTGAACAGAATCCCGTCATTAAATCAGATCTAATCGCAAACACAAAACGGGTCCGAAATCTTTAAATCGTCCGTAAATCCGAGGCGTTTCCGGACGGTGCGGCTCAAACACAGAACACACAAACAAGAGGCAGGAGCGGCGTGTTCACCGAGGCCCCCTGAACTCACCATTCCATAGACAGGCACTTGAGGTGTGGTCATGGGGAACGGCACAGGAGCCGGCGCCTGCAAACACAACACAAACGTTAGAAAAAGAACACAAGAAGGTCCTCAAAATGTCATCGTTCTGACTCAGTTTGGTGGGAGGGCACCTGTGGTAAACATTTATTGTGGTTCTACGTCGCTGAAGTTTGAGTTTGTGAAGAAATTTACGACAAAAAAAAAAAATGACAGGAAGTAGTGCCGAGTTCTAAAATGGAATCCCTCTGTGATGTCATCAAAAAGCGACGCGCCGTTGAAAACACAGAGACAATTCACAGAAAACAGACGCATTTTCTGACAGTTTAAACCATCGTTCGACAAAATAAAGGTGTATTCAGGGATTGTTATTTGTAGAATCTTAACTGTCGTGTCATGTACGTGGACGTTGGCCCTTGTTTACAGTTTGGTTGCTACGGAAACAGGTAACAGTGTCATGTTTGTGCTCGTGTTCAACCAGGAAGTGACATTCTAAACTTCACAATAAACTGTCAAACTGGGGATAAACGGGCAAAATGTTTAATTAAATCTTAAATATAATCATTTTTAGAGATACGTGTGTCTGACCCGTGATATGGACTTTAACTGAACAATTCTTAAAGTTTATCAAGTGACATGTCCGTAACAGTTCGACTTGATTTACTTCTGCTTGCTGTGTCTGTCTCAATACATTCATTTCCTGTATATTTTATACTGTTTTTGATGATTGTTCAGCACTTTGTAAACCTTGCTTTTAAAAAGTACGCTCTAAATAAAGACTTATTAGTGTTTATTATTGTGTTGTTGTTTTTGGGCTGGTTTTGGGCTCTACAAAAAGTAAATCAGAAAAAAAGACTTTAAATTTAAACAGGACTAAACCAGGTCTAAAACAGGACTAAACCAGGTTTAAAACAGGACCAAACCAGGTCTAAAACAGGACCAAACCAGGACTAAAACGGGACCTAACCAGGTCTAAAACGGGACCAAACCAGGTCTAAAACGGGACCAAACCAGGTCTAAAACGGGACCAAACCAGGTCTAAAACGGGACCAAACCAGGTCTAAAACGGGACCAAACCAGGTCTAAAACGGGACTAAACCAGGTCTAAAACGGGACTAAACCAGGTCTAAAACGGGACCAAACCAGGACTAAAACGGGACCAAACCAGGACTAAAATGGGACCAAACCAGGACTAAAACGGGACCAAACCAGGACTAAAACGGGACCAAACCAGGTCTAAACGGGACCAAACCAGGTCTAAAACGGGACCTAACCAGGTCTAAAGCGGGACCAAACCAGGTCTAAAACGGGACCAAACCAGGTCTAAAGCGGGACCAAACCAGGTCTAAAGCGGGACCAAACCAGGTCTAAAACGGGACCAAACCAGGTCTAAAACGGGACCAAACCAGGTCTAAAACCGGACCAAACCAGGACTAAACCAGGTCTAAAACAGGTCTAAAGCAGGACTAAACCAAGTCTAAAACAGGACCAAACCAGGTCTAAAACTGGATTTAACCAGGTCTAAAACAGGTCTAAACCAGGTCTAAAACAGGACTAAACCAGGTCTAAAACAGGACTAAAACAGGACCAAACCAGGACTAAAACAGGACCAAACCAGGTCTAAAACTGGACTAAACCAGGTTTAAAACAGGACCAAACCAGGTCTAAAACAGGACTAAACCAGGTCTAAAACAGGACCAAACCAGGGCTAAAACAGGACCAAACCAGGGCTAAAACGGGACCAAACCAGGTCTAAAACGGGACCAAACCAGGTCTAATACGGGACCAAACCAGGTCTAAAACGGGACCAAACCAGGTCTAAATCGGGACCTATCCAGGTCTAAAACGCGACCAAACCAGGTCTAAAACGGGACCAAACCAGGTCTAAAACGGGACCAAACCAGGTCTAAAACAGGACCAAACCAGGACTAAAACGGGACCAAACCAGGACTAAAACGGGACCAAACCAGGACTAAAACGGGACCTAACCAGGTCTAAAACGGGACCAAACCAGGTCTAAAACGGGACCAAACCAGGTCTAAAACGGGACCAAACCAGGTCTAAAACGGGACCAAACCAGGTCTAAAACGGGACCAAACCAGGTCTAAAACGGGACCAAACCAGGTCTAAAACGGGACCAAACCAGGACTAAAACGGGACCAAACCAGGACTAAAACGGGACCAAACCAGGACTAAAACGGGACCAAACCAGGTCTAAAACGGGACCAAACCAGGTCTAAATCGTGACCAAACCTGGTCTAAAGCGGACCAAACCAGGTCTAAAACGGGACCAAACCAGGTCTAAAACGGGACCAAACCAGGTCTAAAGCGGGACCAAACCAGGTCTAAAACAGGACCAAACCAGGACTAAACGGACCAAACCAGGACTAAACGGACCAAACCAGGACTAAAACGGGACCTAACCAGGTCTAAACGGGACCAAACCAGGTCTAAAACGGGACCAAACCAGGTCTAAAACAGGACCAAACCAGGTCTAAAACGGGACCAAACCAGGTCTAAAACGGGACCAAACCAGGTCTAAAACGGGACTAAACCAGGTCTAAAACGGGACTAAACCAGGTCTAAAACAGGACCAAACCAGGACTAAAACGGGACCAAACCAGGACTAAAACGGGACCAAACCAGGACTAAAACGGGACCAAACCAGGTCTAAAACGGGACCAAACCAGGTCTAAAACGGGACCTAACCAGGTCTAAAACGGGACCAAACCAGGTCTAAAACGGGACCAAACCAGGTCTAAAACGGGACCAAACCAGGTCTAAAACGGGACCAAACCAGGTCTAAAACAGGACCAAACCAGGTCTAAAACAGGACCAAACCAGGACTAAACCAGGTCTAAAACAGGTCTAAAGCAGGACTAAACCAAGTCTAAAACAGGACCAAACCAGGTCTAAAACTGGATTTAACCAGGTCTAAAACAGGGCTAAACCAGGTCTAAAACAGGACCAAACCAGGTCTAAAACAGGACCAAACCAGGTCTAAAACAGGACTAAACCAGGTCTAAAACAGGACCAAACCAGGTCTAAACCAGGTCTAAACCAGGTCTTCATCAAAAACACAGCTGGAGTTCTATTTAGCTTCATTCGCGCTCGTTTCATTAATCCTGTTTACAATGTTCTCTTCTCTGCGCCTTCTCTGATCCTCAAAAAATACTTCCTTTATAATTTCCCAGATTTGTAACATCAAAGACAGAGACCTTTGTTTTTAGAGATGTTTCTAAATCCTCACAGATCCGTTCTGAGCATTTCTGACTCAAATCTCCTTCATTACAACCGCCATTCCCCGTGTAATTCTACAAAAAGTAAATCAGAAAAAAAGACTTTAAATGATTTGAGATTTTGATTACTACAGTATAATAATCTATATATAATTAAGTTAAAACAATTTCCAAATTAAAATGTTATATGACACGTTTAAATATTGACATAAAACCCCCTCGCAAAATATGTTCTCTATAATCAGAACATGGTAAAATTCTCCATAAAATCCATTTAGTTTAAGAAATGACATTTAAACCTCGTTAATCTGTGTCGTTTCTATCGTTGTCAGACGCCACAGTTGTCTCTTTGTCATAAACACGTGCTAATCCTGTTTGTCTGAGCTGTGTTAGCGCGTTAGCCTGTTAGCGCTGATGGAGTGCGCCTAAGCTAGCAGCGGCGCAGCGTGTAGCGGAGGCACTTAGCGGCCTCCCGCCGGGGCTCGTCATTAGCCCGACGCTTTTTAAAACAGAAACAGAGCGCCGCAAATTAAATCAGCTCCACCTCCACAGGCAGTTTGTCCCCGTCCCACCCACGGGCCGAGGGGGAGGAGTCGCTCCGCCCCGGGACAAGAGGCACGTTTGTGGTTCCTGACACCGATGGTCCAGGAGCAAACCACAGACACAAAATCACATCTGGATTATTGGGATTATTAATATTGCACCAGAACTAAACCAAGACTGAAACAAGACTAAACCAGGTCTAAACCAGGATTAAACCAGGACTGAATCAGGTCTAAACCAGGACTGAACCAGGACTAAACCAAGTCTAAACAAGGATTAAACCCGGACTAAACCAGGATTAAACAAAGACTGAACCAGGTCTAAAACAGGATTAAACCAGGACAGAACCAGGACTGAACAAGGACTAAACCAGAATTAAAGCAAGACTAAACCGGGACTAAACCAGGATTAAACCAGGACTAAACCAAGACTTAACCAAGACTAAACCAGGATTAAACCAGGATTAAACCAGGACTAAACCAAGACTTAACCAAGACTAAACCAGGATTAAACAAAGACTGAACCAGGTCTAAAACTGGATTAAACCAGGACAGAACCAGGACTGAACAAGGACTAAACCAGGACTAAACCGGGATTAAACCAGGACTAAACCAGAATTAAAGCAAGACTAAACCGGGACTAAAACAGGGACTGAACCAGGAGTGAACCAAAACAAAACAGGGACTGAACCAGGACTGAACCAGGATTAAACCAGGTCTAAACCAAGTCTAAACCAGGACTAAAACAGGATTAAACCAGAAGTAAACTGGGACTGAAGCAGGACTTAACCAGGACTAAATCACATCTGAACCAGGACTAAATCAGGACTAAATCGCGACAAAACCAGGACTAAACTAGAATTAAACCAGGACTGGAGCAGGATTTAACCAGGACTAAACCACGTCTGAACCAGGACTAAATCAGAACTACATCAGGACTAAACTGGGACTAAATCTAAATCCAAAAACAAACAAACAGAAGTGTGTAAAAAGAAGCCGTGATGGATTCTTTAAAGGAGCAGCACAAAATCACAAAATCACAAAATCCCAACATCTGTGACGCCGTCGCCATCTACTGACAGCAGAGGGCGTTACACACTGAGATTAAATATAACTATCAGAGGAAGGGAAACACGCTGATGTGGCTGAGCAGCTGTAAAGATCGTGTTTGGAGAGGATTTATGGACTGGCACAGGGTTATCGGTGCACTTTTATTCATTATTTTTATTCTTTTAGTTTTGTTTCTCGTGGACAAGGACCATGAACCGGGTCAAACGTCTGCTTTTTTCCACAGTTAGATGCCAAATTCCAGGCCAAGTGTGGTTTTCTCTGTTGTCTCTGTTGAATTGTTCTTGAATGGAAGCTTTTTGTTGATTTTTTTGTTCTGTTTTGGCTTTTTACGTGTGGTGACAGGTTCATGCATTTAAGACGGTGAGGGAAACACGCTGATGTCGCCGATTTGAGGCAGGAACTCGAAGTCTAAAGAGGATTTATAGACTGGAAGAAGGTTATCGGCGCACTTTTATTTATTATTTTTTTATTCTTTTAGTTTTGTTTCTCGTGGACAGAGAAGTGAACCATGAACCAGGTCAAACGTCTGCTTTTTTCTTTTCTCTAAACGTCAAATTCCAGGCCAAGTGTGGTTTTCTCTGTGGTGTCTCTTGAATTGTTCTTGAAATAAAGCTTTTTGTTGATTTTTCTTGTTTTGTTTCAGTTTTTTACGTTGGCGACAGGTTCATACATTTGAGACGGTGAAGGAAACGCGCTGATGTCGCCGAGCAGTCGTGATGTCCCTGATTTGAGGCAGGAACAAGTTTGGAGAGGATTTATGGACGGGCAGAGGGTTACGTCGAGGAAATTCAGGATGGAGGAAGAGGATTTTCTAACCAGGATTCATTAAACAAGCGCAAATGAAGCTAAACAAGGTGTGTTTTTGACGACGGGACATCGTTAGAGCAGGATTTAAAGCTCAAAAATGCCACTATAGTACAATATGTCCTTTAAAGAAATGCGTTTAAATAATGACGTTAAAATAAGTGTATAATGTGATTCAAATGTGATTAATCAGATTTAAAAAGTGTGAATAATCTGAATCATTCATCTACAGACAGTTTCTTTGGAGAGTTAATCCTGGCCTTGAATCTTCCACAGTATGACATTAAACTTTCTCCTCTGACTTCTCTCTGGTCTCTGCAGATTGATGCTTCGCTCGTGCACAGACTCCTTTCTCAAACTGAACTTTTAACATTCCCTTTGCCTCCGTCTCGTTCAACTCAAAAAAACAAAAAGAAAAACGCAAATATGACTCTGAATATCAATCCTGGTTTGAGTCGTGACTAAGGCGGATTTATTAAACCTGGAACTCTTCACTCCAAATGAGAAAATATGTCTTTTCATGTTCACCAGGTCTAAACCAGGACTAAACCAGGTCTAAAGCAGGTCTAAAACAGGTCTAAACCAGGTCTAAACCAGGTCTAAAACAGGTCTAAAACAGGACCAAACCAGGTCTAAAGCAGGTCTAAAACAGGTCTAAAGCAGGTCTAAAACAGGTCTAAAACAGGTCTAAAACAGGACCAAACCAGGTCTAAAACAGGACCAAACCAGGTCTAAAACAGGACCAAACCAGGTCTAAAACAGGGCTAAACCAGGACCAAACCAGGTCTAAAACAGGACCAAACCAGGTCTAAAACAGGACCAAACCAGGTCTAAAACAGGACCAAACCAGGTCTAAAACAGGACCAAACCAGGTCTAAAACAGGGCTAAACCAGGACCAAACCAGGTCTAAAACAGGACCAAACCAGGTCTAAAACAGGACCAAACCAGGTCTAAAACAGGACCAAACCAGGTCTAAAACAGGACAAAACCAGGTCTAAAACAGGGCTAAACCAGGTCTAAAACAGGACCAAACCAGGTCTAAAGCAGGTCTAAAACAGGTCTAAACCAGGTCTAAACCAGGTCTAAACCAGGTCTAAACCAGGTCTAAACCAGGTCTAAAACAGGTCTAAAACAGGACCAAACCAGGTCTAAAGCAGGTCTAAAACAGGTCTAAAACAGGACCAAACCAGGTCTAAAACAGGACCAAACCAGGTCTAAAACAGGACCAAACCAGGTCTAAAACAGGACCAAACCAGGACCAAAACAGGGCTAAACCAGGACCAAACCAGGTCTAAAACAGGACCAAACCAGGTCTAAAACAGGACCAAACCAGGTCTAAAACAGGACCAAACCAGGTCTAAAACAGGACCAAACCAGGTCTAAAACAGGGCTAAACCAGGTCTAAAACAGGACCAAACCAGGTCTAAAACAGGACCAAACCAGGTCTAAAACAGGGCTAAACCAGGTCTAAAACAGGACCAAACCAGGTCTAAAACAGGACCAAACCAGGTCTAAAACAGGACCAAACCAGGTCTAAAACAGGACCAAACCAGGTCTAAAACAGGACCAAACCAGGACTTTTTCCTCTTTTTCAACCCTGTTCTGACATTGGCTCTTCATCAAAAACACAGCTGGAGTTCTATTTAGCTTCATTCGCGCTCCTTTCATTAACCCTGTTTACGATGATCTCTTCTCTGCGCCTTCTTTGAGCCTCAAAAAATACTCCCTTTACAATTTCCCAGATTTGTAACATCAAAGACAGAGATCTTTGTTTTTAGAGATGTTTCTAAATCCTCACAGATCCGTTCTGAGCATTTCGGACTCAAATCACCTTCACTACAACCGCCATTCCCCGTGTAATTTCCTCTGCTGCCAGTAGATGGAGCTAACACCAAATCCTGATGAGAGAACGCCTGACTGAGAGTAGAGTTCAGTACAAACATTATTTTAAGTTCTAAAACACAAGAGCAAGATTAAAGGAAAAGAATCAGACAAAACATAAAGGATAAAATATGTCAAATAAAGTTGGAAAGTGCAGTAATTTCCTCATAAAAGAAGAAATATTCTGTTTTATTCTGCATAAAAACTGCTAACCGTGTAGTTTAAAACGAGACAAAACGCAACAAAAGCAACAAAATGCAGCTAATGGCAACAGAAAGCATCAAAAACATGTCCAACAGCATCAAAAATGTGACTAAAAGTGTCAAAAGCACAACTAAAGGTGACAAACGTGACAAAAACCCAACTAAATGCAACAACAATGCAATTAAGTGACAAAAATACAACAAAAGGGTGACAAAAACACAACTAAAAGTGATAAAACACAACTAAAAGTGACAAAACACAACTAAAAGTGACAAACATGCATAAAAGCGACAAGTATGAGTCTAAAAGCCTCAAAAATGTGACTAAAAGCACACATATTTTTACTAAAATCAACAAAAGCACAATAAAAGTTGTCAAAAACCTGACAAAAATCCAACTAAAAGCGATAAAAATGCAACCAAAAGCGACAAAAATGATACAAAAAGTGTCAAAAGCACAACTAAAGGTGACAAATGTGACAAAAACCCAACTAAATGCAACAACAATGTACTTAAGTGATAAAAATGCAACAAAAAAAGACTAAAACTGGCAAAAATACAGCTAAGGGCGATAAAAATACAACTAGAAGTAACAAAAACATGCCTAAAACGACTAGTATGAGTCTAAAAGCCTCAAAAATGTGACTAAAAGCACACATTTTTCTTTTTTTTACTAAAATCAACAAAAGCACAATAAAAGTTGTCAAAAACCCAACTAAAAGCGATAAAAATGCAACTAAAAGCGTCAAAAATGATACAAAAAGTGACAAAAAGCAACAAAAAAGTTCCAAAACGCGTCTTTGATCAGTTTGTTTCATGTTTCAGTCTTTTGTCAATTGTCTTGGTTGTGTTTAAAATATGAACTTTGAACAGAATCCCATTATTAAAACATGAATCACAGATCTGGTTAAAAAAACTGCCATTAGACACGTTTCCCCAATGGTACTTTTCTAAACAGCTGCACGGTGCGTTAAATAAAGTCAGATGGAGGTGCGTTGCTAATGGGCCTCTGAGCAGGTGGACGCAGCAGAAAAAGTCCAGGCGCTGCTTAGAATTCACCCTGTGCTTCTTTCTTTCATGTTTTTATGACGTGGGTGGAAGCTGCAGTGGAGTGCGAGCGAATCAAAAGATCCACCTGTAGAGTGTGTTCAGAAGCACAGATTGTCCAAGGCCACGACGGCTCGAGCCATTCTTTACATTCTTTAACGCTCGCCGTGTACTTTCAAGATTAAAGCCGGGATCTGACACTAAATAATACATAATGACACCTTTATTTTGTTGAATGATGGTTTAAACTGTAAGAAAAAGGAAAACTGTCCCTGTATTTTCAACGGTACGTCGCCTAATGATGACATCACAGACGGTTTGTTTTTCACAAAATTCTACTTGACTGATGTAAAACTCTGATAAATGTTTACAGCAGCGGCAGGCTAAGCTAACAGTTTCTCACCTAATGCTAACTTGTATTAAAATGTAAATGTACAGGGAGAACTGATGCTAACACTGCGCTAACACTGAGCTAAGTCTGAGCTAAATCTGAACCAACACTGAGGCTAATGCTGAAGCTAAAACTGAGCAAACACTGAGCTAACACTGAAGCTAAAACTGAGCAAACACAGAGCTAACACTGAAACTAAAACTGAGCAAACACAGAGCTAACAGTGAATCTAAAACTGAGCTAACACTGAAGCTAAAACTGAGCAAACACTGAGCTAACACTGAAGCTAAAACTGAGCAAACACTGAGCTAACACTGAAGCTAAAACTGAGCTAACACTGAAGCTAAAACTGAGCAAACACAGAGCTAACACTGAATCTAAAACTGAGCTAACACTGAAGCTAAAACTGAAGCTAAAACTGAGCAAACATAGACACTTAAACTGAGCAAACACAGCGCTAACACTGAAGCTAAAACTGAGCAAACATAGACGCTAAAACTGAGCAAACACTGAGGCTAACACTAAAGCAAAAACTGAAACAAAAAATGAGCTAACACTGAAGCTAAAAGTGAGCAAACACTGAGCTAACACTGAAGCAAAAACTGAGCAAACACAGAGCTAACACTGAAGCTAAAACTGAGCAAACATAGACGCTAAAACTGAGCAAACACTGAGGCTAACACTAAAGCAAAAACTGAAACAAAAAATGAGCCAACACTGAAGCTAAAACTGAGCAAACACAGAAGCTAAAAGTGATTACACACTTTAGCTAACTCAGAGCAAACACTGAGCTAACACAGAAGCTAAAAGTGATTAAACACTTCAGCTAACTCTGAGCTAAAACTGAGCTAACACAGAAGCTAAAAGTGATTAAACACTTAAGCTAACTCAGAGCAAACACTGAGCTAACACAGAAGCTAAAAATTATTAAACACTTAACCTAACTCTGAGCTAACACTGATTTATCATGGTTTATAGATGTTATTTATTCAACTCTTTACTGGAAAACACGCACACGATGAATATTGTGCCCAAAAATATTATTCCAACCATCATTTCCTGAACGACAGGCCGAACTTCTGACTTTCCCACAAAATCTTACAGAATAAAGCTGAGAAAACCAACACAACAATGAGCTTATTCAACAGTTTACAACAACCACAAAACGACCACAGTGCGACACATTTTGGATGGCGTAATAAATTGCTAACGTTGAGGATTCGCTCGCTAGCAGCACAAACCGTCAGACAGCGTTTTATCTGCGTCGTATCAAACCGTACGGCGCTCGGTTCTGCTGCCGTCTGTGATTTCACGACGGTTAAATATTTAAAAAGAGGATTTTAATAAGCGTTTTGTGTCATATTTGTGCTTCTGTGAGCGCTAAAGCTGTCGACGTACAGTTCAGCTCCGGCTAAACGAGCGCCGCTGAACGCAACTCAGTCAGGAAGAAACAAGAGAAAAAAGAGCAGAGAGAGAGGGGGGAGAGAGGGGGGAGAGAGGGAGAGTCACAAGAGAGAAAGAGCAGAGAGAGAGGGGGAGAGGGAGAGTCACAAGAGAGAAAGAGCAGAGAGAGAGGGGGAGAGGGAGAGTCACAAGAGAGAAAGAGCAGAGAGAGAGGGGGAGAGGGAGAGTCACAAGAGAGTAAAGAGCAGAGAGAGAGGGGGAGAGGGAGAGTCACAAGAGAGTAAAGAGCAGAGAGAGAGAGGGGGGATAAAGAGAGTCACAAGAGAGTAAAAAGCAGAGAGAGGGGGGGAGGGGGAGAGAGAGAGAGTCAGAGAGAGAGAGGGGGAGAGTAACAAGAGAGAAAAGAGCAGAGAGAGAGAGGGGGAGGGAGAGGGGGAGAGAGGGAGTCACAAGAGAGAAAAGAGCAGAGAGAGAGAGGGGGGAGGGAGAGAGGGGGGAGAGAGGGAGAGAGAGAGAGTCACAAGAGAGGAAAGAGCAGAGAGAGAGAGGGAGGGAGGGAGGAGAGAGGGAGGGAGAGGGAGAGAGTCACAAGAGAGTAAAGAGCAGAGAGAGAGAGGGAGAGGGGAGAGAGTCACAAGAGAGTAAAGAGCAGAGAGAGAGAGGGAGAGGGGAGAGAGTCACAAGAGAGTAAAGAGAAGAGAGAGAGGGGGGGAGGGGGAGAGAGAGAGAGTCAGAGAGAGAGAGGGGGAGAGTCACAAGAGAGTAAAGAGCAGAGAGAGAGGGGGAGAGAGGGAGGGAGGGAGGAGAGAGGGAGAGAGAGTCACAAGAGAGAAAAGAGCAGAGAGAGAGGGGGGGGAGGGGGAGAGAGAGAGTCAGAGAGAGAGAGGGGGAGAGTCACAAGAGAGTAAAGAGCAGAGAGAGAGGGGGAGAGAGGGAGGGAGGGAGGAGAGAGGGAGAGAGAGTCACAAGAGAGAAAAGAGCAGAGAGCGAGAGAGAGGGGAGAGAAGGAGGGAGAGGGAGAGAGTCACAAGAGAGAAAAGAGCAGAGAGGGGGAGGGAGGGAGGAGAGAGAGAGTCACAAGAGAGAAAAGAGCAGAGAGGGGGAGGGGGGGAGAGAGTCACAAGAGAGTAAAGAGCAGAGAGAGAGAGAGGGGAGAGAAGGAGGGAGAGAAACGAGAGAAAAGAGCAGAGAGAGAGGGGGGGAGGGAGAGAGTCACAAGAGAGTAAAGAGCAGAGAGAGAGAGGGGGGAGAGAAGGAGGGAGAGTAACAAGATAGTAAAGAGCAGAGAGAGAGAGAGAGAGAGAGGGGAGAGAAGGAGGGAGAGGGAGAGAGTCACAAGAGAGTAAAGAGCAGAGAGAGAGAGAGGGGAGAGAAGGAGGGAGAGTAACAAGAGAGAAAAGAGCAGAGAGAGAGGGGGAGGGAGAGAGTCACAAGAGAGTAAAGAGCAGAGAGAGAGAGGGGGGAGAGAAGGAGGGAGAGTAACAAGAGAGTAAAGAGCAGAGAGAGAGAGAGAGAGAGGGGAGAGAAGGAGGGAGAGGGAGAGAGTCACAAGAGAGTAAAGAGCAGAGAGAGAGAGGGAGAGGGGAGACAGTCACAAGAGAGTAAAGAGCAGAGAGAGAGAGAGGGGAGAGAAGGAGGGAGAGTAACAAGAGAGAAAAGAGCAGAGAGAGAGGGGGAGGGAGAGAGTCACAAGAGAGTAAAGAGCAGAGAGAGAGAGAGGGGGGAGAGAAGGAGGGAGAGTAACAAGAGAGTAAAGAGCAGAGAGAGAGAGGGAGAGGGGAGAGAGTCACAAGAGAGTAAAGAGCAGAGAGAGAGGGGAGAGAAGGAGGGAGAGTAACAAGAGAGTAAAGAGCAGACAGAGAGAGAGAGAGAGAGAGGGGAGAGAAGGAGGGAGAGGGAGAGAGTCACAAGAGAGTAAAGAGCAGAGAGAGAGAGGGAGAGGGGAGACAGTCACAAGAGAGTAAAGAGCAGAGAGAGAGAGGGAGAGGGGAGACAGTCACAAGAGAGTAAAGAGCAGAGAGAGAGAGGGAGAGGGGAGAGAGTCACAAGAGAGTAAAGAGAAGAGAGAGAGGGGGAGAGAAGGAGGGAGAGTAACAAGAGAGTAAAGAGCAGAGAGAGAGAGGGGGAGGGAGAGGGAGAGAGTCACAAGAGAGTAAAGAGCAGAGAGAGAGAGAGGGGGAGAGAAGGAGGGAGAGTAACAAGAGAGTAAAGAGCAGAGAGAGAGGGGAGAGAAGGAGGCAGAGTAACAAGAGAGTAAAGAGCAGAGAGAGGGGGAGGGAGGGAGAGTCACAAGAGAGAAAAGAGCAGAGAGAGAGGGGGGGGAGAAGGAGGGAGAGTCACAAGAGAGTAAAGAGCAGAGAGAGAGAGAGGGGAGAGAAGGAGGGAGAGAGAGAGAGAGGGGGGGAGAGAGAGAGTCACAAGAGAGTAAACAGCACACAGAGAGAGAGAAAGGGAGAGAGAGTCACGAGAGTAAAGAGCAAAGAGAGAGAGCGTCACAAGAGAGTACAGCAACAGTAGGAAAGAGAGAGAAAGAGGAGAGAGAAAGAGAGACAGGAGAAAGAAGACAGAGAGAGGAAAAAGAGAGGAAAGATAGAGAGAGGAGAGAAAAGAGGGAAGAAAGAGGGGAGAAGAGAAGAGAGAGGGGATAGAAACGAGAGATGGAAGAGAGAGGAGGAAAGATAGAGAAGATAGAAGAAATTAATTTAAAAAAGAGGCAAAAGAGAAAAGAATGAAAGGAGGAAAGCGAAAGAAAAGGGAGTGAAATGACAGAAGAAAGAGAGAGACAAGAACTAACAAAAATATTGAGAAAATAGTGAGGAGAGAGAGGAAACTCCTAAATACTGCTTTGTAAAGTGTGTTTTCCAAATGTAGATATCAGTTTTTAAGTTAGAAAATGTAAAAAACGAATCAAAAGGCGACCAAAAGCATGTTTTAAAGGGAATTAAAGATACACCAACGCATCAGAAATCCACTTTAAAACTCAGATTAAAACTCAGATTACAGTCCAGTTTGAGCAACAGAGCTTCAGCCAGAGCAGTGCCTCCGACAAATCTTTATCTCTAAACACAAACATTGACCTTCGTGCGGGACATTGGCTGGGTTTATGCGACAGGTACTTACGTAGCTAGCATAGAACATTCCATTCTGCAGCAGAGGGAAGACAAAGAGAGACTGTTAGACAGAAAACGATGACGAGGTTAAGAGAGGAAGAGTTCAAACAGAAGCGACAGAAAGAGTCCCGGGACGAGGGGAGAACAAAGGCATGACGGTGCAGAAAGGACGCGCCGATCAGGACAAAAACGATGACGGCGGACGGACGGGGGAAGGAAGCGCGAGGATAAACATCGGAGCGAGAGGAAGTAGGAAAGTGCACGGCCGGTGACAGTTTGGCTTCGTAAGCGGCAAAACCCGGAGTCCGGAGATCGGGAGGCGACCGCCGAGCTGCCAGAGAGCATCAGCGCCGAGGGAAAAGTGATGCGCCGCGGAAAAAAACGTCCGTCCGCGGCGCGCTCCGACGACCACGTGACGGAAAAGAGCGCAAAAACGGACCGAAACGGGCAGAAAATGGGCTGACAGTTCAAATAATCAGTGATAAAATGAAAACAAATGTCATGTTTTCAGATAGAAGGCTGGGGCTTTAAATGACACCGGTTTTAATACTAACAGGCCCTTTAAAGTGCGTGTGACAGGTTTTTATGATTTTCTAATTCTGACTTTATTCAGTGTATTAATAACTCTTGTAAATGTAAATTATAGTTTTGCACCGATCAGGTCGCTGTTTGTGGAGAAAAGTTGAAAAATCTGTTGAAAATTATACAGGAAGTAAAGAAACTGATGACATCACACTGTGGAGACAAAGGTTACGCATAATTTACACAAAATACACTACTTTTTTGACCCTTTAAACACTGATTCAACTAAATAAAAGTGTTCACATGTGTTTTTCTTTGTTAAATGAAAAAATCTGTGAGGAGTTTGATGGTTGCTATGGTAATTTCCCAGTGTGATGTCATCATTTACAACCAGGAAGTAAAATTGAAAAAAAAATAGCTAACTCGGGGTAAAATTTGTAAATATTTTAGCATAAAATTAAACATATTTATATTAACTACATTTTTGTCTGTCAGAGGCACTTGTCATCAAATTCCAGAACGGAGGCAAAATTAAGTTGACTGTCAGCACTTTCAATAATTAGCTTAAATTAGCTCTAAATTCTAATGGTTTTAAGTGTTTGTGTTAAAAAAAAAACATTTCTATTTCAAAGGAGGGACAAAATACATATTTCAAGCCTCAAAATTGTATTTTAGCGTAAAAAAAAAAAAAAGTAATACACAGTGCAGTATCTAATGTATCTCTAGATAAAACGAAAAACTATTGTGGATTTAAAGCTGAGCAATTAATCAAATTTCAATTCCAATTATGATTATTAGTCTGATCGATGACTAAGATTGAGTAAAGGAGATGTTTAATGTCACCTTTAAGAGCGTTAAATCACACGTGTTTCTTTGAGAGGTTAAAACGTTCACAGATTCTACTTAAAACACGTTTACAACACTTTTATTCACCTTCTCCTCAAGCAAATAACTGAATGATCGTGATTTCAATTATGATTTAAATAATTGTGACGTTTTTATTAGTCAAACGGCCCCATGAGCGTCTGTCTAGTATCATAATTTTCTAAATTTGTAAGACACCAAATGCATACATTTATGTATCGCCTGAACAAATATTGTGATTTTATCGTCTAATATTGAATACAGTGCCATCTGCTGTTCTTCTCAGCTGGAAACACTGGTACAGTTGTCTCAGAGGAACTTAGGGGGCTCTTATTAATGTTGCTTTTTATGTTATGTTTATGATCTATCTATCTATATTTATGTTTATATGTTCCAAAATCATCCAGTCTTTTCATATTTTGTGATATTCTGAGTTAACCCCAGTTTCTCAGTGAAATCACATTATGTTCCCCGTCCCTTTTGCCTCCGTTCTGGATGTAGAATGTTTTCGTTCAGACTTTTAAAGGGCCTGTTCCTTCTCAGAGGGCGTGGACCAGGCCCCGCCCCGTGGCTGAGTGTCCCGCTGCTCACCATGTGCTGCACGGGCATGGGAGGGGGGCCCATGGGCGCGGGGCTCCACTGGGTGGTGGACATGGTCTTGTTCTGCCAGTTCTGTCCTCCAGTCAGCTTCTTCTCCCCAGACTGTGTCCAATGCATCTCCGGCCTGAGCAGACCACGGGAAAATGTTAAATTTAAAGAGATCAATGTTAAACTTCTGCTGTAGTTCAGTCACATAAATGTAAGAGAAAAATGTATTACAAGTTTTTCATCATGTCATGTTTTCATGTAGAAATAAGGGATTTTATGTGAAAAAATGACCATAAATCCACATATTTGTGACATTTAAATCTGAAAAATGGACAGAACCAGGTTTAAATTTCTTGGTTCATTTTGTAACATATTAATTATAAAAATGTACAGAGGGGATTTGGATTTATTATTTAGTTTTTGAGTGAACTAGATCTGACTGAAAACTGTCCTAAAAATTCAAATTTCTCCTAATTTTTTTAACTTAAAACTTCAATAAATCAGTTTTAGAATTAGATATTTAAAATCCTTGTGTTTGGTCTAAATCCTGTTGAGTCCAGATTGTACAGTTTGGTGTAGGATCTGCTTTAAGGCTGATCTTTATGTCTCGAGGGACAAAAATGCATTTTAAGTTACAATGTCCCAGAGAAATCTATGGATGAAGTGGATTCAATGGAAGAATCAAACATCTTCAGGAGCAGATTGGACACGTTTGTTGTTTCCACACGAAAGTCTGTGAGAGAAAACTGAGCATAAAACCAAAAAATTTAAAGAGAAAAAAAAAAGTTTTGCCTGTAGTGTCTCGCCTTAAGAACTTAAAACCTAAACTTAAACTGTACCTGAATGACAAAATACAGTTTTCTAGCCTTAAAATTGTATTTTAGCTTCAAAATAATCTAATTTATGGAACAGTATCTAATATATCTCTAGATAAAATGAAAAATGATTGTGGGCTCAACATTTCTGTGAGTATTTTTCCAGTAAAACCCATAAATCTGGATTGTTCTTCATCAAAAATGCAAAGAGTTGATAATAATCATAATTTCCTCAAACATGATGTAAAATACAATAATAAATGTGTTTAAAGCAGCTCTGATGTCACTCACATGTGTCTGAGGCTTTTACTTTGACAAAATCATCTACATTTGTCAGATTGTGTTCTTTTATTCTGAGGTTAATCCCAGTTTCTCAGTGAATCACATCATGTTCCTTCACTTTTGCCTCCGTTCTCAATTAGAAGACTTTTGTTTACAGACTTTTAAAGGGTCTATTGTGTACGTGTAAGGAGAAGTAGAAGTAACAGTTTATATGGTGCTTCACTCACTTTTTTGGGGTCCCAAAGTGCAGATCTGAAAACAGAAAAAACAACCTTAGCGAAAATAAAATCACGTTTCTGTTCCACTCGAAGCATTTTACAACTAGACACTTCATACAATCCTTCACTAAACACTTTTCATCCATCAAACTAATATATGTTCACATTTTACTTCTAAATTTGTTCATTTTTCTGTGAATAAGTGTGACATTTGCTAAAAACAGACAGGATTAAGCTTTAAAAACCACTTTAAAAACCCTTTAACATAAAAGATTTCTATTAATCCAAACTCCAAACCACTTGATGAAACTTCCACAATTTACTTTCGAGGCCAAGTCAAAAATCTACAACCAGTTAGCAGACGCTGAAGTTATAATTCCACAGCATTACGTTTGTAAAACACTATTATTCAAAGTTTCTTACCAGAACACAAACGTTACATAATCCCACACGAGTCAGAAAACTGTCTGAACTCTCTGCAGCACGATCTGACCCCAGGGCTTTTTGTTTAGCATTTATTCTCTCATTTACTCATTTATTTGTCTTATTTCTTGCTAGTTTGTGTTGCGTCTTGCTCCATTTCCACATTTAGTCCTGGTGTTACACTGGTTTAGTTCTGATTTGACCTGGTTTTCAATTTAAATTTAACTAGAACACGATTATCCAAAGTTTCTAGCAGAATAAAACTGTTACATAATCAAACACGAGCCTGAACCGAAGTCGTCCAAACTCTTTTTCGCCGTCAGAATTGAACTTTTTGTTCGGGATTTATTCTCTGATTTAGTCCTGATTTGATCCAGATTTAGTTTTTGTTGCGTCCTGCTTCATTTCCACGTTTACTCCTGGTCTTGTGTTCTGGTTTGGTCTTGGTTTCGATGTCAATTTGCACAGCCTTTCTTAACGAGAACACGATTATCCAAAGTTTCTAGCGGAATAAAAGTGTTCCACAATCCTACACAAATCTGAAGTCGTCCAAACTCACAATTTGACTTGTTCTTATTGTACTTCTTCTCTCGTTTAGCCTTGGATCCGTCCTGATTTGATCTAGATGTATTATTTGTCTAATTCCTCATTAGTTTTTGTTGCGCCCTGCTTCATTTCACCGTTTGCACCACATTTACTCCTGGTTTTGTACTGGTTTAGTTCTGATTCGATGTCAATTTGCACAGCCTTTCTTAACCTAAACACGATTATCCAAAGTTTCTAGCGGAACAAAAGTGTTATATAATCCCACACAAGCCTGAACTAAAGTCGTCCAAACTCACAATTTGACTTGTTAGGCCCGAGCCGATGGGACGAGAATCGTCCCGGCGAGGGACTAATTGTAATTCTTACGGAAACGGGGAGATCGCGAAATACGCATAGTAAACGATGACGGATATGGCCGTGACTGGTGTCGAAAATTAGAACTCGGTGAGCTCTAATTTTGAGTGAAGGCCCCGTGAAAAAATATTGCACGACGGCTGAATAGCGCCCCCTCGAAAATGGATTAACATTGGGCCAATGGGAGCCCGGCCATGAAAAATGTTGAGCTAAAAATCCAACTCATGGCCCAAAAAATAGAACAGGTCAGGACATGTAAAAAACCCTCTTATGACCCCGCCCCCAACCCAACAGGAAGTCGGCCATATTGGATCAAACCTGGGGCTGAGAAAAGCACACACCTGTGTACTTTTGACTCCTCCTCCAACAGTTTTCATCGAAAACACTTCAAATTTGGTCACAAGACACTAAACCCATGTGGAATGACATACTATCAATTTCAATGTGATACATCTTCAGATATGGTCATGGTGAATTTTCTACTAACTCTTAATTTTTGGAATATTAATAAAAATTATCTATTTTGCACACAATTTTTTCTTGGAAAATGCTGATAGAGCGTTTGTGTAGATTTGAAAGCTGAGCGGACTGATATGCAAATCAAGCAGCTATCTGATAAAATGGCTCTATAGCGCCCTCTTCAAATTTTATTTAAAAAAATTCATAACAGCCAGGCTGTTTATCATGGAGGACTGAAAAAATGTACAGAGGGTTTATTTGTGATGGGGCACAATGTGACAAAGTGGCATGACTCCAGCTATTGTACTTATGGAGAAAAATAATAGTGGAAAAAGAATTTTCCGTTATTATTATTATTATTATTCTTTCGCCTAAACCGCCCTGATTTGACCCCTGAACATTACTTGAAAACTCAATTTTATTTGACCCAAAATTCAAGGTCGGTGAAAAATTTGTTTGTTTGATATCCCAAAAAATTAATGATGCAAAATGACTCGCTAGCGCCATCTCAAAAATCAAAATACATTACGGCAATGGGAGGCCAACTTCATCGTAGACATATGAAATTTGGTACGAAGGTAGGTCATGTCAAGACGAGTATAAAATTCTATTATGACCCCGCCCTAAACCCTACAGGGCGTCGGCCATTGTGGGCGGAACTTGCTTTTTTCACAAATTTACAATTCGCGTTGTATTTTTTTACACCGTGGATTTTCAATCAGTGTGCTTGAAACTTTGGAACAATGACCTAAACCCCTGTGTGGTTACAGATGATTCATGTGATTTTTGATATCTTGATAAATGTGGGTGTGGCCAACCCGCAAATCAAAACACTCAATTTTCAAAGTCTTTCAACTTGCGTATCTCTGGCCAGGAGCGTCCGATTTTCCGGCATTAATATACGTTTTTGTTCGAAATCACGGGCTGAACGTAAAGGTATACAATACATACGTGTATGTTCTATAATTGCTCTACAGCGCCCCCTTGAAATTTTGAATTGGACAAAAAATTTTAGTTTGCCGGAAACACACGAAATTCGGGAAACAGATACTTCTTACCATTCTGAACAAAAAAGCCAATGAGATCACACCTTTATCTGTAAGTATGTTACCGTGGCAATGACAAATATGTGCCATTGAAATACATGTGATTTGGTAAACACGACACAGATTCTGCTCAAATTCTCCCCAAACACAGTCTGAGGGCTTTGGTGACTGACACCCACTCCGTGCACTGGCCCCTCCTCCTTGTAAAAGGTGAGGAGGAGAGAAGGGTGACAGCAGCGGCAGTGGCTCAGTGGCAAAGAGATTGTCTTCGGATCCAAAGGTCAGCGGTTCGAATCCCGCTCCTCACATAAACATCCTTGGGCAAGACACTTAACCCGCCTTGCCCCCAGTGTCTGCTACTCTGGTGTGTCAATCATAAACACATATGTGACCGTTTACCGAGAGGGAGAGAGATGAAGAGGAGAACAGAGAGCAGTCTGCCCCCTACTGGCCAACCCGCGCAACTACCCCGCCCAACCCGTTACGTGCCTCAACGTGAGCGCGCCTCACTGTGAACGCGCCTCCAGCCTAGAGCGGAGCGGAGCACCTCGTGCTGCGGTAAACAGTGACGCACTGGAATACACTTTTTCTCCGTCATGACGGTGCGTCGTGCTGAGTCCTACGTCCTGGATCTGACCTGGAGTTTGGTAAATAACAAGCTAACTCTTCTATCTGTCGTTTCTTTCGTGTAATTACTGTGTAGCATTAGCATTAGCTGTTTTCAATCGTTTTACGTGCACTTGCTGCAGTTGTTAAGACTTTGGCCACAGAAACGGAGAACGTGTGCTGTCGAGAAAGTCCGAAGGCGAATGTGTGTTTGTGTCATGAATTAGAGTTCAAACTGGGGCAAACAGATCAGATGTTCTGACAGATGACATGGCTAGTACCGACCCGTTGTGTTCACAGCAGCAGCGCTGGAACTAAAGAAGTGGCGTTCAAAGCGAAGTGACACTGAACAGACGCGGTTACGGTCGCCCCAGAGGGCTTTACGGTTCTGCCGCGCGCTTCACGGAGCCACGGCTTAAACTCCGTGTCATCCGCGTGAAGCCGCGTCATCTCAGTGAGGAGCCCCGTCTGCTGCTCACCCGAGGGGGACGGTTTGGTGTTCTTTACCTGCTCAGCTGTTTGTCCTGTCAGCTGACACGGGCTGTTAATGGGACATACGGGGCAGTGTGTGCACCGCTCTCTCTTTTTCTCTCTCACGCGGCGGAGCGGCTGGCGCTGGACCGGAGGAAGAGCGCGGTCCCCGGGCCTGACACACGGACTGTGGACCGGGTTTGGAGCAGGGACCGCGCGCCTCGACTCATGGACCGACAGCGCCCCGCTCTTCTTGTCCGGTGACGCCGTTCCTTTTCCTTTACCTCGCGCGGAGGTGCCGACTCAGCTTTGGTCTTCGTTTTGGGATTTTGAGATCTCAAATACTATTTTTTCTTTTTGGATTGTTGTTGAGCCCACGTCTTGGCCCCGGTGTATTTTTTGTTCAGCGCCATGAGGCGGAGGAATCTGTTCATGGCCCGGGGGAGACGGGGGAGACGGGCGCGCGGGGGATGGACTAGGAGACATTAAAGGGGATGTATGAAGTTTAGTGGATTTTTATATTTGTTTGTGGAAAAGGACAAATTATACTTTGTACTTTAAACAGATTGCATTTTGTCATTGTTTTGTTGGCTTTGAGATTCACAGGACATTACAGGCCATAAAAAAGTGAAGTCATGTACTCAGATGAATATTTGTGTTGGAAACATCTCTCATTATGGGTGAGTGTTACAACCCCATATCAAGATAAGTTAAAAATTATATTATGACCCCGCCCTAAACCCTACTGTACAGCCGTGACAGCGTCTGAATTTCACTCATCGCAATGAATGGAGCAGCAGTATATGGAGGTAGTTTGTGTGGGAGCGGTGATGCAGGGGGGAAAAGCGGGCGGGTGAGAGGCGGGCTCTTGGTGTTGGCATGGGGGGTACGGAGCGAGGGCCTTTAACGCCGCTTGCGGCTTTAATTTTAATTGTATTTTTTCTCTCATTTAGTCTTGGATCCGTCCTGATTTGATCTAGATTTATTATTTGTTTTATTCCTTGCTTGTTTTTGTTGAATCCTGCTTCACTTCCACATTTAGTCCTGGTGTTGCACTGGTTTAGTTCTGATTTGACCTGGTTTTCAATTTAAATTGAACTAGAACACGATTATCCAAAGTTTCTAGCAGAATAAAACTGTTACATAATCAAACACAAGCCTGAACTCAAGTCGTCCAAACTCTTTTCAGCGTCACTATTTGACTTTTTGTTCGGAATTTATTCTCTGCTTTAGTCTTGTTCAGTCCTGATTTGATCCAGATTTAGTTTTTGTTGCGTCCCGCTTCATTTCCACGTTTACTCCTGGTGTTGTACTGGTTTAGTTCTGGTTTGGTTTCAGTATAAATTTGCACAGACTTTCTTAACTTTTCATTCATTCATGTTCTACCGCTTATTCCCGTTAGGGGTCGCGGGTGACTGGAGCCTATCCCAGTGACTTTGGGCCTTAGGCGGGGTACACCCTGGACAGTGGCCGACTCGTCGCAGCAAACACAGAGACAGAGACAAGGACAGACAACCATTCACTCTCACATTCATTCACTAGGGGCAATTTAGAGTTGTCCATTAACCTGAACACAGTCATGTCTTTGGACGGTGGGAGGAACCAGAGAACCCAGAGAGAACCCACGGTAACACGAGGAGAACATGCAGACTCCACCCAGAGAGATCGTGTGATGTTAGGGTGGTTCAGAATTCGAAACCACGATCTCCTTATTGAGAGGCAGAAGCTCTAGCCGCTCTGCCACCGTGCACCCACTTGCACACACTTTCTTAACTAGAACATGGTTAATTCCACACAAGTCTGAACTACAGTCGTCCAAACTCTTTTCGCCGTCACTATTTGACTTTAGAATTTATTCTCTGATTTAGTCCTGATTTGATCTACATGTATTATTTGTCTTATTCCTCGTTAGTTTTTGTTGCGTCCTGCTTCACTTCCACATTTAATCCTGGTTTGTTCTTGGTTTCGATGTCAATTTGCACAGACTTTCTTAACGAGAACACGATTATCCAAAGTTTCTAGCAGAATAAAACTGTTACACAATCCCACACAAATCTGAACTAAAGTTGTTTTACTTTTTCAAATTGTATTTCTTCTCTCGTTCAGCCTTGGTTTCGTCCTGATTTGATCTACATGTATTATTTGTCTTATTCCTCGTTAGTTTCCGTTTCGTTCTGCTTCACTTCCACATTTAATCCTGGTTTGGTCTTGGTTTCGATGTCAATTTGCACAGCCTTTCTTAACGAGAACACGATTATCCAAAGTTTCTAGCAGAATAAAAGTGTTCCACAATCCTACACAAATCTGAAGTCGTCCAAACTCACAATTTGACTTGTTCTTATTGTACTTCTTCTCTCGTTTAGCCTTGGATCCGTCCTGATTTGATCTACATGTATTATTTGTCTTATTCCTTGTTAGTTTTTGTTGCGTCCTGCTTCATTTCACCGTTTGCACCACATTTATTCCTGTTTTTGTACTGATTTAGTTCTGATTTGATGTCAATTTGCACAGCCTTTCTTAACCTAAACACGATTATCCAAAGTTTCTAGCAGAATAAAACTGTTCCACAATCCCACACAAATCAGAACTAAAGTCGTCCAAACTCGACGTCACAATTTGGCTTTTTGTTTATCATTTATCCTCCCATTTAGTCATTTATTTGTCTAATTCCTTGCTAGTTTTTGTTGAATCCTGCTTCACTTCCACCTGGTTTTCAATTTAAATTTAAGTAGAACACGATTATCCAAAAGTTTCTAGCAGAATAAAACTGTTACATAATCCCACACCAATCTGAATTTAAGTCGTCCAAACTCACAATTTGACTTGTTTTTAAAATTGTATTTGCATTCCGCTTCATTTACACGTTTACTCCTGGTTTTGTACTGGTTTAATTCCGTTTCGATGTCAATTTGCACAGCCTTTCTTAACCTAAACACGCTTATCCAAACTTTCTAGCAGAACCAAACTGTTCCACAATCCCACACAAGTCTGAACTCGGGCCGTCCGAGCTCTCGTCGGCCTCACGATCTGGCCTCTCTCTGCGGCGGAGCGAGAAAATGCACTCACTGCCCACGAGGTTTGCCAGAGACGAGTCCAGGTCGTGGGCCAGAAGCTTCCCTCCGGCGTGGACGGCCATCGGCGGCGGAGCGGGAGGAGCCGTGTGGGCGGGAACGGTGGGCTTCAGCAGGTCCCCCAGAGCGTCGAAACCTGAGCAGATACAGGGCAGAGAGAGAGCGGGTCAGAGCCACGGGGAGACGAGTGGAAACGGCAAAGAGACCGGGATCAGAGCCACGAGGAGACGAGTGGAAACGGCAAAGAGACCGGGATCAGAGCCACGAGGAGACGAGTGGAAACGGCAAAGAGACCGGGATCAGAGCCACGAGGAGAAACGAGCAGAAACGAGCAGAAAGAGGCAAAGAGAGCGGGTCAGAGCCACGAGGAGACGAGTGGAAACGGCAAAGAGAGAGAGAGGGTCAGAACGACGGGGAGACGAGTGGAAACGGCAAAGAGACCGGGGTCAGAGCCACGAGGAGAAACAAGCAGAAACGAGCAGAAAGAGGCAAAGAGAGCGGGTCAGAACGACGAGGAGAAACGAGCAGAAACGAGCAGAAAGAGGCAAAGAGAGCGGGTCAGAACGACGGGGAGACGAGTGGAAACGGCAAAGAGACCGGGGTCAGAGCCACGAGGAGAAACAAGCAGAAACGAGCAGAAAGAGGCAAAGAGAGCGGGTCAGAACGACGAGGAGACGAGTGGAAACGAGCAGAAAGAGGCAAAGAGAGCGGGTCAGAGCCACGAGGAGACGAGTGGAAACGAGCAGAAAGAGGCAAAGAGAGCGGGTCAGAGCCACGAGGAGACGAGTGGAAACGGCAAAGAGACCGGGATCAGAGCCACGAGGAGAAACGAGCAGAAAGAGGCACAGCAGCAACAGACTCTTCTCATGTGTGACTGACAAATGTCCCCTGGGACGACAGCATTAATTAAGCTTGGTTTTTGAGTTTCTGGGTGCTGGTTTTATTTTTCTTCAAGCCATATTTAGTCCTGGTTTAGTCTTGATACAGTCCTGGTTTAGTACTGGTTTGGTCCTGGTTTAGACTTGGGTTAGACCTGGTTTTTAGTCCTGGTTTAGCCCTGGTTTAGTCCTGGTTTAATCTTGGTTTAGTCCTGGTTTAGACCTGGTTTAGTCCTGGTTTAGTCCTGGTTTAATCTTGGTTTAGTCCTGGTTTAGACCTGGTTTAGTCCTGGTTTGGTCCTGGTTTAGCCCTGGTTTAGTCCTGGTTTAGTCTTAATACAGTCCTGGCTTAGTACTGGTTAAGTCCTGGTTTAGACTTGGATCAGACCTGGTTTTTAGTCCTGATTTAGTCCTGGTTTAGTCCTGATTTAGACCTGGTTTAGCCCTTGTTTGGTCCTGGTTTAGTCCTGGTTTCATCTTGGTTTAGTCCTGATTTAGACCTGGTTTAGCCCTTGTTTGGTCCTGGTTTAGACCTGGTTTAGTCCTGGTTTAGCCCTGGTTTAATCTTGGTTTAGACCTGGTTTAGTCCTGGTTTAGCCCTGGTTTAATCTTGGTTTAGACCTGGTTTAGTCCTGGTTTAATCTTGGTTTAGTCCTGGTTTAGACATGGTTTAGACCTGGTTTGGTCCAGGTTTACACCTAGTTTAGTCCCAGTTTAGCCCAGTCTTGTCTTGGTCCTTTTTTAGTCCCTGTTGGGTCGTAGTTTAGTCCTGGTTTGGATCTGTTTTAGTCCTGGTTTAGTCCTGGTTTGGACCTAGTTTCTCGTGTGACTGGAGAAACCTGGACAACATAATTAATCAATCTTGGGTTTTGAGTTTCTGGGTGTTGATTTTATTTTTCTTCAACTCGTATTTAGTCCTGGTTTAGTCTTGACACAGTCCTGGTTGGGTCGTAGTTTAGTCCCGGTTTAGCCCCGTCTTGCCTTAGTTTGGTCCTGGTTCGGTCCTTTTTTAGTCTTGGTTGGGTCATAGTTTAGTCCTGGTTCAGTCTTGGTTTAGTTCTGGTCAGGTCCAGGTTTATTCCTTCTTAGTTTTAGCCTAGTTCCATGATTTAATCCTGGTTTGGACCCCATTTAGTCCTTGAAAAGACCAGGAATTGTCTTGGTTTAGTCCTGATATAGTCCTGGTTTAGTCCTGATATAGTCCTGGTTTAGTCCTGAATAAATCCTGGTTTAATCCTGGTTTAGTTCTGGTCAGGTCCAGGTTTATTCCTTGTTAGTTTTAGCTTTGTTCCATGGTTTAATCCTGGTTTAGACCCCATTTAGTCCTGGTTTAGTCCTTGAAAAGACCAGGAATTGTCTTGGTTTAGTTTTGTCCTGGTTTACATATGGTTTAGTCCTGATATAGTCCTGGTTTAGTCCTGGTTTACATATGGTTTAGTCCTGATATAGTCCTGGTTTAGTCCTGGTTTAGTCCTGATATAGTCCTGGTTTACATATGGTTTAGTCCTGATATAGTCCTGGTTTACATATGGTTTAGTCCTGATATAGTCCTGGTTTAGTCCTGGTTTACATATGGTTTAGTCCTGATATAGTCCTGGTTTAGTCCTGGTTTAGTCCTGATATAGTCCTGATATAGTCCTGGTTTAGTCCTGGTTTAGTCCTGGTTTAGTCCTGGTTTAGTCCTGATATAGTCCTGTTATAGTCCTGGTTTAGTCCTGGTTTACATATGGTTTAGTCCTGATATAGTCCTGATATAGTCCTGATATAGTCCTGATATAGTCCTGATATAGTCCTGATATAGTCCTGGTTTACATATGGTTTAGTCCTGATATAGTCCTGGTTTAGTCCTGGTTTAGTCCTGAATAAATCCTGGTTTAGTCCTGATATAGTCCTGGTTTAGTCCTGAATAAATCCTGGTTTAGTCCTGATATAGTCCTGGTTTAGTCCTGAATAAATCCTGGTTTAGTCCTGATATAGTCCTGGTTTAGTCCTGAATAAATCCTGGTTTAGTCCTGATATAGTCCTGGTTTAGTCCTGA
This sequence comes from Rhinogobius similis, assembly GCA_019453435.1. Taxonomy (NCBI): domain Eukaryota; kingdom Metazoa; phylum Chordata; class Actinopteri; order Gobiiformes; family Gobiidae; genus Rhinogobius; species Rhinogobius similis. The sequence goes on along the minus strand of CM033640.1, from coordinate 26,495,093 downwards.
ATAAATCCTGGTTTAGTCCTGATATAGTCCTGGTTTAGTCCTGAATAAATCCTGGTTTAGTGCTGTTATAATCCTGGTTTAGTTCTAGTCAGGTCCTGGTTTATTCTTTGTTAGTTTTAGCCTTGTACCATCGTTTAGTCCTGGTTTAGACCACATTTAGTCCTGGTTTAATCCTTGAAACATCCCGGTGTTTACCAAACTACACTCCTCATGTTTCTTACACATTCCCGCTTCATAAATAAAGACGCCGCTCGTGTGAGAAGACGACGATTACCTTGAGAAAGTTTGCACAAAAGGAAACGCCTTGACTCTGTGACTCAGACATGAAGTTGTTTCTGAGCTGTGTTTCTGAATCGTGTCTTAGTTTAGTTTCTGAACGGTTCTTTTTACACTCCACACGGCTGAATGTGTACGTCGTGTTGAGTGTTCAGTCTGAATGCTGCGGATACAATGACGCCCACAAGGTCGATCACAAACGCTGCTAAACTTTAAAACGGCGACGTACTTCAGCGTTGCTAAGCGAAACGTACACTGCCTGGAAACAATGAAAAGTCACCGCACGGATTCAACTGAGCACTTGCTTTTGTCCTGTTTTTGCTCCCATTTTGGCCTTGGTTTAGAGCTTGTTTTTGTAATAGTTTGGTCCTCATTTTGTCCTAGTTTTTGCTCCTACTTAGTCTCGGTTTTACCCTGGTTTAGCCCTGGTTTTTTTATTTACTGTATACACCGGGGTTAGTTCTAATTGTCTTTGTCTAGTTTGGTCCTGGTTTAGCCCTGGTTTTGTCCTGTTTTTTGCTCCCATTTTGTACTGATTTAGAGCTTGTTTTTGTAATAGTTTGGTCCTGGTTTTGTCCTGGTTTTTGCTCCAATTTAGTCCCGGCTTACACCTTGCTTTGTCCACCCTTGTTTTGACCCTGATTTTATTCAGTTTTGGCTTGTTTTTTCCTTCCCATTTAGTCCTCATTTAGCCCTGGTTTCATCTTGATTTTTGTCCCCTTTTAGTCCTGGTTTTATTTATACCTGATTTAGTTTTGATGTAGCCCTAGTTTTGTCTCCATTTTCCTGTTTTGTCCTGCTTTTTGTTCTCATTTAATCCTCATTTACCCCTGGTTTAGTCCTGGTTTTTGCTCCAATTTAGTCCTGGTTTACACCTCTCTTTGTCCACTCTTGTTTTGACCCTGGTTTGATTCAGATTTGGCTTGTTTTTGCCCTGCCATTTAGTCCTCATTTAGTCCTGGTTTTACTTGATTTTTGTCCCATTTTAAGTCCTGGTTTTGTTTACACCTGGTTTAGTTCTGATGTAGCCCTAGTTTTGTCCCCATTTGTGCTGCTTTGACCTGGTTTTTGCTCTCATTTGTCCTGGTTTAGCTCTAGAGTTTGTCCTCATTTAGTCCTGGTTTATTTTCAGTTCAGGTTCGAGCCTCCTGTCGGGTAATTACTCCACGGTGCTTAAACCCAACAAATGTGGAAAGACGAATCCTGTGGTCGTGGAAAACATGTCAGTGTGTTTGAGAGGAGTCAAATCTCTGGCATCAAAGCAGAGAAAACAACTAAGGAGAAGCACAAACGACTAAAACTGGTTTAAGATCTGTTCGACGATCACTTTTGTAACATTTAAGGAAATAAAACTGGAGAAAAACAACAAACAACGGTGAGACTCAGGGCTGGTGAAAGTGACGGGAACTCAAGGGATTGGAACTGAAAAGCTGTGCGGCCTTAAGAAAATCACTAATCAGATAAACTAACCATAAAAAAGGCTTCAGTTTGTTCTGGTTTATCAATACTGGACTCTGGAGCGTAAAGAGCGGACTCTCCACAGGTTTAATCTTACAGTTTTATTCAACATTTTGAGAACTTTTCCCAATAGACGCTTTAAAAGTTTGTGAACAAAAACATTCTAAATCCAGAACGGAGGCAAAAATTAAGTGCAACATAATGTGATTTCACTGAGAAACTGGGATTAACCTCAGAATATCACAAAATATGAAAAATGTAGATGATTTTGTAAAATATAAACATAAATATAAACATGTGAGTGACATCAGAGCTGCTTTAAACACATTTAATATTGTATTTTACATGATTTGTTTGTGTTTTAGGTGATTATGATAACTTCTTAGCATTTTTGATGAAGGAATAATCCAGATTTTTAGGTTTAACTGGACAAATACTCACAGAATTATGAACCCACAGTTTTTCCATTGTATCTACAAATATAATCATATACTTTACCAAAATGTATGCTTTTTATGAAACTCAAATACAACTGTAAAAGTAGAAAATACTATATTGTTTACTATATTATACCTTTCTACTCTGGAAATTCTAATTAGTTGTTTTTCCCTCTCGACCGTTAGTGAACTGCTTCATTTTGGCTCCATAACAGAATTTTGATGACAGTTTTTAAAGGATCTATTCGAAAATGTTGAATTATTAATTGTTGGAAACGTTCCTAATTTCTCACAATTTATAAATTCCTGATTAAACGCAGCAGCCCTGAAGGACCAGGTGCACTTTCAGTTTGTTCGAGCAGCAGATTGTTTTACCGTCTTTGACTTTAGCAAAAACAAAATCCCTGCAGTGAAAAGTTCAAACCATGAGGAGATGTTTAAATGGTTGATTCTGACAAATATTTGGGCACGTTTTTCACAACAAACCAATATTTGACACGAAAACTGCGTCTGTATCAAACAAGGCGGAGGAAACTGAACTCTTTTCTGTTCGTTCCTCCATTTTGTGTCGTTTGATCCGTCCTTTATTGAGGCCTTTCTGTGTTTTTCCTCGTCTTAATTCCATTGTTAAAATCTGTTCAAAAATTCCAAGAGAAACTTTACTCTTTATGAAATTTTACAAAAAGCCAATTTGATAATTAGCTCACAGATTCATGTTTTAAAATGTAAGTTGTTTTTTCCTCCTTATTCTCAAATAAATCAGCATCTGAAATCTTTTATTCCAACTTCTAGTCACTTTTTAAATGTTAAATCCGTAGAGATAATGCCAGTGTATTGTTCTAGATACAGAATAAAGTAAATTATTGATTAAAATCCCATGTTTAGCTTGAAATTTCTCTTAAAATTTGTTGTAAGCGAGGGTTCAGTGAAGCTTTTTTCTTGATTATTTCACAAACATTTCGCGGCTGTGTCCTCAGACATGAAGTAAACCTGTTTAAATGAATTGACTAATGACTTTTACTGATAACAATCGCCATTAATTTATTTTGAGCGGCAATGAACAAACTCATTATGTGCTTTCATTCTCGTCGCTTCCAAATAGAAAACATCACCGCGACACAAAACGATTGCGCTTTTCTTTCTCGTTATTAAAAAAGCTGATTCACTTGCACCGTTTTTAAATAAATTGACTTTGATCGTCTTTCTTTTCTTTTCTTTGCGCACATTGTGATTTCGCTTTAATTGAAACGGACACACATCTGTTTCAAACTCCGAACGTTTGGACCTGGTTTGGTCCTGCTTTTTGTTCTCATTTAGTTCTCATTTAGTCCTCATTTAGCCCTGGTTTTGTCCTGCTTTTTGTTCTCATTTAGTCCTCATTTAGCCCTGGTTTTGTCCTGGTTTTTGCTCCAGTTTAGCCCTGGTTTACACCTCGCTTTGTCCACTCTTGTTTTGACCCTGGTTTGATTCAGCTTGTTTTTGCCCTTCTTATTTATTCCTGGTTTTACTTGATTTTTGTCCCATTTTAAGTCCTGGTTTTGTTTACACCTGGTTTAGTTCTGATGTAGCCCTAGTTTTGTCCCCATTTGTGCTGCTTTGACCTGGTTTTTGCTCTCATTTGTCCTGGTTTAGCTCTAGAGTTTGTCCTCATTTAGTCCTGGTTTATTTTTAGTTCAGGTTCGAGCCTCCTGTCGGGTAATTACTCCACGGTGCTTAAACCCAACAAATGTGGAAAGACGAATCCTGTTGTCGTGGAAAACATGTCAGTGTGTTTGAGAGGAGTCAAATCTCTGGCATCAAAGCAGAGAAAACAACTAAGGAGAAGCACAAACGACTAAAACTGGCTTAAGAACTGTCCGACGGTCACTTTTGTAACATTTAAGGAACTAAAACTGGAGAAAAATATTGTGATTTCGCTTTAATTGAAACGGACACACATCTTTTTCAAACTCCGACCGTCGCGTGAATATCGATTCGCGCTCGTTTCATACTCTCCGGTCGGGGTCATAAACTCGTGGGCTCATTTCTCTCGGCTGTGGATGGGCTCGAAATCTTCCTCCTGTACTTTATTTTATTTCCAGCGGCTGCAGAAGTGTTTTCCTGACTCAGTAGCTCTGGTTTGTGATTGATTTATCTGCTCGCGGCTGACAGCGCTCGCCTCTTGTCTGAAAATCATTACTCCGAGCGCGTACGAGCGGCGCAGAGGGGCTTTTCTTTTTTTACGAGAGGTGAAAATAAAGAGGCTGTTAGCACTTAGCACTCTTAGCACACTTAGCGCCCGGTCAATGTGGGCTAAAGCAGGTTACATTAAGAGCGACGACGGCAAGTGGATTCGTAATTTCAAGTCAGATATAATGACATTCTGCAGCGATTATTTGCAGGAAGAGAGTCACGAGATCGAAAACAAACACGTGAGAGAGAAAACAACGCAAAATGATGAAACGTGTGTGGGTTAAAACTGCTGTAAAGGCCACAGGAGGGCGCTGGACTCGTTGTTGTCCGTGTTGGTTTTGTGTGATGTTTTCTACATTTTAAGGGCCGTCACTGGGCCACAGAGCCTGGCGCTGTACGGCCGCTCTGATTGGCTGCTGTAAAGATCTGTTCTGTAAAGTTTCTGATGATATCACAACATTCTGCAGGCCAAAAATATTTAGTACAAATGGGGGAAATTAAAATATCTATAGCTAAAATGTGTTTTTTTGTTGTTGTAATCCCAAAAATGAATGGGTCTAGTCACTAATAGAAAACCTCTGATTATTCATTCATTCATTCATTTTCTACCGCTTATTCCCGTTAGGGGTCGCGGGTGACTGGAGCCTATCCCAGTGACTTTGGGCCTTAGGCGGGGTACACCCTGGACAGTGGCCAACTCGTCGCAGGGCTGACACAGAAGACAAGGACATTGACAGACAACCATTCACTCTCACAGTCACTCACTAGGGACAATTTAGAGTTGTCCATTAACCTACACAGTCATGTCTTTGGACGGTGGGAGGAAGCCGGAGAACCCGGAGAGAACCCACGGTAACACGGGGAGGACATGCAGACTCCACCCAGAGAGATCGTGTGATGTTAGGGTGGTTCAGAATTCGAAACCACGATGTTGGGGTGGTGCGGGATTCGAACCCACGATCTCCTTATTGAGAGGCAGAAGCTCTAACCGCTCTGCCACTGTGCACCCACCTCTGATTAAACATTTGCAAATGTACCTGATATTTCATTACGAAGTAATCCCTGTGTTTGGTAAAAATGCCACAGTATTTAAGTTTTTGAGTGATTTTGAGCTTTTAGTGCCGACTTCGATGACGGTCTTTGCCAGTTAAAAACCTCAGTAAAGTCGTGAAACAGTCGTTGAAACCTCCGATATCTGCGCCGACTGCTCTGTGAGACGTTAGTTTGCAAAAACCGACACATTCCAGGCAACATTTATGACCAAATTATGCGTTTATAAAAAAGTACAAGAAGTAAACACTCGTCGTTCTCCGTAGAAACAACATGGGTCCGATCAGCCGCAATTTAATTCTGTTCTTGATCTCTGACGTAGTTATAATAAGAGCTAAAGAGAACGTCGCCATGGTAACACATAGTAACCAATGTCCAGTCACGGCAGCCATCTTGTGTTGTCAAATTCTACTAAAGAACAAACACATACTACCAGGGAGCTGGACTTTTAAATCATAATTTTGTAATAAATACTATGATAATCAAACTTTTTTGTGTTTGCACTTGATATTTATTGATGGTTGTGTCCATATGATGTATTTATGGTCATATTCTGCATAAAATACAGAGCAATACAGTGTTTTTAGAGTGAACATTAACTTTGATAATTCAGAAGAAATCATTCCTGACAGATAAAGGTGAGTTCTCTGCATTATTAGAACACAAAAATAACATTATTTGAATTCAAACGCTGTTATCTATGATTTTTATCGCTCTGCTTTTACATTATTTTCCATAAAAATGTTTGATACATAGTTTTATAGTCAAGGCTGAGCACATTCATCGTAAGGTCACACTCTGTTGCAGTTTCTGCACTCAAAAGATGGCCGACAAAAACTGCCACGGCAACAGAATCCGCGTTCTCTCAAGCCTTTATTATATCGCGCTGTAAGATTTGACAAATAGCTGTAACAGAGTCGCACTGACACGAGGAGAGACACCGTAAATATTCCCTTACAAGAATCGCCGCTCGGGCCACGCCTCCTCAAGTCTGGAGAGGCTTACAATCGGCCAAAGATCCTCAAGCGCAGAAGGCTTTAGTCCCTCCAAAATCTTAGCGTAACCGACTGCGGAATAAATAACGACTTCAGTGTAAAGTTTGACCGAGTGACAGAAAAATGAGCGGCACAAACTGATAAAATGTGTTTCTTTTTGGGGTTTTTTAATGTAATTTTTGTCTAGGGAGCTATTGTTTTTCTCAAATCAACTTTATACGACAAAATGTTGAGTGAAAGTAGTTTCTCATTGTTGCTGTGACTGCGCAGGGCTTAGCTAGCTTGTTTGCTAATGACAGTTGGAGATATAGGACACTTTTCCTCAACACTTGGTCTCAGAAACATGTTAATTAAGAAGAAAATGGTAATTTGTTCAACTGTGTGTGATCTAGGGCTGCAACTAACGATTATTTTTATTATAGTCTAGTAATTATTCTTAAGATAAATCGATTATTAGTTGTTAAGAGTGTTGTTAAGACCCATGAATATGAGGTTTTTACACAATTTGACCCAGATAAAGCTGAAGTGAAGCCTTTTGAGTTTGTCCTGGTGGAGAATATTTACAGACGAAAGGAAGTTTTCATCTAAAACACAACATTTATGCATTTTCTGTGTCATTTTTCAGTCAGTCCTGCTCTGTCTGTTATAAAACCTCTTTTCTCAGCTCATCGTGTGTTTTGGAGTCCGTGTTAAATCCAGATAACGCTTATTAGATTACTTAATTAATTGAAAACTATTAGTTGTGATTAATCAATGAACTTGTTGCTGTTAGTGTGATCCCAAAGTCTGTGTCAGTGACAAATGTGAGCTGTTCCTGTTGTTTATCTGGTTTTCTACAACTGTTTACTTGATTTTCTTTTTTTAGACGTCAGATACAAACTAAATATTCATCAGAGTTGTAGACTTTTTTATTTGAGTTCACTCTTTAACAGCTTTTTCACATTCGAGTTGTGTTTTTGTCACTCACTGCTAAAGGAAAGAGGAGGAAAATAAGCCGTGAAGTGAGGAAACGGTAACAAACGAGATGGAAAAAACATCAAAGTGTGACGTAAAAACATTTAAAACTCTGTATAGTTCAAATGTGTCTTCTAATTGTCCAAAATGCAGATTTGTTGATCTGTTTTATGATTAATAGTTCTGTAATCACTGGACCTGGCCACGTGAAACAAAAACTGACAGAAAGTTTTGTGTTTTCTGTCGGAACAAATGAATGTTCTCTGGACTTTAGACTCAAAAACACAAACAAAATGACGTTTTACTACAAATACAGTGGCAATATTAAATGAAAATGTCAACAAAAACTATAAACTATTCAAGATTTTCATTAATTTTACATTTTATTGATAAATATTCTCCAACTAGAAGCTTTCAGTCACCATAATTTAACCTTTATTTAGTTAAAATGAATTTTAAAAGTCAACAATACAAATAATAGTTTGACAATTTGACTAGAGCTGCACGGTTTGTGAAAATATTCTGTGTTCCTGCTGTTTATCTGGTTTTCTACAACTGTTTACTTGATTTTCTGTTTTTAGATGTCAAGTACAAGATAAATATTTCTCAGAGTTGTAGACTTTTATACATGCTCAATTTTGAACAATAAGAGACGTTTAACTCAGTGATTTTCCACCTTTTTGCGTTTCTGCCACACGTTTTAGGTTGAAAGTAAACCTCGGCACAGAAGCATCACAACAAAACCATATCAGACCATTTCGTAACAAACGTCTGGCATAAAATGTGTCGAATTATGTCCGTTCCTTTGTCTGGTTCTTTGAGTTTGGCAACGACGGTGATTTTTCCTTTCATTTTTGGATCAGAAGTGGACACAGGACACTCCAGAATGTTGAATTATTCAGTAAAATCCACATTGTAATTCAGATTGGACATGTTTTCAAGGAACATCTGACAATTGTTCAAGGTACACAGGTTGAAAATCAAGGCTTTAACTTTAATGATTCATGCATGTTCGAGTAATCCTGTGTTCAGCTCAGAAAACACTGCTCTGTATTTTCTGCAATTCTTTGAATAAATCAGTAGGTTATACATGAAGGGTTCAAGATTTGGAAAAACTTGTACTTGCTTTTGCCTTTAGTAGATTAGATTATCATACTAACTAGAGCTGCACGGTTTGTAAAAATATCCTGTGTTCCTGTGGTTTATCTGGTTTTCTACAACTGTTTACCTGATTTTCTGATTCCTGATTTTTTTAGATGTCAAGTACAAGCTAAATAGTTATCAGAGTTGTAGACTTTTATATTTGTTTTCAGACTTTTGCACATTTTAGTCGTGTTTCGAGTTTTTACAGGAGAAAATACCATCACTCACCATTGACTCTCGTGTGTTTTTGTCACTTCTAAAATTCAGAATGTTGCATAAACTCTACTGGCACTATGAGTACAAATGGATCAAACATACACAAAAACCCAAAGCGAACAGAATTAAAATGCAACGGACAGAAGAGAATGAGCTGAAGAGCGATAATAAGTCTAAGTTCTGATTGGCTAATTGCTATTTACAAGTGTTCCTGGAACTAAAACACTCCACTGAACATAAACCTAGTCATAATAACTGTTCGTCATCATTAAACGACACACAATCTGCAGTTTTTATTATTTTCCTTCAAAACTTGCTCTTGTACCTTTGCTTTGGCATTTTAAATTTATGCTTGTACTGAAAACACACGACTTTCTCCATCTACTGGCAGCAGAGGGAATTACTATGGAGAAATAAACAAAAGCTAGCTTGCCCCAACATGTTAAAATTCAGAATGTTGCATAAACTCTACTGGCAATATAAGCATAAACAGATCAAACATACACAAAAACCCAGAGCGAACGGAATTAAAATGCAACGGACAGTAGAGAATGAGCTGAAGAGCGATAATAAGTCTAAGTTCTGATTGGCTAATTGCTATTTACACGTCTTCCTGGAACTAAAACACTCCACTGAACATAAACCTAGTCATAATCACTGTTCCTCATCATTAAATGGCACACATTCCGCATTTTAAAAATTATTTTCCTTCAAAACATGCTCTTGTACTTTCGCTTTGGCATTTTAGAACTTAAATTTATGTCTGTACTGAAAACACACGTGACTTTCTCTCATCTCCGCTCCGAATTACTATGGAGAAATAAACAAAAGCTAGCTTGCCCCAACATGCTAAAATTCAGTTGCATAAACTCTACTGACAATATAAGCACAAATGGATCAAACATTCACAAAAACCCAGAGCGAACGGAATTAAAATGCAACGGACAGTGGAGAATGAGCTGAAGAGCGATAAGAGAAAGTGTTTTACAGAAGTCGGAGGAGTGGGTTTCGCCGGGGAATAATATTTAGTTAGGGCTGCGCGTGCTGCTCTGACAGGCTGCTGACAGGACACATTCACCAAACACTTTAGTGCAAACTTAGCAGACGAGAGCGAGACGGGGAGGAGGAGGGCGGCGTGTGCAGAGCGGAGAACGAGCCCAGCACACGGCGAACGCAGAGGGGATTTAATTCAGGGCGATAAGGCGCAGCGGCGACGTATAGTTTTAATTTGATTTTAGGCGGCGTTCACGCGGCATCGGAATTGTGACTAAACATGGACAAAAGACCGAGAATGGGACGAAAGACAGCGCGCACCAGCTGTTCTGATTGGCTAATTGCTGATTACAAGTGTTCCTGGAACTAAAACACTCCACTGAACATAAACCTAGTCATAATAGTTGTTCCTCATCATTAAACGACAGACAGTCTGCATTTTTAATTATTTTCCTTCAAAACTTGCTCTTGTACCTTTGCTTTGGCATTTTAGAACTTAAATTTATGCTTGTACTGAAAACACACGTGACTTTCTCTCATCTCCGCTCCATCTACTGGCAGCAGAGGGAATTACTCTGGAGAAATAAACAAAAGCTAGCTTGCCCCAACATGATAATGTAAGCACTCAGTTGTAATGAAGGGAATCTGAGTCAGAAATGCTGAGTCTGTGATGATTTATGGACTTAAAAACAGCCTCTGGATCTCTACATTTGACGTCACACATCTGGGTAATTTGAAACTGTGTGTCTTTGTGAGGCTCACAAAGACACACAGCAGAGAAGACCTTGTAAACAAGATTAGCGTGAATGAAGCTAAACACAAATCCAGATGTGTTTTTGATGAGGAACAACATAAGAACATGGTTAAAAGAGAGAAAAGGTCAATTTTTTTTGCCCTTTTCTTTAAATCCCTGTTTGTTTGGTTTTTCTTTCATTTTAATTTGTTCTTTTCTTCCTTTTTTGTTTGTTTTTTCTGTTGCTGTTCTTCTTCTTGTTTGTTTTTTATGTAAAATAATAAACATAATTCAAAAGGGAAAAAGACAAAGTCAATTTTGAATAATAAGAGATGTTTAATTCAGTGATTTTCCACCTTTTTGCAGCTGTGCCACACGTTTTAGATTGAAAGTAAACCTCCGCACAGCAGCATCACAACAAAACCATATCAGACCATTTCGTAACAAAGGTCTGGCATAAAATGTGGCGAATTATGTCCGTTCCTTTGTCTGGTTCTTTGAATTTGGCAACGACGGTGATTTTTCCTTTCGTTTTTGGATCAGAAGTGGACACAGGACACTCCAGAATGTTGAATTATTCAGTTAAATCCACATTGTAATTCAGATTGGACATTTTTTCAAGGCACACCTGACAATTGTTCAAGGTAGACTAATTAAAAATCAAGGCTTTAACTCTGAGTGATTCATGCATGTTTGAGTAATCCTGTGTTCAGCTCAGAAGATGTCAGTTTTTACCAACACACTGCTCTGTATTTACTGTATTTAAATCAGTAGTTTATACATGAAGGGTTCAAGATTTGGCAAACGTGTGCATGCTTTTGCCTTTAGTAGATTAGATTACCGTAATATATTTTTAATGGTCTTAACAAAAAAATCCATAAAACAGTAAAAAAAAGAAAGAAAAAAAAAAAACTAACTACAAACTGCATAGACCATGATGCTTCGAATAAATCACTCTTATACTTATACTTATACTCTTATAGCACTATTAGGGAATATGGGAACCACTCTAAACTTTAAAAGGACACGTTATTATGCTAAAGCAATCAATCCGGCTTTATTTTTTTAGCTTTTAACCATGTTTTAACATTGTTCCCTCATCACAAACACATATGCAGTTCTATTTTGTTTCATTCACGTTTACAGACTTTAACTCTGCCTCAGCTTTTACATGAATCACATCACATACATTAAATCTACGAGGGCTGTTCACGGTTCACCGATTAAACGTGACTAAACGCTTGACCGAGTGAAGAGCTCCTACCCGGTTAAACTGGCACGAGTCTTGTTTACCGTGCTGTAATACAGTGTTTCCCAACTAGGGGTACGGGGACCCCAAGAGGTACGTGAAGAACTACCAGGGGGTACTTGGAATGGTGTCAGGTTTTAAATTAAGATGAAATGTACTTTTATCTGAATTTAAAAAAAGCGTCATTAGTTGTAAATTTAGCATCTTTTGGAGTATCTTGGATCACACATATAATAATAAAAAAAAAACAAACATAATAATTGACTATATCCCACAAGTAAACCCATTTGTTTGCCCGAAACTCAGGTTAAGGGGTACTCTGAGTGTGAAACAAAGCTTAGGGGGTACGCGAGACGAAAAAGGTTGGGAAGCACTGCTGTAATACACGACTGCACCACCAGAGGCGCCGGAGAGAGCAGCTCATGAGTGTAACACGTCTGAGCGAAAACAAGAGCTGAAACTTCAAAACGGTGGATTTATCTTGGAGCAAACCTGAGACACTGCAGTATTTATGAATAATGTTAATCTGACGTGGTTTATTTAACTTGGATTTCACGCTGGTGAGAAACAGACAGCTTTGTGCCTCAGATGGAAAACTATCGATCTTTTACCTGCGCAAGCTCAAGGTAAGCGGCTAACGTTAGCGACCTTATATCGTGACTCTTAAAAAAAAAAAGACTGCTGTATTCATTATTTCTACAACAGTTCGTTAAAACAGCCTTTATTGGTTCTTTCTTCAGTCTGTCATGCTCTGTTTAAACCTCTTGATGCTCTGTGTTTGCTTTTTTAATGCACTGACGTCAAAAATAACTGGTTCAGTAACAAAAAGTAGAAAAAAAAGCGCTGTATGGTTAACGATTACTGACCGCGAAGGGCTCCAACAATCGGTTAAACCAGGGGTGTCCAAACTTTTTCCATCGAGGGCCACATATTGAAATATAGACCAAGCGGAGGGCCACTAATCAATCGCGAAACGTTAAAAAAAGCTGCATTTATCTGATGTTTTAAGCACCACCACATCTACATTCAGTCTCAATGCCTTAATATCAGGTCTGTGCTGCACCAAAATGTTAGTTATTTAGGTTGGAATTGTAGAAAATCTGAAATGTGCTGTAAATAGTACTTATCAGGACAGAGTGGGCCAGTTCACCAGGAAGACTAAGGGCCAAGAAAAATTGGTCTGCGGGCCGCATTTGGCCCCCGGGCCTGAGTTTGGACATGCCTGGGTTAAAGAAACAATTTAAAACGTGCATCCCTACTGTCTCCTGTATGTTTATCTGTTATTGTCTTGACAAATTGCTGTAACGTATTATTTAACTCTTTGTGAAGTGCTTTGGGGACTTTGGGTCGTGCTTTAAAAATAAGTTTGCCTTGAAAAATGTCACCAATAACAGAACACAAACACAAAATCCATGACCTGTTTCTGTTATGAAGCAGTTTTATGCCGACATTGCAGCTTATAACGAACAAAACTGACAAACAAACAACGTAAATTAGCGTTTGTTACTGAATACCAATGAAGAAAGTGTGATTTGTTTCCTTCAAATGCTTGGTTTGTGTGGTCTATATCCCCAAACGTGTCCAGGGCAATCTCCTTTTTGATGAAACGCACCGATTCATTGGAGCTGCAACAAAATAGATAAAAGCCGACCCCCCTCCGGAGTAGATCATCACTCGCGACGACGAGGAGCGGCCCGGACGAGACGGAAAAGAGGAGGGATCGCGGTATCGAACGCCGCGGATAACGCTATCAGCGAGAGGCTTAGGGCGCGGCGTGATTCGATGGGCTTTAAGATCAACGGGAGAGCGCTAAGGAGTAAATCCGTGTCGTGGAGGGAAATCAAAAGCGTAAGAGCCGCCGGGAGCCGAGAAACATGGCCCAAACCGAGTCCAGTTCAATAAGTGAGTAATAAAACGGATCAAGGAGGGGAAGGGGAGGAAAAGAAGCGGCGAAGTCGAGGAAACGGTGACGTGCGGGATGGAAAAACATCAAAGTGTGACGTGAAAACATTTAAAACGATTTAAAGTTTTATAACAGAGGTCAAACGTGCCTTTTTAATTGTCATTGTTGATCTGTTTTATGATTAATAGTTCTGTAATTACTGGACCGGGCCACGTGAAACCAAATAGTGACAGAAAGTTTAGCGAAAATGAATGTTTTCTCGACTTTAGACTCAAAAGCACAAACAAAAAGACCTTTTATAACAAATACAGTGGCAATATTACATCAACATGTCAAAAAGAATGAAGAATTTAAGATTGTCTGTATCTTTTATTAGTAAATATTCTCTATGTAGAAGCTTTCAGTCGCCATAATTCAACCTTTATTTGGTTAAAAATGTATTTAAACAACACAAATAACAGTTGGACAAGTCAACTAGAGCTGCACGATTTGGGAAAAATATCTAATTGTGATTTTTTGCTGACCAGTTTTGTGATTCCGACTAGATTTGCGATTTTCACAAAGTGCAAAGTTCACGTACGAGATTCTACGCTAAACATGCAATAAAACCTCGGGGAGAACATTCAACAGAAGGAAAAAGAAGCAGGAAGAGTGTGAAAAGAAACAAAGGACGACGAACAAGATCAGAAAAAGAAAAGGCAACGTGGGAAAATCTCAAATCTGCACGTCATGGAAACAAAAACAGCGGGAACTGAGGAACATAAGAACAAATGATGGATACGAGATACTGTCTTATTAGAAGAAACCCACAAGAGAACTGACAAAAAGACCGAAAAATGAACTGACAAACTAAAAAAAGAACATTCTGGTTACTTTTCGTCCTGTTTTTGTTGCGCTTTTGTCATATTTTGCCATTTACAGTCGTGTTTTTGTAGCTTCTGGTGTTGTTTTTGTCTCTTGTTTCAAAATATGTTTTATCAAATCTAAACTACAGGGTTAGCAGTTTTTTATGAAGAATAAAACTGGATATTTTGATGTTTGTGCTTAACCGCCACATAATGATGTAAACATTTAAGTTAATTCAACGTTAAGTTAAAAGAATTTGTTGTCGCACATTAAGGTCCATTCTGTTCAAATTCTGTCTTAGTTTGGTGGGAGGCACTTGTGGAAAATATTTAGCATAATTTTACATTTTTGAAGTGACAGTTCCAGAAGAAATTTGGATAAATAAAAGTTTAAAATGACAGGAAGTAGTGCTGAGTTCTAAAATGCAATCCCTCCCTCTGTGATGTCATCAAAAAGCGAAAATAAACACAGTTGACGCTCGACGGACACATTTTTCTGACAGTTTAAACGCTCATTTAACAAAATAAAGGTGTTATCAGCGTTTATTATTTGTCAAATCATAACTATTTTGTAAAAACATGGATGTTGGCCTTTGTTTACAGTCCGGTTGCTATGGTAACAGTTGTGGAATTACCTCTAACTGTGTCATATTTGCCGCTCATGTCCAACCAGGAAGTGCAATCATGAAAATTATGAAAATGGTCAAACTGGAGACAAAAAGGCAAAATGTTTAGTGAAATCTTAAATCCAATCATGCATTTTAGTCAAACGTGTGTCAGAGAGACTTTAAGTTACATTAGTTCCTGCTCTTCGTCTGAAATTATGCCATCGAGATCACATTATAAACCCGTCCAGGAGCGTTTTCTGGAGCATTGGACAGAAAACTGAAATCTGACCAGAGAAACTCACACAAGAACCCCTGGAGAAGTCTAAACTACAGGGTTAGCTTTTGTTTGTTGCATTCAGGCTGACAAAAAACATCTATAATACGGAGTCAGGTAAGTAAATGGTTTTCTGAAGGTACAATAAGCTACGCCAGAGGTACAGTTTTACAAATGAAGCTTAGAGTAAATAAATGGAATGAAACTGTCATGAAAAAGCAGCAGATGAGCTTTAAATCAGACGTTATGCAAAGTGGGAAGAGATTAAATTATAAGGAGCAGCTCAGAACATCTGCTTCTACAAATTTACTCTGAACAAAAAAGATGTTTCGTGGAAGGAGAAAAGAAAAAGAAAGAATGGCAAAAAAAAAAAAATCCCCTTTTTCTATTAAGGCCAGACATTACAGGCAAAACTTTTTTATTATTATTTGTTTTCTGGTCAGTTTTCTCTCTCTCATATCGACTTTCATGTGGAAACAACAAACGTGTCCAATCTGCTCCTAAAGATGTTTGATTCTTCCATTGAATCCACTTCATCCATAGATTTCTCTGGGACATTGTAACTTCAAAGGACGTTTTCTTAAAATGCATTTTTGTCCCTCGAGACATAAAGATCAGCCTTAAAGTAGATCCTACACCAAACTGTACAATCTGGACTCAACAGGATTTAGATCAAACACACAAGGAGGATTTTTTAAATATCTAATTCTTAAACTGATTTATTGAAGTTTTAAGTTGAAAAAAAAAGGCCACATTTGAATTTTTAGGACAATTTTCAGTCAAAAACTAAATACGAAATCCAAATCCCCTCTGTACATTTTTATAACTCATATGTACAAAATGAACCAAGAAATTTAAAACTTGGTTCTGCCATTTTTCAGATTTAAATGTCCCAAAAATGTGACATTTTGTCAATTTTTCCACATAAAATGCCTTATTTCTACATAAAAACATGACATGATGAAAAACTTGTAATACATTTTTTTCTTACATTTAAGTGACTAAACTACAGCAGAAGTTTAACGTTGATATCTTTAAATTAAATTTTTTTTCCTGGTCACCTGCAGCGTCTCGCCTTAAAAGATTAAGAAAAATGTGTTTGTTTTACATAAATCAGGTTAAAATCTAAATTATTTGCTTTGGATCAACATAAAATTGACTGAAAAAGGAAACTGCGCCTTGTTTTTCATACATTTTGAACATGTGTGGACTCCATTTTGTCCAAACACTGAGCTCGTTATTCTTCGTTTTCTCTTTGCAAAGAGACGAGGGGAGAGAGGTGAAGAGTGAATTTGTATGAAGTAGTAAAGCTGTTGTGGACAGATGGTGAGGAGCTGCCTGGGCGATTCTTGTTTTGTGAGGTGTGACCGGACACCAGGAATAAACCGAGTGAGAGAGGAAGAAAGAACGGGACAAGAACGAGAGAAGAGAGTGTAACGGACAACAAACACCAGGCAAATCAAACGGAGATAATAGTCAGACAGATGGAAAGGACAGAATACAACACGCCGAGACGGACCAGACGCATCGACATCATTTCAGCTTCTGTCGATGTTTGAAAGTGTTTGAACCGGGATACGATGATGGACAGAAGATGGACAGATGAACAAAGAGACAATGGACAGACGATGGAAAGAAGAGACAATGGACAGATGGACAGACGTTTGGACAGATGATGGACAGACGAAAGAAGAGACAATGGACAGATGATAGACAGATGACAGATAAACAAAGAGACAATAGACAGACGATGGAAAGAAGATGGACCAACAATGGAAAGAAGAGAAAACAACGGACAGACGATGGAAAGAAGACGAGACAATAGAAAGAAGAAGAGACAATGGACAGATGATGGAAAGAAGATGGACCAACAATAGAAAGAAGAGAAGACAACGGACAGACGATGGAAAGAAGAAGAGACGATGGAAAGACTATGGACAGATGATGGACAGACGAAGAAACAATGGACAAATGAAAAAGACGATGCAAAGACAATAGAAAGAAGAAGAGACAATGGACAGATGATGGAAAGAACAAGAGACAACGGACAGATGATGGAAAAAATATGGAAAGAAGATGGACCAACAATGAAAAGAAGAGAAGACAACGGACAGACGATGGAAAGAATATGGACAGAAGATGGAAAGAAGAAGAGACGATGGAAAGACTATGGACAGATGATGGACAGAGGAAGAGACAATGGACAAATGATGGACAAACAATGAAAAGACGAAGCAAAGACAACAGAAAGAAGAAGAGACAATGGACAGATGATGGAAAGAAGAGACAATGGACAGATGATAGAAAGAAGATGGAAAGAAGATGGACCAACAATGGAAAGAGGAAGAGACAATGGACAGACGATGGAAAGAAGATGGAAAGAAGAGACAATGGAGAGACGATGGACATATGCTGGAAAGAAGAAGAGACAATGGATAGACGATGGAAAGACGATGGACAGATGAAGAGACAATGGACAGATGGTGGAAAGAAGATGGAAAGAGACAATGGAAAGGCTATGGACAGATGACGGTATGAAGACAAACAATGGACAAACAATGGAGAAACAATGGAAAGAAGAAGAGACAATGGACAGACAATGGAAAGAAGATGGAAAGAAGAGACAATGTTAAGACTATGGACAGATGATGGAGAGAAGATGGACAGAAGATGGACAGATGGACAGACGTTTCAATAGACGATGGAACGAAGAAGAGACAATGGACAAACGATGGAAAGACGATTGACAGATGAAGAGACAATGGACAGATGGTGGAAAGAAGATGGAAAGAAGAGACAATGGAAAGACTATGGGCAGATGACGGAACGAAGAAGAAACAATGGACAGACGATGGACAGATGAAGAGACAATGGACAGATGATGGACAAACAATGGAGAAACAACGGAGAGAAGAGGAGACAATGGACGGATGATGGACAGAAGATGGACAGACGATGGACAGAAAATGGAAAGAAGAACAGAGAAGATACAATGGACAAATGATGGACAGACGATGGAAAGGCGATGGACCAACCATGGAAAGACAATGGAAAGAAGAGGTCATGGACAAATGATGGAAAGAGGATGGACAGACGAGGGACCAACAATAGAACAAGGATGGTGAGATGACGGAGAGACGATGGACAGACGATAGAACAACGACGGACACATGGACCACACAATGGGAACACAATCGACCAACGATGGACAGACAATAGACAGAAAATGGACAGACAATGAACAGAGGATGGAAGACGATGGAAAACGATGGGCAAACAATGGACAGATGAAGAGACAATGGACAAGACGATGGAGAGAGGATGGAAAGACGAGGGATGGACGATGTGCCGACGACAATGATGGAGAAGAAACGGAAAGAAGGTGGACAGAAGTTGGAAAGACGATAGAAAAATGATGGACAGACAATGGACAGATGATAAAACAACAATAAAACAACGATGAAGAGAGAACGGATAGAGTATAGACAGACGATAGGAAGATGAGCCAATGGACAGCCGACGGGTAATGGAGACGTCGGAGAGACAATGAAGAGACTATGGAAAGAGGTGATCGAAAAAGACGGGAAGACGATGGAAAAACTCTGAACAGACGACGGAAAAACAACGATCAAATGATGGAAATATGACGGACAGACGATGGAAAGACAACGAACAGACGACGGATTGACAACGGAAAGAAGTGGGAAAGATAATGAACAGAAGATGGACAGATGAAACACGGGGAAAAAAGCACACGCAGACAGGGGGATGCCAGGGCCCAGATGGCGAACAGGCTTTTGCAATGGCAGTTTAAGCAGGAGCTCTATTATAACAGATACAGTTCAGAAAGAGACGCCAACTGTTACTGAGAGACGAGAAGAAGAGCGGAGTCCAGAAGATTAGGGTGAAACAACTGCCATGTTTGCATTTCCATGTCGCAAATATCCCAAAACAAAGAAGTTAGACTAGAATACTACATTACAGTCAAAATGTCTTTCTTTTTGAATGCATTGAGGTGCATTTTGTAACTTTTCTGGCCCACAACCTGGAGATGTCACTGGTTTGTCTGGAATTTTCCACCGTAAAATACATCGAAAACCCATTTTTTTAACAGTTATTTATTTTTATTTATCTTTCTGACTGCAATTTTTTTATTGTACGCTGCAAGAAATGTACCCACTATGAGAAAATTAAAAGTGATCTTAACTTAAATAGAAAATTAGTCTATTTTATTTGATCTTATTCTTAAAGGGCCTATGACAGGTTGGACAGCTCATTTGACAAAAATGCAGTTAAGATAAATATGTTTCAAATTGTGTTAAAAAACGTCACAAATTTCAGTGCGGTTTAGCAATTTTTTTTTAGGTTTTTTTGTCTTACTTCCTGGTTTTAAACAATGACATCACACTAGGAAATTACCATAGCAACCATCCTGTACGGTGGGCCAAAACTCCTCAGATGTCACAGATTTGTTTATTTTACAAACAAAAATATTGTTAACACCTTTATTTTGTTGAATTCATGTATAAAGGTTCAACAAAAGTAATTTATGTTTTTGTAAATTTTGCCGTTGTCTCCCCAGTGTGATGTCATCAGTTTGTTTACTTCCTGTAATTTTGAACAGATTTTTCAACTTTTCTCCACAAACGGCTGCTTGATTTGCGTAAAACTATAATTTATATTTACAACAGGTATTAATGCACTGAATAAAGTCAAAATTAGAAAATCATGAAAACCTGTCATACGCCCTTTAATCTTATGCATGCCTCTTTTATATATTTTATTTGTTGTTTTCTGTTGCACTTTACGCCGAAGCAAGTTCCTGTGTTTGTGAATTTTGACACTGACAACGGCAATAAACTGATTTTGATAAAAATTCTAGGTAAATCAATAGAGACATGAGGTATATAATGTAATCTTCATCATAAATGTTACACAGTGCACCTTTATTTGGGGGTTTTATCTGTTCAAATCTTGTCACGACATTTAACGAACAGATGCAGGTTACTGTTGACCATGTCCATTACGGCGTGACAGAATGGCGTTGTTGGCAGGATGCAGAACCATAAAAAGTCCACGAGTAAAAAGCACACTCTCTCACTTAGTTATTACAGGCACTAGTTTGTTTGTTAATGAGCTGAAAAAGCTAAAATTATGGGTATTTATGGGACTTAGCGAGCACATTTTTGCAATATTTGTCCTTCCGTGTTCATAATTACACATCATTAAGCTACAAATTGCCTAAAACCGCTCGCCCAATTTCATCAAAACACCTGCTACTGTGTTAAATTGGCCTTCGTCCGTTTTTCTTACAAGAAACCAAGACAAGTCCCATTAGAAACACATACATGAAGAAATATTGGGCTGAAAGTGCATGAATGTCAGCTCTTTCTGCTGATTTAAATTCATCATTGAGTATTTTGTGAAAAGTCTAAAAAGCGGATCATTTATAGGTGAAAAAAATGGGTCACGACTCAAATCTGGATTATTAAAAACTAATATTTCTCTCAATTCCTTTTGTCAGAACAACAACAGAAACAATGGAATTCACTATAATTTTAAAAACCTGCTCAAATGTCTATGGGTTTAAAGGTTTAAATGTCTATGGGTTCAAATGTTTATAGATTTATGACGGTTTGAACTACTCATTTGACTGAAACACAGTTAAGATCATCATTATATTTAAGATTTAGCAAAAAAAGTGAAACATTTTTGCGCAGTTTGGCCATTTTTTGTTAATAATGTAAATAATGACATCACAATGGGAAATTCTGTCACTGTTACCGTAGCAACCGTGTTTTACACTGGGCTGAACGCCTATAGTGTCACAGAAACACTTTTTTGATAAATGGAAATATATGAGAGCAACTTTAGTTTGATAAATTAATGTTTAAAGGGTGTTTTTATTGTTTTGTTTTTTAACTTTGCTTTACTTCCTGTCATTTTCAACATATTTTTCAATTTTTCTTCAAAAACTACCACTTCATCGGTGTAAAACTATCATTTATGTTCAGTTATAACCCCAAATAAAGTCAAAAGTAGGAAATCATAAAAAGCAATCATACGTACTTTAAGAAACTATTTAAAGCAACAACAATCAAAACATACAAACTAAATAATAAACAAATAAAAATAAAAAAGAGAAGAAGATTAAAGAAAACGCTGAATATCAGGAATCAACCATGAAAGCGTTGCATTTTCCTGTAAAATAAAAACGTATTCTATCAAAACCATCTTGTATTTCTGCTGCAGTTTAAGAAAGGAGCAGACATTTATTTATATTTATGCAATTTTTTTCCTTCTTTCCGCTCCTTTTCGATTGCGATGGACTTTTTTCTGCATCCGTGAGTGTGAACAATGGAAATAAACAATTAAAAAAACATTTGTGTAGCCTCAAAAATGAACTTGTCAAACCTTATAATCATTTGTTACACATTTTTTTTGAGTTTTAAGCAAAGATTAGTTGAGTGGCAGCAAAAGCACGTGTGAGTCGCAGCATTATTTAATTGTTTGTTTTTATTAGGGCTGTCAAATTTATTATTATTATTATTATTATTATTGTGTTCATTCAAATTATCTCTCAATAATCTCAAATTATATTCCTTAAAATGAGTAAAAACATGATTAAACTAAGCAATAAACCAAAGAAAATGCTAAATATGTTATTGAACAGTGAAAGAATTTAACTCTGGACAATTGTGCAATAAATAGTGATTAAAAAACTTGACAGCCCTACTTTTGCACACCATTTTTATAATTGATTACGTTTGAAAGCAGGATTAAAAGCGCAGTAGTTGAGGTTATTCCCGATCCCAAACACCACACGACAGAAGAGCGAAGCCGTTCTGAGCCCAAACAGCAGAAGAAGACTCACTCTGAGGGGGTTAGTCTGATGCCAGCCAAGCCAAAAGTGGGTTTTTAGTTTAGTTTTCTGTTTTTTCTTTACCGGCGGGTGTCTGCGGGCCGTTGCCGTTAGTCGTGGCGCTGGAGTTATTCCCAAAAACGGCGTCAAAATCTACCGTCAAGGCCTGGGCGGGCGGCTGGCTCTCCAATCCTGAAGAGGGCAGTACAGTCAAGCTGGTTAGTGTCAGGGTTTGGTTCAGGTTTTGTCACGTTTTCGTCTTAAAAATGACTTTGGTTTGCTTTCCGTCTTCAGCAGTGGATCAAGTTCACAAGTAAAAGTACAGATACAACAGCAAAAAAAAGTCTCACATTTTAAAATCTACTCAGTAAAAAGTTTGAAGAACGATCAAAGCATCAACATGTAACCTTTATAACTCACAAGACAAGCGTTAAGATCTGTGTCTAGAGGTGATTGTAATATTCCTAAAAGAAAGTCTGCCTTTTCCCAATCAGCCTTTTCTTACAAAGTCACCAAGGAATGGAATGGGCTGCCAGACAATCTCAAGAATTTGGCCGATTTCTACGGCTTCTCTCGGGTGTCAAAAACTGGATTCTGGAGCACCAAACCTGCTCACACTAACAATACCGAGCGGGTATCTCTCTATCAGATGTGACCCTTGTGGGTATCACCTGATGGCACCAGATCACCAGACCAATAGTGTCATAATATGACCTCGTTCATTGATAATACCATCAGGTACAGAGCTGTCAGATGTGACCCTCGTGGGTATCATCAGCTGTATTTCTACACTTTAAATACTATTGCACGCTGCACTTCAATTATACCAGGTCCTGTAATGTTGTAAATATGTATTTTTATATTGTTTGTCTTTAAACGTTGTAAATATGTATTTTTATGTTGTTTGCTTTTACTTGTCAAGGACTACAGATGGAAATTAGCATTTTTGCTAAATCTGGTGCAGCCATCTTTTAAATGTAACTGCACACTGTCCTTTAAATAAATAAATTAAGAATTAAAAATTGATTTATGCTGTTGAGTTTTCGTCATTATTGGCAACTTTCCAGATTATTTTTCTCTGCAGAAACTTTTCTGTTTGCTCAAAAGGAAGTAGGAAAAAAAAGATGTAGCCATAAATAGGGCTAAAAATATGGTACCACTTTATAATAACGACATCATATTTTGCCTTAATAAAGCGTTTACAAAGAATGAATTAATAATGAATATATAGTTTATTCAACATGATTCAGGATTAGTAACAACTTAATTAAAGTGAGGAAATTAGGGTTAGAAAATTTGTGAAATAGTTATTAAGCCTGAATCATTCTAATAAACTATTTGTCGATTATAATTAAGTCTTTGTTGATGCTTTATTAAGGCATGAATAAGTGCAGTTATTATAAAGTGATACCAAATATATCATTTGTTAACGTTAATAATTACAAGACGACAGAATGAACTTTCCCAATATAATAAGGATTTGTTGATATCTAATTGTAATCCTAATCCAAATCCTAACTCGCCTCAGAAATAAAAAAAAACATAAACAAAAACTAATATGTGTACAAAACGAACCAAGAAACTTCTGTCAAGTTTTCTGATTTATCCCAAATATGTTTTATGGGTAAAAAGGGACAAAATGTTGCATGACGTGATGAACATTTTGTATTTCATTCATGTGAGTAAACTACAGGGGAAGTTTCACACTGACATCTTTACATTTGAGACTTTCTCCTGTTCAGCTGCAGCGTCTGGACTGGAGCGTGGACTAAACCAGGACTGAACCAGGACTAAACCAGGACTAAACCAGGACTAAACCAAGACTAAACCAGGACTAAACCAGGACTAAACCAAGACTAAACCAGGACTAAACCAGGACTAAACCAGGGCTAAACCAGGGCTAAACCAGGACTAAACCAGGACTAAACCAGGACTAAACCAGGACTAAACCAGGGCTAAACCAGGACTAAACCAGGACTAAACCAGGACTAAACCAAGACTAAACCAGGACTAAACCAAGACTAAACCAGGACTAAACCAGGACTAAACCAGGGCTAAACCAGGACTAAACCAGGACTAAACCAAGACTAAACCAGGACTAAACCAGGACTAAACCAGGACTAAACCAAGACTAAACCAGGACTAAACCAGGACTAAACCAGGGCTAAACCAGGGCTAAACCAGGACTAAACCAGGACTAAACCAAGACTAAACCAGGACTAAACCAGGTCTAAACCAGGACTAAACCAGGGCCAAAACAGAGGGGATTTTGGATTTCTTATGTAGTTTTAAAGTAAACTAGATTGGAATGAAAATTGTCAATTGTAAATTCCAATTTCACCTAATTTTTTTTACTTAAAACTTCAATAAGTGAGTTTTAGAATCAGATATTTAAAAATCCTCTGTTCGTTTGGTCTAAATCCTGCTGAGTCCAGTTTGGTGTAGGATCTACTTTAAGGCTGATCTTTACGTCTCGAGGGACAAACATTCAGTCTGGTGTAAAGTGCTCGTCTCTCAGAGCAGAAGTGCGTCGGTTCAGGCTCCGCCCCCCGTCGCTCTGATCCTGTTCCTCAGACGTGACAGAGTCTGGACGGAGCACACTCTGCAGCTCAATCCTCCTGCACCTTTTGTTTTCCGGCAGAGGATTAAGACTCGGAGGGTGGCTTCCTTCAGTGTCGCGTCGACGGAATAAGAATGGGCTAAAAACATGACAAAGCTCCACGGTAAAGCTGTGATTTGAGTCCAGACACTGCAGGTGAACAGGAAAATTGAAAGATATCAATGTTAAACTTCTGCTGTAGTTTAGTCACATAAATGGAAGAAAAAATGTATTACAAGTTTTTCATCATGTCATGTTTTCATGTAGAAATGAGGCATTTTATGTGAAAAAAAAAAGAGGCAAAAATGTCATATATTTGGGACATTTAAATCTGAAAAATGGACAGAACCAGGTTTAAAGTTCTTGGTTCATTTTGTAACAGATTAGCTATTTAAAAAAAAAAGGTACCACTTTATAATAACTTCACCTTAAAGTCTCTCTGACGGGTTAAACTACACGTTTGACTAAAACATAGTGAATATGATTATATTTAAGATTTTACTAAACATTTTGCCCATTTATCGCGAGTTTGACCATTTTCATAACTTTTTTTGATTGCACTTCCTGGTTGAACATGAGCAGCAAATATGACACAGTTAGAGGTAATTCTACAACTGTTACCATAGCAACCAGACTGTAAACAAGGGACAACATCCACAGACATGACACAATAGTTAGGATTTGACAAATAATAAACCTGATAACACCACCTTGTCAAATTTTTGTCGCTTTTAGCTACGTTTGTGTCGCTTTTGTTGCGTTTGTCACATATTATTGAGTTTTTGTTGCTTTTGGTTGTGTTTATTGTTTAAATCAAGTTTTTTTCTATTTTATTCAAGTCTCTGTCGCTTTTTCTCTCTTTTAGTCGCTTTTATGTCACTTTGAGTTGCGTTTTTGTTCCTGGTTGCTTCCTGGTTGAACATGAGCACAAATATGACACAGTTAGAGGTAATTCTACAACTGTTACCATGGCAACCAGACTGTAAACAAGGGCCAACATCCACATACATGACACAATAGTTAGGATTTGACAAACAATAACATCTGGTAACACCTTTATTTTGTTGAATGACTGTTTAAAGTGTCAGAAAAATATGTCCGTCGAGTGTTAACTGTGCGTCGCTTTTTGATGACATCACAGAGGGGTTCCATTTCAGAACTCAGCACCGCTTCCTCACATTTTAAACTTATATTTTTCAAACTTTTTCCTGGAACCGCCACTTCACAAACGTAAAACGATGCTAAATATTTTCCACAAGTGCCTCCCACCAAACTAAGACTAAATATTGAATAGAATGAGAACCTGAAATATAGACTTTAATTAGCCTTAACAAAGCATGAAAAGAGCCTTAATTAATAATGAACAGGTAGTTTATTGAGCATGATTCGGGTTTATAGTAACAATTTAATTAAGGTTAAGGTCAGGAATTGGAATATTAATTAATGTGTTACTAAGCCTGAATCATTCTTAATAAACTATTTGTTGATATGAATTAAGTCTTTGTTCATGCTTTATTAAGGCAAGAATGAGTGTAGTTATTATAAAGTGTTACCCATAAACTTTACAGAGGGGATTTTGGATTTCTTATTTAGATTGAAGGACGAGGAAACTAGATTTGACTGAAAATTGTCCCTAAATTAACCCTAAACCCTAAAAATTAACCCTAAAAGTTCAAATTTCACCTCATTTTTTTAACTTAAAACGTCAATAAATCAACAAATCCTTCTGTATGTTTCTTCAAAAATCTTGTTGAGTCCAGATTGTAAAAAATGATGTGTGTAGGATCTACTTTAAGGCTCATCTTTATGTCTCGAGGGACAAAAATGCATTTTAAGAAAACGTCCTTTGAAGTTACAACGTCCCAGAGAAATCTATGGATGAAGTGGATTCAATGGAAGAATCAAACATCTTCAGGACTCAGCACCACTTCCTGTCATTTTACACTTTTATTTTTCAAAATTTCCTCACAAACTGCAACTTCACAGATGATAAACTATGATAACATTTACCACAGATGCCCTCCCACCAAACGAAGAATCAGACAAACACGAAAACCTCAAATATCGACTTTAAAAACCTCACTTTTGACTGACACAAACGACAATGACGCAAGAATCCCACCAGAAATACTGACGATTTCCCTCAAATTTGATCGTTTATTTCACGTTTTCTGTTTGTGGTTTTGAAATGAGAAAAGGGAGCCGGGCACGTTTGATCAAAGGTGGTTTTAATTCCTTCCTGAGATGATTTTGCTGGAGGGGAGTAAACACGGCTGAGAGCGCGTGCAGCCGCATCCGCCCCACAGGTTTAACACGGCATTTAAATAAAGTCACAGATTGATGAAATATCCCTGTTTTCTCTCAAAAACATCACTGTGCCACTGTTTGGACAACGGCACCTCCTCAGTATGTGTGAGAGTAAACCAGGGCTAAAGCAGGACTAAAGCAGGGCTAAAGCAGGACTAAACCAGGGCTAAAGAAGGACTAAACCAGGACTAAAGCAGGACTAAACCAGGGCTAAACCAGGGCTAAAGCAGGACTAAAGCAGGGCTAAAGCAGGGCTAAAGCAGGGCTAAAGCAGGGCTAAAGCAGGGCTAAAGCAGGGCTAAAGCAGGGCTAAAGCAGGGCTAAAGCAGGGCTAAACCAGGGCTAAAGCAGGGCTAAAGCAGGGCTAAAGCAGGGCTAAACCAGGGCTAAAGCAGGGCTAAAGCAGGGCTAAACCAGGGCTAAAGCAGGGCTAAAGCAGGGCTAAACCAGGGCTAAAGCAGGACTAAAGCAGGGCTAAAGCAGGGCTAAAGCAGGGCTAAAGCAGGGCTAAAGCAGGGCTAAAGCAGGGCTAAAGCAGGACTAAAGCAGGGCTAAACCAGGGCTAAAGCAGGGCTAAAGCAGGGCTAAACCAGGGCTAAAGCAGGGCTAAAGCAGGGCTAAAGCAGGACTAAACCAGGGCTAAAGCAGGGCTAAAGCAGGGCTAAACCAGGGCTAAACCAGGGCTAAAGCAGGGCTAAAGCAGGACTAAAGCAGGACTAAAGCAGGTCTAAAGCAGGTCTAAAGCAGGGCTAAAGCAGGACTAAAGCAGGGCTAAACCAGGGCTAAAGCAGGGCTAAACCAGGGCTAAACCAGGGCTAAAGCAGGGCTAAAGCAGGACTAAACCAGGACTAAACCAGGGCTAAACCAGGGCTAAAGCAGGACTAAAGCAGGGCTAAAGCAGGACTAAAGCAGGGCTAAAGCAGGGCTAAAGCAGGGCTAAAGCAGGGCTAAAGCAGGGCTAAAGCAGGGCTAAAGCAGGGCTAAAGCAGGACTAAAGCAGGGCTAAAGCAGGGCTAAAGCAGGGCTAAAGCAGGGCTAAAGCAGGACTAAAGCAGGGCTAAAGCAGGGCTAAAGCAGGGCTAAAGCAGGGCTAAAGCAGGGCTAAAGCAGGGCTAAAGCAGGACTAAAGCAGGGCTAAAGCAGGGCTAAAGCAGGGCTAAACCAGGGCTAAAGCAGGGCTAAAGCAGGGCTAAACCAGGTCTAAACCAGGGCTAAAGCAGGGCTAAAGCAGGGCTAAACCAGGGCTAAAGCAGGGCTAAACCAGGGCTAAAGCAGGGCTAAAGCAGGGCTAAAGCAGGACTAAAGCAGGACTAAAGCAGGGCTAAAGCAGGGCTAAAGCAGGGCTAAAGCAGGGCTAAAGCAGGGCTAAAGCAGGGCTAAAGCAGGGCTAAAGCAGGGCTAAAGCAGGGCTAAAGCAGGACTAAAGCAGGGGTAAAGCAGGTCTAAAGCAGGTCTAAAGCAGGGGTAAAGCAGGGGTAAAGCAGGGCTAAACCAGGTCTAAACCAGGGCTAAACCAGGGCTAAACCAGGGCTAAACCAGGGCTAAACCAGGGCTAAACCAGGGCTAAACAAGGGCTAAAGCAGGGCTAAAGCAGGGCTAAAGCAGGGCTAAAGCATGGCTAAAGCAGGGCTAAAGCAGGGCTAAAGCAGGACTAAAGCAGGGGTAAAGCAGGGCTAAAGCAGGGGTAAAGCAGGGGTAAAGCAGGTCTAAAGCAGGGGTAAAGCAGGGCTAAAGCAGGGCTAAACCAGGGCTAAACCAGGGCTAAAGCAGGGCTAAAGCAGGGCTAAACCAGGGCTAAACCAGGGCTAAACCAGGGCTAAACAAGGGCTAAACCAGGGCTAAACCAGGGCTAAACCAGGGCTAAAGCAGGGCTAAAGCAGGGCTAAAGCAGGACTAAAGCAGGACTAAAGCAGGACTAAAGCAGGACTAAAGCAGGGGTAAAGCAGGGCTAAACAAGGCCAAACCAGGGCTAAACCAGGGCTAAACCAGGGCCAAAGCAGGGCTAAAGCAGAGCTAAACCAGGGCTAAACCAGGGCTAAACCAGGACCTAAAGCAGGGCTAAACCTGAGCTAAACCAGGACTAAAGCAGGGCTAAACCAGGGCTAAACCAGGGCTAAACCAGGACTAAACCAGGACTAAACCAGGACTAAACCAGGGCTAAAGTAAGACTAAACCAGGGCTAAACCAGGGCTAAACCAGGGCTAAACCAGGGCTAAAGTAGGGCTAAACCAGGGCTAAACCAGAACTACACCAGGGCTAAACCAGGGCTAAAGTAGGGCTAAACCAGGGCTAAACCAGAACTAAACCAGGGCTAAACCAGGGCTAAAGTAGGGCTAAACCAGGGCTAAACCAGAACTAAACCAGGGCTAAACCAGGGCTAAAGTAGGGCTAAACCAGGGCTAAACCAGAACTACACCAGGGCTAAACCAGGGCTAAAGTAGGGCTAAACCAGGGCTAAACCAGGGCTAAACAAGGGCTAAAGTAGGGCTAAACCAGGGCTAAATCTTGTTGAGTCCAGATTGTACAGTTTGGTGTAGGATCTACTTTAAGGCTGATCTTTTTGTCTCGAGGGACAAAAATGCATTTGAAGAAAACGGCCTTTGGAGTTACAATGTCCCAGAGAAATCTACATCACATTTAAGCACAAGTCTTTGTCTTTGTTATAAAAAGGTGTTTTTGTATCTGTTTTAGAGTCTGTTTAGTCCAGATAAAGACACTTTTTACACTCGACTTGTCACGATTATTCGATTAATCACTGCAGCTCTAGTATTTTCAGTCCAATAAAA
Source organism: Rhinogobius similis (assembly GCA_019453435.1). Lineage (NCBI taxonomy): Eukaryota > Metazoa > Chordata > Actinopteri > Gobiiformes > Gobiidae > Rhinogobius > Rhinogobius similis. The sequence continues at coordinate 26,465,233 of CM033640.1, read as the reverse complement.
CCACTAAATCCTCTTCTTAAACTGTTACTGAGCTTCTGTTTCATTATCTCGACTTCCACATCTGTGTTTTCCCTCTCTGTGGCTCAGCGTTTCTGTCTTTTCCTCGTGTGACAAACAGCGGACGTTTCCTGGTGTAGAACATGTTTCCGAACACGCGCTCCTGGATTTACGGCGGCTCCACACTTTTACTGTCCGTGTAAAACCTGACGCTTTCACCGCCGAGCAGAAGATTTACGACGAGACATGATCGCCGCGAGGAAAGTCCTGATCGGGGTTCAGATTTACCAAATCACAAAAGGCTCGCAGTGACTTGGAGACGTCAAGACAACAATGACTTAAACAGATTTGTGAAGATTAATTGACTAATTGCGACAAATTAACAATAAAAATGATCATAAAACGTTTATTTTTGTGTTACCTCCCCAGGCACTGTTGTGTTGTGTGTTGTGTGTGTGTGTGTTGTGTTACCTCCCCAGGCACTGTTGTGGTGGTGGTTGTGTGTTGCTGGGATGAAGGTCGGCTGCAGGTCAAACAGGTCACTGCTCAGAGCCGGGACACTGTGGGAGACAAGAACAGAGTCATCAACCACTTTAACAGACGATTCAGAGGTCTGAACAGAAACAAACACAGAACGGAGGCAAAAGTGAAGAACATGATGTGATTCACTGAGAAACTGGGATTAACCTCAGAATAAAAGAACAAAATCTGACAAATGTAGATGATTTAGTGTCAGTAAAAGCCTCAGACACATGTGAGTGACATCAGAGCTGCTTTAAACACATTTATTATTGTATTTTACATCATGCTTACTGGAAAAATACTCACAGAAATGTAGAGCCCACAATCATTTTTCATTTTATCTAGAGATATATTAGATACTGTTCCATAAATTAGATTCTTTTGAAGCTAAAATACAATTTCAAGGCTTTTTTGTCCATGGTTTGTTACAGAAAAGCAAACTAACTGACCTTTCTACTCTGGAAATTCAAATCTGTTGCTTTGTTGTCAGTTTTGGTCATGTTTTTGTCACTTTTTTGTCACTTTTAGTCGCGTTTTTGTTGTTTTATTTGCATTTTTGTCACTTTTACAAATGTTTATTGTCACTTTTAAATTGTGTCATTTTGAATCTGCTTTAAACACATTTATTATTGTATTTTACATTATGTTTGAGGAAATTATAACGTATATAGAGCTATATTAGATACTGTTCCATAAATTAGATTCTTTTGAAGCTAAAACACAAATCGTTTGTTACAGAAAATCAAACTAACTGACCTTTCTACTCTGGAAATTCAAATGTGTTGCTTTTTTCCAACACAAACACTTCAAACCATAGAATTTAGATCTAATGTGAGACAATCATTTAAAAATTGTACTAAAATCGACTTCATTTTGCCTCCAGTCGCCTCCATTTTGATTTTGATGACGTCACATTTTAAAAGGTATCGATGACACACAGTTGCAATAATTGCAAATAAATAATGCAATAGATTCAATAAATCCAGTCTGGACAAAAATGTGACTAAAAGCGACAATAATGCAACTAACAACAAAAATGTGACTAAAAACTGCAAAAATGTGACTAAAAGCGACAAAAACACAACTAACAACAACAAAAACATGGCTAAAAACGGCAAAAATGTGACTAAAAGTGACAATAATGCAACTAACAACAACAAAACTGTGACTAAAAGCGACAATAATGCAACTAACAACAACAAAAATGTGACTAAAAATGGCAGAAACAGGACTAAAAGTGACAAAAACGCAACTAACAACAACAAAACCATGACTAAAAACTGCAAAAATGTGACTAAAAGTGATGAAAACGCAACTAACAACAACAAAAACGTGATTAAAAACGGCAAAAATGTGACTAAAAGCGACAATAATGCGGCTAACAAAAACATGACTAAAAACTGCAAAAATATGACTAAAAGTGACAAAAACACAGTTAACAACAAAAATGTGACTAAAAACAGCAATAATGTGACGTAAAGCGACAAAAATGCAACCAACAACAACAAAAGTGTGACTAAAAGTGACTACCTCCAATGGACTTTTTCTTCAAATGCATTTTTGTCCCACAGAGACATAAAGACGAGCCTTAAAGCAGCTCCTGCACTAAACTGTACAAATATTCTGACTCATTTGTTCATATCTGATTCTAAGACGCATTTTAAGTAAAAAAAATGAAGCAAAACGTGAATTTTTAGGTACATTTTCAGTCAGATCTAATTTACTAAATAAGAAGAACTATGTTACAAAATGAGCCAAGAAATTTAAAGCTGGTTCTGTCCATTTTTTCAGATTTAAATGTCCCAAATATGTGGATTTTTCTATAATCGATTAGTTGTAATTAATCGCTGCCTTAGTGCGATCCCAAAGTCTGTGTCGGTGAGAAATGTGAGAGTAGCTGATGTGTTCCTGTTGTTTATCTGGTTTTCTACAACTGTTTTTTACTTGTTTTTCTTTTTTCGCCGTCAGATACAAACTAAATATTCATCAGAGCTGTACACTTTTCTATTTAATCTCAGACTGCAGCAGCTTTTTCACATTTTGGTCGTGTTTTGAGCTTTTTTCAGGAGAAAATGTCATTACTTTCCATTGTGTTTTTGTCACTCACAGCTAAAACTCAGAATGTTGCATAAACTCTATTATGAAATAACAAAGGAACATCATTTCCTGTGTCTCAAAATGTTACAAAAACTGCTAACCTTGTAGAGTTTAGACCTTTACAGACCTTTCAGTCTTCGTTTTGACAAGTTTAAAATGTAAACTCTGACCAGAATCGACTCTAATCCAACCACAAAGCCTGTCACAAACCAAAAAAACGGCACATTTTCAGCCCTTGAACCAGGCGTGGAGCGATAACGGATCCCGAATCGAAGACCGCGGGACAAAAGCGGCGAGTTTTACAGCGCGGCGGAGACGGAGGTGATGGACGATGAGCCTTACAGTGGCTCCTGCACTGAAAGCGCCAAAACATGACTAAACACGGAAGAAATGTGACTAAAAGCGACAATAATGCAGCTAACAACAACAAAAATGTGACTAAAAACGGCAAAAATGTGACTAAAAGTGACAATAACGCAACTAACAACAACAAAAATATGACTAAAAACTGCAAAACTGTGACTAAAAGTGACAATAACACAAAAAAAACTGCAAAAATGTGGCTAAAAGCAACAATGCTGCAGCTAACAACAACAAAACTGTGACTAAAAACAGCAAAAACGTGACTAAAAGCGACAATAACCCAACTAACAACAACAAAAACGTGACTAAATATAGCAATAATGTGACATAAAGTGACAAAAAACACAAAAAACTGCAAAAATGTGACTAAAAGTGACAAAAACGCAACTAACAACAACTAAAACGTGACTAAAAACGGCAAAATGTGACTAAAAACGACAATAATGCAACTAACAACAACAAAAACATGATTAAAAACTCCAAAAATGTGTTTAAAATGTAAACTCTGAGCAGAATCGACTCTAATCCAACCACAAAGCCTGTCGGAAACCAAAAAACGGCACATTTTCAGCCCTGGAACCAGGCGTGGTGCGATAACGGATCCCCAATCGAAGACCGCGGGACAAAAGCGGCGAGTTTTACAGCGCGGCGGAGATGGAGGTGATGGACGATGAGCCTTACGGCCGCTCCTGCACCGATTGCGCCAAAACGTGACTAAACACGGCAGAAACGGGACTAAAAGTGACAAAAACGCAACTAACAACAACATGACTAAAAACGGCAAAAATGTGACTAAAAGCGACAATAATGCAAAAAAAAACTGAAAAAATGTGACATAGAAACAACAATAATGTGACGTAAAGTGACAAAAACTCAACAACAAAAATATGACAAAAAAACGGCAAAAATGTGACTAAAAGTGACAATAACGCAACTAACACCAACAAAAACGTGACTAAAAGTGACTTAGTGTCTTAAAATGTTACAAAAACTGCTAACCTTGTAGAGTTTAGACCTTTACAGACCTTTCAGTCTTTGTTTAAAATGTAAACTCTGACCAGAATCGACTCTAATCCAACCACAAAGCCTGTCAGAAACCAAAAAAAACTGCAAATTTTCAGCCCTGGAACCAGGCGTGGCGCGATAACGGATCCCGAATCGAAGACCGCGGGACAAAAGCGGCGAGTTTTACAGCGCGGCAGAGACGGAGGTGATGGACGATGAGCCTTACAGTAGCTCCTGCACCGAAAGCACCAAAACGTGACTAAACACGGCAGAAACGGGACTAAAAGTGACAAAAACGCAACTAACAACAACAAAAACATGGCTAAAAACGGCAAAAATGTGACTAAAAGTGACAATAACGCAACTAACAACAACAAAAATATGACTAAAAACTGCAAAAATGTGACTAAAAGTGACAATAACACAAAAAAAACTGCAAAAATGTGACATAAAGTGACAAAAATGCAACTAACGACAACAAAAACATGAGTAAAAACTGCAAAAATGTGGCTAAAAGCAACAATGCTGCAGCTAACAACAACAAAATTGTGACTAAAAACGGCAAAAATTTTACTAAAAACAGCAAAAACGTGACTAAAAGCGACAATAATGCAACTAACAACAACAAAAACGTGACTAAAAATAGCAATAATGTGACGTAAAGTGACAAAAACGCAACTAACAACAACTAAAACATGACTAAAGACTGCAAAATGTGACTAAAAGCGACAATAACGCAACTAACAACAACAAAACTGTGACTTAAAAACTGCAAAACGTGAGTAAAAGCGACAAAAATGTGACTAAAAGTGACAAAAACGCAACTAACAACAACTAAAACATGACTAAAAACGGCAAAATGTGACTAAAAGTGACAAAAACGCAACTAACAACAACAAAAACGTGACTAAAACAGCAAAAATGTGACTAAAAGTGACAAAAACACAACTAACAACAACAAAAACGTGACTAAAAATAGCAATAATGTGAAGTAAAGTGACAAAAACACCAAAAAAAATGCAAAAATGTGACTAAAAGTGACAAAAACGCAACTAACAACTAAAACATGACTAAAAATGGCAAAATGTTACTAAAAGTGACAATAATGCAACTAACAACAACAAAAACATGATTAAAAACTCCAAAAATGTGTTTAAAATGTAAATTCTGACCAGAATCGACTCTAATCCAACCACAAAGCCTGTCAGAAACGAAAAAAACGGCACATTTTCAGCCCTGGAACCAGGCGTGGTGCGATAACGGATCCCGAATCGAAGACCGCGGGACAAAAGCGGCGAGTTTTACAGCGCGGCGGAGACGGAGGTGATGGACGATGAGCCTTACGGCCGCTCCTGCACCGATTGCGCCAAAACGTGACTAAAAACGGCAGAAACGGGACTAAAAGAGACAATAATGCAACTAACAACAACAAAAACATGGCTAAAAACTGTAAAAATGTGACTAAAAACAACAATAATGTGACGTAAAGTGACAAAAAAGCAACTAACAAAAACATGACTAAAAACTGCAAAAATGTGACTAAAAGTGACAAAAACGCAACTAACAAAAACAAAAACATGACTAAAAACTGCAAAAACGTGGCTAAAAGCGACAATGCTGCAGCTAACAACAAAAATGTCACTAAAAACGGCAAAAATGTGACTAAAAACAGCAAAAATGTGACTAAAAACAGCAAAAACGTGACTAAAAGCGACAATAATGCAACTAACAACAACAAAAACGTGACTAAAAACTGCAAAAATGTGACGTAAAGTGACAAAAACACAAAAAAACTGCAAAAATGTGACTAAAAGCGACAATAAAGCAACTAACAACAACAAAAACATGAAAAAAAAGTCCAAAAATGTGTTTAAAATTAAAACTCTGACCAGAATCTACTCTAATCCAACAACAAAGCCTGTCACAAACCAAAAAAACGGCACATTTTCAGCCCTGGAACCAGGCGTGGAGCGATAACGGATCACCAAAACACCAAAAACCTGCTAAAATGTGACTAAAAACAACAAAAATGTGACTAAAAACAACAATAATGTGACGTAAAGTGACAAAAACACAACTAACAACAACAAAAATATGACAAAAAACGTCAAAAATGTGACTAAAAGTGACTTAGTGTCTTAAAACGTTACAAAAACTGCTAACCTTGTAGAGTTTAGACCTTTACAGACCTTTTTGACAAGTTTAAAATGTAAACTCTGACCAGAATCGACTCTAATCCAACCACAAAGCCTGTCAGAAACCAAAAAAACGGCACATTTTCAGCCCTGGAACCAGGCGTGGCGCGATAACGGATCCCGAATCGAAGACCGCGGGACAAAAGCGTGGAGTTTTACAGCGCGGCGGAGACGGAGAGCGACGGCGGAGGTGATGGAAGGAGACAGATGGGGACGGGGCGTAAATATTTAATCGCCGGGGCGTCGGGAGCCAAAGCCGCCGCTCAAACTGCTCGCCGGAGATGAATCGCGCGGCTCGGTCGGGCTGTAAAACTCACAGACGAGGAGTAAATCGCGGCGGATTATCGAGAGTAAATAAATGTGAGTCAATTACAGCGGCCGCTCCGTCTCCGTTTGATTAATGACGGCGGGATGGATTTGAGCGCGGCGGTTTGTTCTCGCTCTGGTTCGGGGGCTTTGTGAGTCACTGCGGAGCTTTGTTCGGTTGTAAATCGGAGAATCTGGATCTGCCGCTGGAATTATAACCGTTCTGAGTTGGTTTTACGTGGAAATAATTCAGGTTTTGTTGTTCAGACACGGCAGGCAAAGCACGTTTGTTCTGTTTTTTGGTCAGTTTGGTCTTTGAACACAGATGCTTTCAACAAACGTGTCCAATCTGTTCCTGAAGATGTTTTATTCTTTCATTGAATCCACTTCATCCATAGATTTCAGGCACATTGTTTTCTCCAAATGTATTTCTGTTCCACAGAGACATAAAGATCAGCTTTAAAGTAGATCCACACAAACTGTACAATCTGGGACTGATTCTGACACGACGACACTAGGATTTGACAAAAATTAAACTAAAAACAAGAAAAACGTGACTAAAAAACAACAAAAAGGCAACTAAAGGCAACATAAACAAAAGTAAAAGCAACAAAAACGTGACCAAAAGTGACAAAAATGTGACTAAAGGCGACAAAAACGCAACTAAAAGCAACAAAGTCCAAAGGACATTTTCTTCAAATGCATTTTTGTCCCTCGAGACACAAAGATGAGCCTCTAAGTAGATCCTACACCAAACTGTACAATCTGGACTCAACAAGATACAACGGACACAAGGATTTGACTAAAAGTGACAAAAACGCGACTAAAAACAACATAAATGCATCTAAAAGCAACAAAACGTGACTAAAAGTGACAAAAACGGCAAAAACCTGACTAAAAGCAACAAAAACGTACTAACAAATAGCGACTACAACGAGACTAAAAGTGAGAAAAATGCAAGTAAAGGCAACATAAATGCATCTAAAAGCAACAAAAACGTAATTAAAAGTGACAAAAATGTGACTAAAAGCAACAAAAGTGCAACTAAAAGCGACAAAAAGGCAAGAAAAGGCAACATAAATGCAACTAACATAAACAAAAACGTTATTAAAAGCGCCAAAAAAAGCGACTAAAACACAATGACAAATGCAACTAAAAATGACAAAAACATGACTAATAGCAACAAAAATGCAACTGAAAGCGACAAAAAGGCAAGAAAAGACAACATAAACGCAACTAAAAGAAACAAAACATTAAAATTGCCAAAAAACGCGAGTAAAAGTGACTAAAACCCAACGACAAACGCAACTAAAAATGACAAAAACGCAACTACAAGCAACAAAAACGTGACTAAAAGAGAGTGTGAGCAGAGTTCACACTGGAGCGACCATTCACACACACAAGAAACACATTTTTCGTGTCCTTTAAACTAAATAAATCTGTTAATTGGTCAAATAATACTTTCTGTCACATTAGCGGAGTTAGCGCTCAGTGTAAAAGTGGTAAAAGTTACAGTATTTCCAAGTGTGACGTCATCATTTACAACCAGGAAGTAAAACGTGAGCGCAGACAACGGCCAAACGGGGCAAAAACCATAAATCTGCCGACGTTTGTACCTGTTGGCGTTGATGGAGGGGGTGAAGAGCTCCGGAGTGGGGGTCATGTGGTTGTTGTTGAGGCTGTTTATGGAGACAGCGCTGGGCGACGCCGACGGAGGGGTGTGTGCTCCGATCTCCTTCAGACGCTGGTCCTGAAACACAACGAAGCACAACCAAACACGTCAAACACACGATACATGTTAAAAAGGCCAGGTTATTTGTATTGCAGGAGTTTTAGCTCCCCCTGGTGGACACTTTATTACGCTGATTGTACTTTTATTTTGGCATGTTCTCGGTCACCTAAGTAATTCCACTAGGACCCACGTTTCTATAGAAGAGTTTAGAATGGCGACAAAAATGCAAATAAAAGCAGCATAAATGTGTATAAAAGCAACAAAAACGTGACTAAAAGCAATAATAACGTGACCAAAAAGTGACAAAAACGCGACAAAAAGTAACTAAGTGACAAAAACATGACTAAAAATGGAAAAAACTTGACTAAAAGCGACAAAAATGTACTAACGAATAGCATAACAAAAACGCTAAAAGTGAGAAAAGTGCAAGTAAAGGCAACAAAAGCATCTAAGAGCAACAAATTTGTGACTAAAAGCAACAAATTTGTGACTAAAAGCAACAATAACGTGACCAAAAGCAACAAAAACGCAACTAAAAATATAAAAAACATGACTAATAGCAACAAAACTGCAACTAAAAGCGACAAAAAGGCAACATAAATGCAACTAAAAGCAACAAAAACATTAAGAGTGCCAAAAAAAAAGACAAATGCAACAAAAAATGACAAAAACGCAACAAATAGCGACAAAAAGTGACAAAAATGCAAGTAAAGGCAACAAACGCATCTAAAAGCAACAAAAAAGCCAAACTCCGGCTCCGGTTTACGTCCCGAAACAAAGAAAAACTGAAAAAATGTTGTTTCACTGATTATTTTGCTGTGACTTTGTAAAGATGGCGTCAAATAACGAGCGAATAACAGTCAAAAAGGTGTTGAAATAGAGTTTTTATGGTCAGATTTGGTGCACGTTTCACAGTTTGAAACCGTGTTCTACTAGAGCTGGGCCGTATCGTATCGTTCATGATTTATCGTCGTGATGTAATTCCGCGTTCACTGCAGCAAATTTTCCTCGTAGTTGCAAAGTGAATCTGATATCGTGGCAAATTGTGAACGCTAACGGCTAGAGACACCGACCGATTTAATTAATAAAAGTGACAAAAACGCGGCTAAAGGTGACAAAGATGCGACTAAAAGTGACAAAGACGCGACTAAATGACTAAACAAGCCCAATTCTTCACCATAACACCAGATTGAGACGCTAATTCCCACCTGTCGTCCCTCGGTAGGAAACACAGAAGAGGAACAAAGAACAGGAAAACACAGGAGTTAAACTTGCGCACAGACTCCACAGGAAAAACACATATTTTTCCCCCATTTTTTGTTTCCTGGTCAGTTTGCTCTCTAAAAACGACAAAAAATGTGACCAAAAGTGACAAAAATGAGTCTAAAAGCGACAAAAACGCAACTAATAAGCAACAAAAACCCGGCTTAAAGTTATAAAAAAGTAGCTAATAGCAAGAAAAAGTGACCAAAACACAACTAAAAGCGACCAACTCCAAAAGACATTTTCTCCAAATGCATTTTTGTCCCTCGAGACATAAAGATGAGCCTTAAAGTAGATGCTACACCAAACTGTACAATCTGGACTCAACAAGATTTAGACACAACGGACACAAGGATTTTTTATATCTAATTCTAAAATTGATTTATTGGAGTTTTAAGTAAAAAAAATGAGTCGAAATTTGAATTTTTAGGACAATTTTCAGTTCAATCTAGTTTAAACTAAATAATAAATCCAAATCCCCTCTGTACATTTTTATAACTAATATGTTACAAAATGAACCAAGAAATTTAAACCTGGTTCTGTCCATTTTTCAGATTTAAATGTCCCAAATATGTGGATTTTTGGTCATTTTTACACATAAAACGCCTTATTTCTACATAAAAACATGACACGATGAAAAACTTGTAATACATTTTTTTCTTCCATTTATGTGACTAAACTACAGCAGAAGTTTAACATTGATATCTTTAAATTTAACATTTTTTCCTGTTCACCTGCAGCGTCTGGACTTAAGGTGTGATTTAACATGTTAAATGCGACAGATAAACACAGTTTCCATGACTTAATTGTAAAATATATTCAAAAATATTAATGGTGCTTTAACAACACACCTTACAATGTCAATACTGCATTAATTAAAGTAGTTATTTCTCTATTTTTTTTTATCCAATCGTCTCATTTTTGTTGTTTCTTTTCATGCAAACCATCTTTAAGAATCTAATAAAGCACTATTTAAGTTTGATGCACTATTTTTATTATTATTATATATTATAAGTGCATTGTTTTTTATTATTCTTGGTAGAAATTGTACAAAACTGCGCTGTTTTTGAGTCGCGTTCAAACTTGTTCCAGTTCGGTCCAAGTTCGAGCTCAGTTTGGTCTGGATTTGGACTCAGTTTGGTCCAGTTCTAGTCCTGGTCTTGTTCCCTGTCAAGTCCCAGTTCAGCCTCACTTTCGATAAAGAACAACAAAAGAAAACGCACGACAAACAAAAGCCACGGCACAAACGACAATTACCATCGTCGGGCTTCGGTGGGACAATGTTTCCATCACAAACCACGACACGAAAACACGATTGGGGATTCGGCGCGAGCTTTGGGAACGGCTCATTTCCCGTCCGATGTAAACAAAAGGCGAGTCAAACTGTGGGAAACGACGGGTGCGTTTGCCTCAGAGACGACGGTAAATACGACGAACCAAGGTGCACTCACCATTAATCGTGTCGTGTCATGACCGAACAGGATAATTACAGCGCTTTGACGTGTTTGCAGAGACTAAAATCTAAAGAAAATACTGTTTGAGGTTTGGAGGAACGGACGAGACGCGTACTCAAGGGATTAACCGTGTAAATAAATAATAAATAAACTGTGTGTAATTATTGCATAATAATTCCATCCCCATCCATCCTACCTGGATGGAGGGGGGTGTATAGTAAGGATGCTTTTTTTTTATTTCTCAAGCGCATTTAACACAATACAGCCCTGCTTGCTCCAGGAGAAGTTGAACAGTATGGCTGTGGAGCCCCACCTGGTGAGCTGGATAACCTTACTAACAGGCCACAGTTTGTCCGGAAAGGGGCCTTAACATCTTCCACACTGACCTGCAGCACTGGAGCGCCCCAGGGCACAGTGTTATCACCCCTCCTCTTCACCCTCTATACAACTGACTTTCAATACAACTCTGATACATGCCACATGCAGACGTTTTCTGATGACACTGCAATTGTGGCATGTATAAGGGAGGGTGAAGAGGGAGAGTATAGGAACTTAGTCGAGAACTTTGAGGGCTGGTGTCAGCTGAACAAGCTTCAGCTGAACATCTTAAAGACTAAGGAGATGGTGCTTGATTTTCACCGGGCACCATCCTCCCCACGTCCTATCACTATTGACGGAGCAGAGGTGGAGGTGGTCCCCTACATGTTCTACCAGGCTATTGTGTCCAGTGTTGTTTTTTATGCTGTTGTACGTTGGGGCGGCAGCGCAAGGAAAAGGGACACTCTGAGACTAAATCGGCTGGTAAGGAAAGCAGGTTCTGTGGTTGGACTGAGCCTGGACTCTGTGGAGAAGGTGGTGGAGCAGAGGACGTTGGACAGGATCAAAGCGATCCTGTCCAATCAGAGCCACCCCCTGTACTCAGGCTTTTTCCATCAGAGGAGCTCTGTGAGTACGAGACTCCTCACTGAGCTGCTCCACGGACAGGCTGAGGAACTCCCTATGGACTTTAATTATTTTGTAGCTGTTTAGTGTGGTATGTATTAACTACCACCTTTTAATCTTTTATGAGGTCCACTTGAATGTGTCTTTCTCTTTTATGTTTGCATGAATGTGAGCAACGGACAGCAATGCAATTTCCTTCAGAATTAATAAAGGATTTATCTATCTATCTATCTAAATACTTTGATGTAATGTCCCTACTGTCTCGTCCTCTCTGGTCAAACCCTTTGTTTTTGGAAGGGAAAAAACTTTAAAGAAGAAACAAAATGATATTAACAATGTTTCACACCTGATTAAAAACGGGAATATCATACCATTCAATGAACTTAAAAGTCAGAATGGCCTAAAAGAGACAGAATTCTTAACGTATTTGCAGATCAAAGCCATTCTAAAGTCTCCATTGTTAAAAGGTAAAAATGTAGGGGACAAGAAGGAACTGGAACCTAAAATCTGCTGTTGCACCGAAGGGCACAGTGTCAAGAATTTATAGAATGTCGCGCCACTCGAACGATGAGGTTAATAACACGACATAAAAACAATAGAGTCTGGATAATTACACGGGATAATTACAACGCTTTGACGTGTTTGCAGAGACTAAAACCAAAAGAAAATACTGTTTGAGGTTTGGAGGAGCGGATGGGAGCGCGTACTCAAGGATAAACTAAAAGTGACAAACATGTGACTAAAAACGACAAAGATGTGACTAAAAACAACAAAGACCTGACTAAAAACAGCAAAGATGTGACTAAAAACAACAAAGACCTGACTAAAAACAGCAAAGATGTGACTAAAAACAACAAAGACCTGACTAAAAACAGCAAAGATGTGACTAAAAACAACAAAGACCTGACTAAAAACAACAAAGATGTGACTAAAAACAACAAAGATGTGACTAAAAACAACAAAGACCTGACTAAAAACAACAAAGATGTGACTAAAAACAACAAAGACCTGACTAAAAACAACAAAGATGTGACTGAAAACGACAAAGACCTGACTAAAAACAGCAAAGATGTGACTAAAAACAACAAAGATGTGACTAAAAACGACAAAGATGTGACTAAAAACAACAAAGATGTGACTAAAAACAACAAAGACCTGACTAAAAACAACAAAGATGTGACTAAAAACAACAAAGACCTGACTAAAAACAACAAAGATGTGACTAAAAACAACAAAGATGTGACTAAAAACGACAAAGATGTGACTAAAAATGACAAAGATGTGACTAAAAATGACAAAGATGTGACTAAAAACAACAAAGACCTGACTAAAAACAACAAAGATGTGACTAAAAACAACAAAGACCTGACTAAAAACAACAAAGATGTGACTAAAAATGACAAAGATGTGACTAAAAACAACAAAGATGTGACTAAAAACAACAAAGACCTGACTAAAAACAACAAAGATGTGACTGAAAACGACAAAGACCTGACTAAAAACAACAAAGATGTGACTAAAAATGACAAAGACCTGACTAAAAACATCAAAGATGTGACTAAAAACAACAAAGATGTGACTAAAAACGACAAAGACCTGACTAAAAACAACAAAGATGTGACTAAAAATGACAAAGATGTAACTAAAAATGACAAAGATGTGACTAAAAACAACAAAGACCTGACTAAAAACAACAAAGATGTGACTAAAAACAACAAAGATGTGACTAAAAGTGACAAAAACATGACTAAAAACATCAAAAACACAACTAAAAACGGCAAAGATGCGACTAGAAGTGACAAAGACGCGTTTAAATATAACAGACACAACTGAATGTGACCAAAACGCGACTAAAGGTAAGAAAACTGTGTTTAAAATGTGAATTTGAACTGAATCCTATCATTAAACATGTTAGACACGCTCTAACATAAACTCACCTTATCAGTTCAAACCACTTCTTTTTTTATTCTTATCCGACGGAAATCAATGAAAGTAAAGCCTCTCTGTGCTGTTTGTACTGATCCATGATTGATTTGGTGTAGAGTCAGAAACAAAACAAAATGAGTTGAAATTGCTGCAGCAGCTCAGACCTAGAAGTGAAGAATACGCCGCGTGTGATGTCGCACTTAACGATCTCAAAGATACAACTAAGACAAATCAAAACAGTTCAAATAATTACAGACATTCACAGACGCGAGTTGGTACCAGCTGATACTCTCTGGAAGCGACGAAAGCACGACCAGAAGAGATAAAAGTGTGTTCAAAAGTGTGTGATGGTCTCAGTGGGTTTTATTTTGAAGGGCTAGTGCTTCACCTTCTCTCTCACTGACAGGAAGCTGCCAATCAGCCCGCCCCCTCCACCTGGGCCAGATTAAGCCCAGGGCACTGCTCATGGATGTATTAAATGAACTGGATAAGACACGCCCCCTCTGTCTGTGTCCCAGATTGATTAGTGGTCGTGTGAGGTACTGCAGCCTCTTGGAACCAGCCTTTTTCTATCATTGCACATTATAATCGCAGACAGGACTGAATTATTATCTGTATTTAAATAAAATAGAAGGAAATGTTCTTTTCTACCGTTTCTAAAATCACAGAAATTACCGTTTTTATATGAAGTGACGTCACACAAACATGTGCGAGTCACATGAACGAGCGTCGGACGATACAAACAGAAGCTCGTGGAAAAGGCTCGACTAGCGAACTAAAACTAACTAAAAACCACAAAGATGTGACTAAAAGTGGCAAAGAAGTGACTAAAAGTAATAACAACACGACTAAATGTGACAAAAATACGACTAAAAACAACAAAGCTGTGTTTAAAATGTGAATTTGAACAGAATCCTATTATTAAAACATAAATCTAAATCTAATCACTATCACACTGATCAGAAAAATCACAATTATACATTTTTCCTAAATGGTGCAGCTCTACTAAAGACAACAGAAAAATACAATGAACATGAATCAAAATAAAATCAAAATCATGATCTGGACCCAAGAAAGTCGTCATGGATTGATTTTTTTGGCTCAGTTTCATGACTTTTCTCCCCCTGCTCTGTCTCTTGTCTCTGTTCATTCCTGGTTTACACTGTAGACACATTCAGTTGTTTGATAGACATTTGCATAAACTTAATGTCCTTCAGTGTAAAACCTATTTATAAAAGTGACAAAGACACGACTAAAAGTCCCAAAAACACAACTAAAAACGACAAAGACACAACTAAAAGTGACAAAAACACATTTAAACATGACACATTTAAATCTGACAAACACAACTGAACATGACAAAAAAGTGTCTAAAAGCAACAAAACTGTGTTTAAAATGTGAATTTGAACAGAATCCTATTATTAAAACATAAATCTAATCGCGCTGGTAAGAAAAATCACTTCAATTATACATTTTTCCTAAATGGTGCAGCTCTGTTAAAGACAACAGAAAAATACAATGAACATGAATCGAGATAAAATCGAAATCATGATCTGAACCCAAGAAAATCATATTTTTCTGCCGTAGTTTGCCCAGTTTCATGACTTTTCTCCCTCTGCTCTGTCTCTTGTCTCTTGTAGACACATTCAGTTGTTTGATAGATATTTGCATAAACTTCATTTCCTTCAGTGTGAAGTCTATTTATAAAAGTGACAAAGACACGACTAAAAATGGCAAAAACACAACTAAAAACGACAAAGACGCGATTAAAAACGACAAAGACGTGACTAAAAGTGACAAAAACATGACTAAAAATTACAAAAACACGACTAAAAGTGACAAAGACGCGGCTAAAAGTGACAAAAACACGACTCAAAGTGACAAAGACGCGATTAAAAACGACAAAGATGTGACTAAAAGTGACAAAAACATGACTAAAAGTGACAAAAACATGACTAAAAGCGACAAAAACATGACTAAAAGTGACAAAAACATGACTAAAAGCGACAAAAACATGACTAAAAGCGACAAAAACATGACTAAAAGTGACAAAAACATGACTAAAAGTGACAAAGACGCGATTAAAAACGACAAAGATGTGACTAAAAGTGATAAAAACATGACTAAAAACGACAAAGACCTGACTAAAAACGACAAAGACCTGACTAAAAACGACAAAGAGGTGACTAAAAATGACAAAAACGCAACAAAAAAACGACAACGACGCGACTAAAAGTGACAAAAACACTTCTCCCTCTGCTCTGTCTCTTGTCTCTGTTCATTGCTCTTTCCTGGTTTACACTGTAGACACATTCAGTTGTTTGATAGACATTTGCATAAACTTTATTTCCTTCCGTGCAAAATCTATTTACAAAAGTGACAAAGACGCGACTAAAAGTGACAAAAACATAACTAAAAACGACAGATGTGACTAAAAGTGACAAAAACATGACTAAAACGACAAAGACCTGACTAAAAACGACAAAGACCTGACTAAAAGTGACAAAACGACTAAAAACGACAACGACGCGACTAAAAGTGACAAAAACACTTTTCTCCCACTGCTCTGTCTCTTGTCTCTGTTCATTCCTGGTTTACACTGTAGACACATTCAGTTGTTTGATAGACATTTGCATAAACTTCATTTCCTTCAGTGTAAAGTCTATTTATAAAAGTGACAAAGACACGACTAAAAATGGCAAAAACACAACTAAAAACGACAAAGACGCGATTAAAAACGACAAAGATGTGACTAAAAGTGACAAAAACATGACTAAAAATTACAAAAACACGACTAAAAGTGACAAAGACGCGATTAAAAACGACAAAGATGTGACTAAAAGTGATAAAAACATGACTAAAAATTACAAAAACACGACTAAAAGTGACAAAGACGCGATTAAAAACGACAAAGATGTGACTAAAAGTGATAAAAACATGACTAAAAATTACAAAAACACGACTAAAAGTGACAAAAACAAGACTAAAATTGACAAAGACGCGATTAAAAACGACAAAGATGTGACTAAAAGTCATAAAAACATGACTAAAAACAACAAAGACGTGGCTAAAAGTGACAATAACGTGACTAAAAA
Source organism: Rhinogobius similis (assembly GCA_019453435.1). Classification (NCBI taxonomy): domain Eukaryota; kingdom Metazoa; phylum Chordata; class Actinopteri; order Gobiiformes; family Gobiidae; genus Rhinogobius; species Rhinogobius similis. Next base: position 26,448,335 of record CM033640.1, on the reverse strand, counting down.
TGACAAAAACACGACTAAAAGTGACAAAGACGCGGCTAAAAGTCCCAAAAACACAACTAAAAACAACAAAGAGGTGACTAAAAGTGACAAAAACAACTAAAAACGACAAAGACGTGACCAAAAATGACAAAACCACGACTAAAAATGACAAAGAAGTGGCTAAAAGTGATAAAAACATGACTAAAAATGACAAAGACCTGACTAAAAACGTCAAAGAGGTGACTAAAAATGACAAAGAGATGACTAAAAATGACAAAGAGGTGACTAAAAATGACAAAGAGGTGACTAAAAATGACAAAGAGGTGACTAAAAATGACAAAAACACAAAAAAAAAAAGACACATTCAGTTGTTTGATAGACATTTGCATAAACTTCATTTCCTTCAGTGTAAAACCTATTTATAAAACAGCTCTGCGTCCGTTCAGCTGTAGAACCGTCCACGTGTGTTTTTACTCCGACCTCGTGTTCCAGAGCCTCGTCTCTTTGTCCCTGCGGGCGTTATTACGTCTGGCTCTGAAACCGGCCCGTTTCCTTTACACGGCCGGTGCGTCGTCCGGCGGGAGCGTGTAGCGGGGAATAAAAGTTTGTTTCCTCTTTTAAATTCACGAGTCGAGCGGAAGAGAGAGAGCCGGGGCAATTTGGAAACAGGGTAGAGTCTCTGCGGGGATGGAAATGTGGTCGAGTGTCGGCGTAAAACATGGACGCACAGATGGGCTTCAGCGGAGAAGGTGAAGAAGCACGAGATGGAGGTTTATTCTTGAGGTAAAAGCGGAAAAAACGCAGGTAAAAGCATAATTTAAATGTTTTTGTTGTTTTTGAACACATTTTTATCTCTTTTGGTCGCGCTTTTTAAATATTTGAATATGACAAACACAACTGAATTTGAAAGAAATGTGACCAGAAGTGATAAAAATGTGTTCAAAAGTGACAAAAACACAAGTACAAACAACAAACACGACTCAATGCACCAAAACATGACTAAAAGCGACAAAAACGTGACTAAAAACATCAAAGACCCGACTACAGGTGACAAAGACACGTTAAAAAATGACAAACACAACTGAACGTGACAGAAACGTGACCAGAAGCGATAAAAACTCGTTCAAAAGTGACAAAAACGCGACTAAAAACAACAAACATGACTCAATGTACCAAAAAGTGACTAAAAACGACCAAAAACGTGACTAAAAACATCAAAGACCAGACTACAAGTGGCAAAAACATGTTTAAATATGACAAACACAACTGAATTTGAAAGAAATGTGACCAGAAGTGATAAAAATGTGTTCAAAAACAACAAAAACACAAGTACAAACAACAAACACAACTTAATGCACCAAAATGTTACTAAAAACGACAAAAACGTGACTAAAAACATCAAAGACCCGACTACAGGTGACAAAGACATGTTAAAAAATGAACACAACTGAATGTGACAGAAACGTGACCAGAAGCGATAAAAATGTGTTCAAAAGTGACAAAAACACAAGTACAAACAACAAACACGACGTAATGCACCAAAAAGTGACTAAAAGCGACAAAAAACGCGACTAAAAACCCGACTACAAGTAACAAGGACATGTTTAAATATGACAAACACAACTGAACATGAGAGAAACACGACCAACAACGATAAAAGTGTGTTCAAAAGTTACAAAAACCTAACTAAAAAGAACAAACTCGACTCAATAACAACAAACGTGACTAAAAGCAACAAAAAACACGACTAAAAACATCAAAGACTTGACTTATTCTTGAGGTAAAGGCGGAAAAAATGGCTGACCAGTTTAAAGTGAACATGATTATATTTAAAGTGCACATGGCAGGGTTTTAAGATTTTCTCATTTTGACTTTATTCAGTGTGTTAATGCCTGTTGTAAATATAAATTATAGTTTTACACCAGTCAGATCGCTGTTTGTGGAGAAAAGTTGAAAATATATAGAAAAAAATGACAGGAAGTAAACAAACTGATGACGTCACACTGTGGAGACAAAGGTAAAAACATAATTTACACAAAAGAAACTGCTTTTTTGATGCTTTAAACGTTGATTCAACAAAATAAAGGGGTTCACGTGTGTTTTTCTTTGTCAAAACACTTTTGAGTCGTGTTTTCAGTCGTCAGTGTTTTGTCGTTTTTATTCACTTTTTGGGGCATTAAGTCGTGTTTGTTGTTTGTTTTTGTTGCTTTTGAACACACTTTTATCTCTTTTGGTCGCGCTTTTGTCAAATTCAGTTGTGTTTGTCATATTTAAACATGTTTTTGCCACTTGTAATCAGGTCTTTGATGTTTTTAGTCTTTGTCAAAACACTACTGAGTCGCGTTTCTTGTTTTCAGTCACGTTTTTTGTTGTTTTTAGTCACTTTTTGGTGCGTCGTGGAGTCGTGTTTGTTGTTTTTAGCCGCGTTTTTGTCACTTTGAACACATTTTTATCCCTTCTGGTCACATTTCTGTCACGTTCAGTTGTGTGTGTCATAATTAAACATGTTTTTGCCTCTTGTAGTCAGGTCTTTGATGTCCGGGTGTGTTTTTGACAACATTAGAACATGGTTAAAGGCGCAAAAAAAGTCAATTTAGCATAATATTTGTCCTCTGGATCTCTTTGTTGTCACAAATCTGTCAAGTGTTTAGTGAGGCTTAGAGAAGAGGAGCTCGTAAACAGGGTTAATAACACAAGCGTGAATGAAGCTAAATACAACTCCAGACATGTTTTTGATGAGAAACTACCTTGAAACCGGGTTAAAACAGAGAAAAGCACATTTATTTGTTTGTATTTGATCTAATTTAAAACAGAAAACGGTATAATTAGTTGAAACTAGGTCCAACAACACAATTAACTGTCCACGTAAACAATACTAAACCTGCTTTTACATGTTTTTCCAGTTACGCTGCCAGTTAGAGTTGTTTATCTTTTTATTATTAACTCCTTTTGCAACTTTTTGACAACTTAACTTCTAATTTATGTTTCTCAACAGCTATTTTATATTTAATTAATGATGTGCCCTTTAGAGTCGTTAAGACATTTTGAAGCTACAGCTGTTCTCTTCTTCTTTCTTGAGGCGTTATTGGACTTTGTAAAGGGAAAAAGTGACAAAATAATATTAGAAAACACATCTGTCCAAAGATATCGAATAAAAATGAGATAAACTAGTCACTTAACTGGTAGAAAATGCGTTCGTTCGTTCGGTTTGTGGAAAACTGTATTGGAAAAAAGGTCAGTAAACAAAAACAACGCGCATCTGTCGGGTTGTGATTGCTAGCCGCTAAATGCTAAGATTAGCATACGAGCGGTAAACAGCGCCGCGTCAATCACTCGACCTGGTTATAATTGGTAATCGCCGCAAGAATGAATAAAACGATATGTGCAAAAAGGAGGAAGCTCGCTTTCAGTGCGACGAGAAAGTAAAACAGGAAAAATGAGACGGATCGTTTGGAAGTTTCAAAATAAAAGCACGCTAAATGTTAAACGGAGAAAAAGTGACGAGGAACAATGTGATTTCACTGGAGAAACATCAGAGTGGAACTAAATATGAACAATCGACATGGATTTGGTGAAAAAACAACAAAAGCAAACAAATCCAGCCCAGTTTGAAGACTTGTTTTTCTTTTGTTTTGTCTTTTTTTGTAATAGAAAGATAAACTAACTGATGATTCTATTCTGGAAATTCAAGATTGTTTATTTACACCAAATGCCACTTAATCTTTGAAACGGTTTCATGGTCTGCTTCATTTTTCCTTGTCGTTGTAGAGACGCTTTAAAAGTTTATAAACAAAAACATTTTAAATTCAGAACGGAGGCAAAATTGTAGTGGAACATGATGTGATTTCACTAAGAAACTGGGATTAACCTCAGAATAAAAGAACAAAATATGACAAATGTGGATGATTTTTGTCAAATGAAAACCGCTCAGACACATGTGAGTGACATCAGAGCTGCTTTAAACACATAAACTATTGGATTTTAACACATTGGTTTATTTAATAGGAGCGTATAACAGACTCTTAGCATTGTTGATGGAGAAAAATTCCTGATTATTAGGTTAAATGTTCAATCATCACAATCATTTTTCATTTTATTTACAGATATAGTACAGACTTTACCACAAATTATACAATTTTGAGGTGAGAAAAGTGTATATTCTCCATTCTTTGTAAAAGAAAAGCAAAGTAACTGACTGAAAACTGTCCTAAAAATTCAAATTTCGCCTCATTTTTGAACATTTAAACTTCAATAAATCAGTGTTAGAATTAGATATTTTAAAAAATCCTTCTGCACAGTTCATCAAAAGTCCAGATTGTACAGTTTGGTGTGGAATCTACTTTCGACTAGAGATTTTTTGTCCGACAAATCAAAACACATGTGAACGCCTTTATTTTGTTGAATTAATGTTTTAAGGGTAAAATAAGTTGTTTATTTTGGGTAAATTATGCAAAACCTTTGGATGGAAAGAGTCTCCACAGTGTGATGTCATCAGTTTGTCATTTTATACGAGCTTATAACAGACTCTTAGCATTTTTGATGAAGAAAAATTCCTGATTCTTAGGTTTTACAGGAGAAATACTCACAGAAATGTTGAGCCCACAATCATTTTTCATTTTATTTACAGATATAGTACAGACTTTACCACAAATTATACTTTTTGTGAAGCTCCAAGACAATTTTGAGGCGAGAAAAGTGTATATTGTCCACCCTTTGTAAAAGAAAAGCAAAGTAACAACTACATTGGACTGAAAATTGTCCTAAAAATTCAAATTTCGCCTCTCTTTTTAATTTAGACTTCAATAAATCAGTTTTTGAATTAGATATATAAAAAAAAATCCTTGTGTTTGGTCTAAATCTTGTTGAGTCCAGATTGTACAGTTTGGTGTAGGATCTACTTTAAGGCTGATCTTTATGTCTCGAGGGACAAAAATGCATTTGGAGAAAACGTCCTTTGAAGTTACAATGTCCCAGAGAAATCTATGGATGAAGTGGATTCAATGGAAGAATCAAACATCTTCAGGAGCAGATTGGACACGTTTGTCGTTTCCACATGAAATACATCGATATGCGAGAGAGAAAACTGACCAAAAAAACAAAAACGCCTGCAGTCTCTCGCCTTAAAGTCTCATGTTTTTACACAAAACGTTTTGACAAGTCGGTGCTGAAACACTTTTCGTCCCTAAACGTGAAGCCGTCTTTAAACGGAGCCGGGCGCTAATTGAAAGAGCGAGGCTGCGTTTCTCTCTCAGCAGCAGAAGAGCGGAGGAGGCGGTGGTTTTGGGGCTGAAGTGTTTTGCAGTTGTTCTGAAGTGGCCTCGGCGTCTTCCCTTTTGAGAGAAGCGCCGCAGCAGGAGGCCGGATCAAGGCCAGCGGCGGCGCTCGCAAAAAAACCATTTTCTCGACTCCATTTGTCCCCATTTCGCGGAGCTTACGTTTCAAGAGAATCGTCCCGATCTCAGGGGCTTCGGAGGACGAGCTCGAACGAGAATTAAAGCGGAAGATTAACAGCAAGGTGTAAATGTAAAGTTGTTAAGGTTATTTACACGATTCTGTGTCTGAACAGCACAATATCCGGTTTTCTTTGGGTCTAAAAGGTGTTAAAATGTGTTTTTTTTCTGACAAGTTGGACTCTCCATTGAACTAAAATGCAGTTAAAATAAATATATTTCAAATTCTGCTAAAATCATTACATATTTTACCCCAGTTTGGCCATTTTTTAGGTTTTTAATTTGACTTCCTGGTTGTAAATAATGACATCACACTGGGAAACTACCAAGAAACATCCTGCACACTGCACCAAAACAGATTTTTTTTCAATTTGACAAAGAAAAATACATTTAAACACCTTTTGTTTTGTTGAATCAATGTATATAGAGTAAAAAAAGTGGTTGAAATATGTCGCCTGAAGGCTTCTAGAGAGAGAATATTTGTGAATAAAGTGCATTAATCATGATCAAAACGTGAAAAAACAATGAACAATTTCGTGTTTTCATCAATATTACAGTTTATTCATAAATATTCTCTGTCTAGAAGCCTTCAGTCGCCATATTTCAATCTTGATTTGTTCACAATGTATTTAAAAAGTGTCATAGAAAAAATAGAAATCAATTATAGAAATAAAGTCGGTACTAAAATTCTCGTCAGTTCCAGCCCTAAATATGAAGTTGTTGGGTTGAACTCCTCATTTTCCTAAAATGCAGTTAAAATAAATATGTTTCAAATTCTGCTAAAATCATTACATATTTTACCACAGTTTGGCCATTTTTTTAGGTTTTTAATTTTACTTCCTGGTGGTAAATGATGACATCACACTGGGAAACTACCAAGAAACCATCAAAACTTCTCTAATGTCACAGATTTTTTAATTTGACAAAGAAAAATACATGTGAGCACCTTTATTTATTTTGTTGAATCGACATTTAAAGGGTTGTGTAATTTATGCATAACCTTGTTTCCCCAGTGTGATGTCATCAGATTTTTCAACTTTTCTCCACAAACAGCGACCAGTTGGAACTATAATACACTTTATTCATTAATATTCTCTCTCTAGAAGCCTTTAGTCACTATATTTCAGCCTTTATTTGGCTGTAAATGTATTTAAAAGTTTAAATATCCAATCAAAACAATCGCTGACTCGTCAACTATTGAAACAATCGTTAGTGACAGACTTTGTTTAAACTTTGTTTGAACACTATCCTCTGGTTCTTCCTACTTTATCTATCAACAATATTTAATATTACTTCAACTGTAGTCTGTTCATTGCTGTTCACATGTTTCTCTTTCTCTCCACTTCCCCCGGGGAGTGGAGACTGTTTCAGACACTGCGGCGGCTGCTCCAGTGACCACCCCCCCACCCCCATCTGTCTGGACGATCTATGCTCCACCCGCCTGGACAGCTGGATTAGCCACACCTCGTCTGCCTGGACGAACTCCATCTACTTAGATGAACTGTTCCTCATCTCCTGCTGGAGGATCTCTCTACACTGGTGGACTGCTCCTCGTCCGCCTGGAGGAACTCTTTAAAGCCACCTCCCTCTTGAGTGGTTCTGGCTCCACAGTCCAAGTGGATGTCAGTCCTAGTTCATCTGCAGCCTGTCCGTCCGTAGGAGTAGGATCTCTCCTTCACTGTGGTTCTCCCCGAGGTTTCTACTTTTTCCCGTGGGGTTTTTTGTAGTTTTTCCTCGCCGCGAAGGAGGGTCAAAGGACAGGGGCATTCTGGGACAGTTATCTGAACTGCTTTTACCTGTGGCCCATCGAGGCAACTGTTGTTGTGATTTTGGGCATTATAAAAATACATTGATTTGATTTGATTTGATTTGATTAAACTAAACGCTACAAATTTAAGTCAAAATAATGTTAAATTAAAGCTTTTTTAGAGTTAACATTCACAAAAAATGTTCTTCCCGCCTCATTTTGATTCAATGCATTTGTGATAAAAACAGTTTTCCAGTAAAAAGCCAGTTCTTCACAAAGTCCAGGCTGATTTCAAAGTCCATCGGTGAGTTTTCTCTGATTAATCAAAGAAAACGATGGCTTTGCGCTGAATTCAAGTCGTTTAACCGCAGCAGCTCTGACATTTTTCCAGCTCGACGTTAGATTCAGTGTCCTGTTGTTTTATACTTATGGATGGCGTGTATTTTAAGCCTGACCTTTCGCAGGAGTCAGACGAGCCGCGCTTCATTACGCCGTTCGTACTTTCTGTCGATGGAAATCCGACGGGGATCTTTGTTCTCACACCGGAGGTCATTATAAAGAGCACGGAAATAGAGCTCGGGCGGAGGATTAAAACCAGTCCTTTACCCCAAAACTGACAAACGAACAGGAGCTAAATGTGTAAGAGAAGATGAAAGTGATAGATGGGATGTTCTTTGAGAAGGGAGTATGTTTTCTTCAATAATCAGCGTTTTTGAATTAATTATTACTTTTCCAATTAGGGGTTTTCTGCAGCTGTCTGTTCAAACACACTTTTTCTCCTGTTGTTTAGCCTCTGAAGCCTCTGAGCAGATGACTTTATTTACCTCTTAAAGGCCAGAGCGGCACAATTAAACCAAATGCGCAGAAAAATCAACATTATAATGGATGGAATTAGCAAATCACAAAGATTGCAGTGTTTGAAGTGCAATAATTTCTTCCACAAACAACAAAATGTCTTGCTTTGATTTGAATAAAAACTGCTAAGGCTGTAGTTTGGATTTGTACAAACATGTTCTGAAACAAGCGACAAAAGTGCGACCAAAAGAGACAAAAATGTGTTCAAAAGCGACAAAACCACACCTCCAAACAACAAATGCGACTCAATGCACCAAAAAGTGAGTAAAAGTGACAAAAACATGACTGAAAGTGATAAAAATGCAACTAAAACCAACGAAAACACAACTATAAACAACAAAATCGTGACTAAAAGTGACAAAAACGTGACTTAAAGTGACAAAAACGTGACTAAAAGTGACAAAAAAGCAACTACAAGCGACGAAAACGCAACTATAAGCAACAAAAACGTGACTTAAAGTGAAAAAACGTGACTGAAAGCGACAAACGCGACTAAAAGCGTCAAAAACACAACTAAAAGCATCAAAAACACGACTAAAAGCATCAAAAACACGACTAAAAGCGACAAAAACACGACTAAAAGCGACAAAAACACGACTAAAAGCGACAAAAACATGACTAAAAGCGACAAAAACACGACTAAAAGCGACAAAAACACGACTAAAAGCGACAAAAACACGACTAAAAGCGACAAAAACATGACTAAAAGTGACAAAAACACAACCAAAAGAGACAAAAACATGACTAAAAGTCACAAAATTTTGTTCAAAATTTGAATTTTAACAAATCTAATCACAATTGCACTGGTCAGAGAAAAAACAACAACACCACAATTATATATTTTTCCTAAATCGTGCAGCTCTGTTAAAGGCACCAGAAAAATACAAAGTCAACATGAAATCCTAGTCATGATCTGGAAACAAGAAAACTGTGATAATAATTTTTTGCCGTATCACTCAGCTCTATATCAAATGTGCAAAGTCTGGCTGAAGAAAACACTATGTACAAAAACATGACTAAAAGTGACAAAAACATGACTAAGAGCGACAAAAACGTGAGTAAATGTGACAAAAACGCAACTAAAAGCATCAAAAACACAACTAAAAGCATCAAAAACACAACTAAAAGCATCAAAAACACGACTAAAAGCATCAAAAACACAACTAAAAGCATCAAAAACATGACTAAAAGTGACAAAAACACAACCAAAAGTGACAAAGACATGACTAAAAGTGACAAAATTGTGTTCAAAATGTGAATTTGAACAGAATCCTATTATTAAAACATGAATCTAAATCTAATCACAGTCACAATTATACATTTTTCCTAAATGGTGCAGCTCTATTAAAGACAATAGAAAAATACAAAGTGAACATGAATCGAGATAAAATCAAAATCAAGATCTGGCAACAAGAAAACTGTGATCATATTTTTGCCGTATCACTCTGCTCTGTTTCAAATGTGCAAAAGACGTTTGAGAAAAGAAGAAGAAAACACTATGTACAAAAACATGAGTAAAAGTGACAAAAACATGACTAAGAGCGACAAAAACGTGACTAAAAGTGACAAAAACGCAACTAAAAGCTACATAAACGCAAATAAAAGCAACAAAAACATGACTTAAAGTGAAAAGGCACGACTAAATGTGACAAAAACGTGACTGAAAGCGACAAAAACACAACTAAAATCATCAAAAACACAACTAAAAGCGACAAAAACACAACTAAAAGCAACAAAAACACAACCAAAAGTGACAAAGACATGACTAAAAGTGACAAAATTGTGTTATATGTGGATTTGAACAGAATCCTATTATTAAAACATGAATCTAAATCTAATCACAATCACAATTAAATATTTTTCCTAAATGGTGCAGCTCTATTAAAGACAATAGAAAAACACAAAGTGAACATGAATCGAGATCAAATCGAAATCAAGATCTGGCTCCAAGAAAACTGTGATAATACTTTTGCCGTATCACTCAGCTCTGTTTCAAATGTGCAAAAGACGTCTGAGAAGAGAAGAAGAAAACACTGCTGTCTGCGGTGACTACAGTGGAACAGAACAAGTGCCTGGAGCATGTTTTGACCATCGCTCGCTTCAAACACGAACGGAATCGTCAGAAAATGTCGACGAAGGCAGAGTCTCTCACAGAAACTGAACTTCAATTCCACAGAACTCACTCGTCACATGCAGCTGCTACAAAAAAAAAGAAAAAGAAAAAGAAAAGCAGCCGCAGAACGTTGTAAAAGCCTCTGGACTCTTTAAGAACTCGAGCCTTTCCTCCTGTTAACGCTGCTGTACCTGATTCTTAAACCATGAAATAAATCTGTCTGACTCGTTCCTAACTCTTTGGCACTGACTGGTTTTCACATTTCACACAGTTTTTGGTCATTTTTACAACTTTAGAACTGCTTTTTCAGACAAAAGTGAAGTAGGGTGGACCACCAGACAGCAGCCAATCAGCTCTCACTCCAGAGCTTCAGTGACTTGAATGGCTCCTTCTCACAAGCTCGCAACAGATAAATGTTTTCTAGTGTTCAGTTTGCTGATTTTTGTCACAAAGTCCTGCTTTTACAATAAACTTTCTGCTGGAAAAACAAACTGTACAAATGTATCAGTTGAATTACTCCTTTAAAGTTGAGTAATTCCGCTTTTACTTCATGTGTGAAGATTACTCATGTGTTTAAACTGACCCTACTGGGAAACATGGAGTTATTTGACGGATTAGAAGTCTGAAAAACATAGATTCCAACATAGATTTTCCCTTTAAAGTAGAACTTTAGAACTTCAATGACAGAGCTCCCCCTGCTGCTGTGGACATACACTGCAGGTCTTCTTTTAATTGAAATAAGGAAGTACAATCCCATACAAAACATGTCATGTCGCCAAATATAAAAAAGCGCCAGTGTTTCTCAGGAGAGTCGTCTTCGGGTCGATTTTGGCAAATGTTTCAGCTGGTTTTCCGCGCAGAGACAGCAGGGGGCGACGACGAGAGCTTCAAACGCCCCGAAAAAACATCTGCAACCACCACATGGACTTACAAAGACGTTTATTAAAGTCGAACTAAGTCACATTTTGACCTTTTTAAGCCTGTGTGGTATGTTAACCATTTGTGGTGCAAAAGAAACACTGGCTCTTTTTTATATTTGGCAACATGAAATGTTTTTGTATGTGATTGTACTTCCTTATTTCTACAAAAAAGAACAGAAAAAAAAGGGTTTGCCGTTTGCCTTTTTAAAGGGAATGTATTTTTACAAGAGACCTGCAGGGGGAGCTCTGTCGCTGAAGTTACTGAGTTCTGCTTTAAGTTTGACATCGCTCACACACTTGACATCACACACAACTACTGTTGTAGTAGTAGCAGTAGCAGTAGTAGTAGTAGTAGTAGTAGTAGTAGTAGTAGTAGCAGTAGCAGTAGTAGTAGTAGTAGTAGTAGTAGTAGTAGTAGTAGTAGTAGCAGTAGCAGTAGCAGTAGTAGTAGTAGTAGTAGTAGTAGTAGTAGTAGCAGTAGCAGTAGCAGTAGCAGTAGCAGTAGCAGTAGCAGTAGCAGTAGCAGTAGCAGTAGTAGTAGTAGTAGTAGCAGTAGCAGTAGCAGTAGCAGTAGCAGTAGCAGTAGTAGTAGTAGTAGTAGTAGCAGTAGCAGTAGTAGCACTTGTACTTGTACTCGTACCTTGAGCGCCTGCAGTCGGGCCTGCTCCTCCTCCAGGGCCTGCTGCCTCTCTTTAGCAGTAGTTGTAGTTGTAGTTATAGTAGTAGTAGTAGTAGCAGTAGCAGTAGCAGTAGTACTTGTACTCGTACCTTGAGCGCCTGCAGTCGGGCCTGCTCCTCCTCCAGGGCCTGCTGCCTCTCCTTCTCGTCCATGCGGCTGAAGGACATCCCGGTGGAGGACAGAGACGACACGGCGCTGTTCAGAGTCGACGCCCTGAAACAGAAAACGCCGATAAGTCACGTCCGACAAACGTCCGACCAACTCACGGCACAGATGTAATGTTGTAGAAAGCCACAAGGGTCACAATTCTATGGAAGATTCTGCTTTTTAACGGTCAAAATGCAGATGTTTTGAGCTGGTTTGTGGCTCATATCACTCTAATTACAGGGTTTATTCAGGAAACCAAAACTGGCACAAAGTTCAAGTTACAATCTTAAATAATATTAAACATTAAGTTAAAAATTGGTGAATCAAGACCCAAAATGTGATGTTTCCAGTGTTTTAATTAATCTAACATTATCCAATTATATATTCCAATTATATATTAGTCACGTTTCAGTTGTGTTTTTGTCACTTTTAGTCATTTTTAGTAACGTTTTAGTCGCTTTTGTCATGTTTTTGTCGTTCTTAGTCGCAGTTTTGACGCTTTCAGTCGCATTTTTCTAGCGTATTAATCATTCTTTGTTGCGTTTTTGACCTTTTTAGTTGCATTTTAGTTATTCTTAGTCATGTTTTTGTTGCTTTAAGTGAAGTTTTAGTCACACTACTTTAGTCACTTAGTCCCGTTTTAGTCGTGTTTTTGTAGCACGTTCGCATCAGCTGTTTCCTGTTTATGTTTCAGTTGTGTTTTTGTCACTTTTGCCCGTTTTTTGTTGCGTTTTAGTTGCTCTTAGGAGTATTTTGGTTGCTTTTGTCATGTTTTTGTCGTTCTTAGTCGCAGTTTTGACGCTTTTAGTAGCATTTTCTAGCGTATTAATCATTCTTAGTTGCGTTTTTGACCCTTTTAGTCGCGTTTTAGTCACTCTTAGTCATGATTTTGTTGCTTTTTGTCATGATTTTGTTGCTTTAAGTGAAGTTTTAGTCACACTTTTGTCACTCTTTGTTTTAGTCGCGTTTTTGTCACACGTTAGCATCAGCTGTTTCCTGTTTATCGACGCACGGCACTTGCTTTGCCAAGACACAAAATATGATGTTTCCAGGTCATAATCATTATCCAAAGCCAATATGTTACATTTTAGTCACGTTTCAGTCGCGTTTTGTTGCTTTTAGTTGTTTTTTTTGGTCGCTCTTAGTAACGTTTTAGTCGCTTTTGTCATGGTTTTAACATTCTAAGTCACATATTTGAAGCTTTAAGTCACATTTTTCAAGCATATTAGTCATTCTTCATTGCATTTTTGTTGCTTTTAGTCACGCTCTTCTCGCTCTTATGCAGATTTTTGTTGCCTTTAGTGAAGCTTTAGTCACTCTTAGTCCCGTTTTAGTTGCGTTATGGTCACTTGTAGTGGTGTTTTAGTCGCATTAGCAACAGCTGTTTCCTGTTTATCGACACACGGCACTCACTTTGTCCCAAGACCCAAAAAAGACCCAAAATATGATATTTCCAGGTCATAATCATCTAACATTATCCAAAGCCATTTTAGTCACGTTTTGGTCATGTTTTGGTCAATTTTGGCCATGTTTAGATGGATTTTTGTTGCATTTTTGTCTCTCTTCGTCACGTTGTCATTCATAGTTGCAATTTTGACGCTTCTTGTAAGTTTTTTGTTGTGTTTTAGTCGCTCTTAATTATGTTTTTGTTGATTTTAGTCATGTTTTTGTTGTACGTCCCACACAAACGCAAAACATGGAATTATTAAATGTCTTTTTGTGAATCGCTGACATCCGACTCACGATTAAAAAGTACAATGCTGGATCAGTTTAGATTTCATTCATTAAGAAAACATCTGTTATATTTGGAGCCGGTCGACACGTGGCTTAGTTCTTCTTCAAGTCACTTTTAGTCTCCAAACAGAAAGTGCAGCTGCAGTGGTTTGGTCTTAAACACTCAGATCTGTGGCCCACCTCGTGTCGGCGCTCAGCTCCTTGGTCTTTTTGCCCTCGAGTGACGCCAGGTGCTGCTCCAACGCCTCCAGGAGACTGCTGGGAGCCTGAGAGGGACATTTCACACAAAGAGCAAAGTGAAAAACACACGGAGGACGCCAGGAGTTTGGACCAAAAGTGAACACCAAACAAGACGACGAAAAGGCACAAAGTCAGACGGAGAGAGAGCTCTGCAAAAACTGAACGTCTGTGTAAAATTGCTGTTGGATTTAGATTTATCGTGATTTATGTGGTGTTTATCAAGTTAAACAATGATTATTTTAAATAGTTTGAGTCCAGTTGATGAAAATAATCAAATTAATCAATGAAACAATAATAAATTAAATTAAACTTTAGACTAAATGGGGCCTTTTTGTCGTTTTCAAAGTCTTTTTTTGTTTTATTTCAGGTTTTTAGTTTGTTTTTTTTCTGCTCTCTGCGTTTAATCTGTGTTTTTGCGTTTAAAATAAAAAAATAATAATAAAAAAGAAAGAAACAGAGATAAATGTAACTTTCTTGACTCTCTTTGATGTTTTTCCTGACTTAAAGTGAAATCCTTACTAAAATTCTATATTATTTGTGTTGTTATTTACATTTTGAAATGCTAAAAGAGTCAAAATACTGGAAAATAAATAAATAAACAGAATAAATTATAATAGGATTGCTTATGTGTAATGATGTTTCTGTTTGTTCTGTGGAATAATCTTAAGAAATCAAAGCAAGTTTAAGAGTTATTCATTTTAGAAAAAGAGATAAAGAATTCAAAATTGAGAAGTGTGCAGAAACAAACAATAATTTAAATGTCTTTGTTCTTGGTTTTATATCATGTCCTTGATTCTGTTTAGGGATTATGGGAGAAAAATAATTTGTTCTCATGAAATAATCTAAATTTTTGTGAGTAAAAGTGGCTGAGAAAGTACTTCTTCTCACTCCTTTTCGAATATTTTGTTGGTGCCATGTTCGGCAACTTTGAATTAATTGTATGTTGCAGTTACAAAGATATGTTTTTCTCTATATATTTTACTTTTAAAAATTATTTCTGACAGATTTTTCTCACAAAATTCTAAATTCAAGACGTTTTAACAAGATCGTGATTTATGTGATGTTTTATCAAGTTAAACCAGGATTATTTTAAATAGTTTGAGTCCAGTTGATGAAAATAATCAAATTAATCAATGAAACAATAATAAATTAAATTAAACTTCAGACTAAACGGGGCCTTTTTGTCGTTTTCAAAGTCTTTGTTTTATTTAATGTTTTTAGTTTGGTTTTTGGTTTTGTTTTCTGCTCTCTGCGTTTAATCTGTGTTTTGTGTGTTTAAAATTAAAAAAAAAGAAGAAAGAAAAAGAGATAAATGTAACTTTCTTGACTCTCTTTGATGTTTTTCCTGACTTAAAGGGAAATCCTTACTGAAATTCTATATTATTTGTGCTGCTATTTACATTTTGAAACACTAAAAGAGTCAAAATACTGGAAAATAAATAAATAAACAGAATAAATTATAACAGGATTGCTTATGTGTAATTGCAATTTCATGTGATTTGAAAGTGAAAATGTTTTGTTTGTTCTGTAGAATTCATCTTAAGGAAGGAATCAAAGCAAGTTTAAGAGTTATTAAATTTAGAAAAAGAGATAAAGAATTAAAAATTGAGAAGTGTGCAGAGATTTTATCAAACAAACAATAATTGAAATGTTCTTGGTTTTATATCATGTCCTTCTGTTTAGGGATTATGGGAGAAAAATGATTTGTTTTCATGAAATAATCTCAATTTTTGTGAGTAGAAGTGGCTGAGAAAGTACTTCTACTCACTCCATTTCGAATATTTTGTTGGTGCTATGTTTGGCAACTTTGAAAGAAAAAAAAAAAAGTAAATTAAAAGTTATAAATGTCTAAAAAGCAGCAAATTAATTCAATTCAAAGTAAAAAATATGATTAAAACTCAAACATGGCAAAAATAAGTGTTAAAACTTTTAATTAATTGTATGTATGTATGTATGTTTTTCTGTATATATTTTACTTTTTAAATGATTTCTGACAGATTTTTCTCACAAAATTCTAAATTCAAGACGTTTTAACAAGACGTTCTTTTTTGCAGTGAAGGCCGAGCAGCAAACACAGGCTTTAAACACAAACAAAAGGAAAACTAGCGGGAAAAAAAGGCAGAAAGAGTGTTTTATTTTCACATTCGTAAGAGAAAATATTAAAAAAACACGGCGTACAGAGCGATAACATCCTTCTCGAGTCAGTTTTTGCTTTTCGGAGGTGAAACGAGGCCTTCAGAGTGAACCGTCTGTAGAAAAAGTGTCATATTTGGTGGTTTTCGCAAACGAGAAAAGGAAATTCTTGGGCGGACGGTTCTGAAAACGTCATGTCTGCGCCTCCGTCCACAAGAATGCTGCTGCGCTCGCTCTGAGTCCTGCTCACGCTGCAAAACTCAAACACTCTGGGTTTAATTAACTGGACTGAGTCGAGCTCGTGTTCACTGAGATAATTCACTGTTTTGAGTGGGTTTTACTTTGAAATGATCTGTCAGTGGAGTGAGGAGTTTGTAGTTTATATGGCTGTGTTTACAATAAAACTGGGACTAAACCAGGACTAAACCAGGACTAAACCAGGACTAGAACTGGGAGTAAACCAGGATTAAACTGGGACTAAACCTGGACCAAACTGGGACTAAACCAGGACCAGACTGGGACTAAACCAGGACCAGACTGGGACTAAACCAGGACCAAACTGGGACTAAACCAGGACCAGACTGGGACTAAACCAGGACCAGACTGGGACTAAACCAGGACCAGACTGGGACTAAATCAGGATCAAACTGGGACTAAACCAGGACTAGAACCGGGACTAAACCAGGACTAAACCAGGACCGAACTGGGACTAAACCAGGGCTAAACAAGGATTAGAACAGGACCAGACTGGGACTAAACCAGGATCAAACTGGGACTAAACCAGGGCTAGAACTGGGACTAAACCAGGACCAAACTGGGACTAAACCAGGACTAGACCAGGGTTAGAACTGGGACTAAACCAGGACCAGACTGGGACTAAACCAGGACTAAACCAGGACCAAACTGGAATTAAACCAGGGCTAAACTTGGGACTAAACCAGGACTAGAACTGGAACTAAAACCAGGACCAAACTGGGACTAAACCAGGACTAGAACAGGACCGAACTGGGACTAAACCAGAACTAGAATTGGGACTAAACCAGAACTAGAATTGGGACTAAACCAGGACTAGAACTGGACCGAACTGGGACTAAATCAGGACTAAACTGGGACTTAACCTGGATCAAACTGGGACTAAACTAGGACTAGAACAGGGACTAAACCAGGACTTGAATAGGACCAAACCAAGTCTACAGTTTAATGCGACAGTGTGGAACATTCTAGGCTCCAGAAGTGTCACAAAATGCAGCTTAAAGTACAACTTTCTCACTCCTGACAGATCTTTTGTTAATAAAGTCAGTCAAATTATTATGTCTGTGGTACATTCTGACTTTTTAAACACATTTTTAAACAAATAAAGGTTTAAACATGGCGACTGAAGGCTTCCAGATGGAGAATGTTCATGAATCAAGTGCAATATTGAAGAAAATATGACTTTTTATTGACATTTTGATTGAATAATGTGACCATATTTGTTAAAAAAACTGTTCTCGCATGTGTTTAAGAGTTTGTACAGTCCAGATAACATCAATTACGATGATCAAAACACCATTATGATCATTTTAATTGGGAAAATTATGATTATTCCAATTGATTAGTACAGCCTTAAAATAAATAAACCGTCAGATCTGTCTTGAAGCTAGATTAAAATTCAAAATAAACGAACAAAATCTTGTTTAAATGACTCAAATCAAGGTTAATGTTGTGGAGTAGATGTTGTTTTTTGCACATGAGAGAGTTTTTTGGTTGTGGTTTTTGAGCTTCAGACGATGGATTTTTGCCAAACTGCTCCAGGTTTTGAGTCTTTTCAGTCGTCAGCACTTTTGAATGAACTGTGGGACTCGATGGTCGATGTGGGCTTTGAACCACAAAAAGAGTTAAAGAGAGAACATTATTGTAAATGTGCCTTATCTGACTTTGTTATTACATTATTTCTATTTCCACAGAGATGTTTTTTCTTTGTCTGGGATGTTTCACAGTATGATTTTCTAATTTTGACTTTATTCTGTGCATTAATACCTCTTGTAAATATAAATTATAGTTTTACACCAATCAGGTCACTGTTTGTGGAGAAAAGTTGAAAAATATGTTGAAAAAATGACATGAAGTAAACAAACTGATGACATCACACTGTGGAGACAAAGGTTTTGCATAATTTACTCAAAATAAACTATTTTTTGACCCTTTAAACATTAATTCAACAAAATAAAGGTGTTAACGTGTGTTTTTCTTTGTCAAATAAAATAATCTGTGACATTAGAGAAGTTTTGATGGTTTTTTAATGGTATGGTAATTATTATGGTAATTTCCCAGTGTGATGTCATCATTTACAACCAGGAAGTAAAATTTAAAAGCTAAATAAATAGCTAAACTGGAGTAAAATTTGTAAAGATTTTAGCAGAATTTGAAATATATTTATCTTAACTGTATTTTAGTGAAATGAGTCGTCAAACATGTCAGAGGCCCTTTAAAGTCTATATTTCAGGCTCTCAAAATGTTCTAATTCTAACTTCGTTTGGCGGAAGGGCGTCTATGGCAATTATTTACTCTAGTTTTGCATCTGTGAAGTTGCAGTTTGTGAAGAAATTTAGAAAAATAAAAGTTTAAAAGAACAGGAAGTGACTGAATCCCTCTGTGATGTCATCAAAAAGCGACGTACCATTGAAAAATACAAAGACAATTTACAAACAACCGACACAACTTTCTGATACTTTAACGTGTCATTCAACAAAATAAAGTCGTTACTGGGCATTATTATTTGTAAAAACATAACTATTGTGTCATTTATCTGGGTTTTGGCCCTTGTTTACAGTCTGGTTGCTATGGTAACAGCTGTAGAATTACCTGTATGTCATATTTGTGCTCATGTTCAACCAGGAAGTGACATTATAACTTCACAAAAACTGTCAAACTGGGACAAAATGAGCAAAATGTTTAGTAAAAATCTAATCTGTCAGAGAGTTTAAGGTGTAGTTATTATAAAGTCGTACATATCTAGGAGAAGGATTGTCAAAATACCAAAAATACGACCCCAATCGATTCTAAAATTTGTACAGAACAAGTAAAAAAAGGTACAAAATGTGACTTTTCCTGAATGGTTTTATAATGACAATGAGCTTTATCAGAACCAGATTAAGAAACTGACTGTTATTCTTTGTTTTGTCTAAAAAAGAAGCCAAGTCTGATTGTGTTTGTGTTGGATGGAGCCTGTTCGTTTGTGCTGAGATAGAGTTTGACATTTTAATATTATTCGTGACACTAATAGATATTCGTTTTTGCAGTGAAGAGGATTTGAAATGCGTCGAGTAAAACATGCAAATGAGAGAGAGAGATCGAGCTGTGGAGGTGGAAGGTGTGTGTCTGTGTGTGTGTGTGTACTTTAACTCGTCTGTGTGTGTGAAGCAGAAGCAGATGTATTCTTCTGAGCAGAGCTAACGAGGGAATGAACTGCACTACAACCCTCTGTGAAGTGAGGGTTAACACACACGCGTTGACTCCGCGTTGATTCAACTTTATTTTCGTTGTTTTATTGCGTGTTTTTGCCGCGATGTGTGTTGGCCCCCTCCCCCCGGCCCCCGCGTGTTTACTCCAGGGAGATGCTGCTGGAGCTGCGGAGCGCGGTGCGTCTCCCCCGGGACCGGCACGAGATCCCAGCGGAGGTGCTGCGGAAGACACGCAGAGGCGGCGCGGGACGTAAACTCCGGGAAAAGAAGAGATGCTTCCGACCTGTTCTCCCGTCATGATCACGGGTAACGTGAGATGTCTCCGCAGCGGGCTGGACGTGCTGGCGGGAGCTACGCGGTACCAGCGGGAGTACAGAGACAGCAGCATCATGCTTTTCACGGAGACGTGGTTAACCCCCGAAATCCCGGACTCAACTGTCACTCTGGACCATTTTCATCTGCTGCGTGCGGACAGAACAGCGGAGAGCGGTAAGAAGAGAGGAGGAGGCCTGGCTGTGTTTGTGAATGAAAAGTGGTGCAAGTCTGGACACTGTACAGTGAAACAGCAGCTGTGTAACAAAGACATTGAACTGTTAGCTGTTAGCATGAGGCCATATTATCTGCCCCGGGAGTTTTCACATATTATTGTGATAGCAGTGTATGTGGCCCCCTCTGCTAATGCTGACAATGCTTGTGAAGCTCTGCTCTCCTGCACCCACAGGCCCTCTTCCTCATCTCTGGTGACTTCAACCACGCTTCTCCCTCATCTGTTCTGCCAACATACACCCAGTATGTCACCTGCCCCACCAGAGACAAGAAAACCCTGGACTTGTTCTTTGCAAACACCAAGGACGCTTATTCTTCTTCTCCTCTTCCCCCCCTGGGCAAATCGGACCACAACCTTGTACATCTGCGGCCTGTGTATGAACCCATCGTGCACAGGCAGCCAGTGGTGCCCCGTGTGGTGAGGCGGTGGTCTGCTGAGAGCGAGGAGGCTCTGAGGGACTGCTTCAGCACCACTGTGTGGGCAGAACTTTATGACCCACATGGGGAGGACATCAACTCCATCACAGAGTGCATCACGGACTACATCAACTTCTGTTATGAAAACACTGTACCCTCCCGGACGGTGCGGTGTTTTCCAAACAACAAGCCGTGGATTAACCGTGACATTAAGGCTCTGCTGAAGGAGAAGAAGAGAGCGTTCAGGTTAGGGAACAAGGAGGAGCTGAGGACTGTGCAGAAGAAGCTGAGGAGGAAGATCAGGCAAGGGGAAGCCAGCTACAGGAGGAAGATGGAGGAGCAGCTGCAGCAGCAGAACATCCAGGGAGTGTGGAGGAGCCTGAAAACCATCTCAGGTTTCAAGCCCCCCCCTGTCCAGGCAGAGGGGGACCTTCAGTGGGTTAACGATCTGAATTCTCACTTTCTGAGATTTGATCAATCACCCACCCCTCCCCCGACACAGCTGCAAACCCACACCCCCACGGCTGGACCAGGGCACACACCCGATCCTCTTCACACCTCTGCTTCAGTCCATCAGCTCACCACTCTGCCCCCCGCCACCATCCCCCCCCGCGCACAGTCACCCCCACCCCCCCTGTCCTTCACACCAGCACAGGTGAGGAGAGAGCTGAGGAGGATTAAAACCAGGAAGGCAGCAGGACCAGACGGCATCAGCTCCAGGCTCCTTAAGTCCTGCGCAGATGAACTGTGTGGAGTTATGGAGCATGTCTTCAACATGAGCCTAAAGCTAAGATAAGATAAGATAAGAGATCCTTTATTTGTCCCACAATGGGGAAATTCCACTGTTGCAACACACAGTTTAGGACAGGAATGAAAGAAATAGGCGCATGCAATAAAATAGGATAAATAAACATGGTCATAAAAAATACAATATAAAGTATAAAGTGCACACTCTCATTTACAGTAAAAATGGTAACTAAAGTGGCTTAAGTGTATTGTTAAGTGACTATAGTGAGGTAAAAGTGTATTAATAGTATGATAAATTATATTGCACATGATTGTAGCGGGTGAATGACACATGTTCAGGGCTAACAGTGTTCATTGTAAAGTCTGACAGCAGCAGGAAGGAAAGACCTGCGAAACCTCTCCTTCACACAGCGAGGGTGAATCAGTCTGTCACTGAAGCTGCTCTCCAGGGCAGACAGAGCGTCCTGCAGGGGGTGGGACTCATGGTCCAGCATAGACGTGAGTTTAGCCAGGACCCTTCTGTCCCCCACCTCACGCACTGAGTCCAGAGCACAGCCCAGGACGGAGCTGGACTTCTTGATAACCTTGTCCAGTTTCTTCCTTTCCCTCTCTGTGATGCTGCTGCTCCAGCAGACCACACCGTACAGGGCGGCTGATGCCACCACAGAGTCGTAGAAGGTCCTCAGGAGCGGCCCTGACACTCCAAAGACCTGAGTCTCCTCAGGAGGTAGAGCCGACTTTGACTCTTCCTGTACAGTGCGTCTGTGTTATGAGTCCAGTCCAGTTTGTGGTTCAGATGAACACCCAGGTACTTATATGAGTCCACTCTCTCAATGTCCCTTCACTGGTGAGGGGGCAGTGGAGTGGCGTCTGCGGAAGTCCACCAGCATCTCCTTGGTCTTTCACCTTTGATGAGGAGGTGGTTCTGCTGACACCAGTCCACAAAGTCCTGCGTTACTCCTCTGTACTCTGCGTCATCGTCGTCCGTGATGAGTCCGATGATGGCAGAGTCGTCAGAGAACTTCTGCAGAACACAGCTGTCCGTGTTGTGTCTGAAGTCCGAGGTGTAGAGGGTGAAGAGGAAGGCGCGAGGACAGTGCCCTGCGGTGCCGCACACTGCAGGTCAGAGTGTCAGACACACAATCCCGGGCTCTCACAAACTGGGGTCTGTTCGTGAGGTAGTCCAGGATCCACTCTGCCAGGTCACAGTCCACACCAGCCGACTCCAGCTTGTCCCTCAGCAGCAGTGGCTGGATGGTGTTGAAGGCGCTGGAGAAATCAAAGAACAGAATTCTCACAGCGCTGCCAGGGTTCTCGAGGTGAGAGAGAGAGCGGTGCAGCAGGAAGATGACGGCATCCTCCACTCCAATGCCAGGCGATGCGCAAACTGCAGCGGATCCATGGCTGAGCTCACGGTGGAGCGGAGGTGGTCCAGGACCAGCCTCTCCAGTGTCTTCATCAGATGGGGCGTGAGAGCCACCGGCCTGAAGCTGCTGAGGTCTTTAGCGGCGGGGTCTTTGGCACTGGTACCACACAGGAGGTCTTCCAAATCTGTGGTACCACCCTCAGCTTTAGGCTCATGTTGAAGACATGCTCCATAACTCCACACAGTTCATCTGCGCAGGACTTAAGGAGCCTGGAGCTGATGCCGTCTGGTCCTGCTGCCTTCCTGGTTTTAATCCTCCTCAGCTCTCTCCTCACCTGTGCTGCTGTGAAGGACAGGGGTGGGTGGGAGTGACTGTGCGCTGGGGGTTGGTGGCGGGGGATGAATGGTGAGCTGATGGACCGAAGCAGAGGTGTGAAGAGGATCGGGTGTGGGCCATTGTCCAGCCGTGGGGGTGTGGGTTTGCAGCTGTGCGGGGGGAGGGGTGGGTGATTGATCAAATCTCAGAAAGTGAGAATTCAGATCGTTAACCCACTGAAGGTCCCCCTCTGCCTGGACAGGGGGGGGCTTGAAACCTGAGATGGTTTTCAGGCTCCTCCACACTCCCTGGATGTTCTGCTGCTGCAGCTGCTCCTCCATCTTCCTCCTGTAGCTGGCTTCCCCTTGCCTGATCTTCCTCCTCAGCTTCTTCTGCACAGTCCTCAGCTCCTCCTTGTTCCCTAACCTGAACGCTCTCTTCTTCTCCTTCAGCAGAGCCTTAATGTCACGGTTAATCCACGGCTTGTTGTTTGGAAAACACCGCACCGACCTGGGAGGGTACAGTGTTTTCATAACAGAAGTTGATGTAGTCCGTGATGCACTCTGTGATGGAGTTGATGTCCTCCCCATGTGGGTCATAAAGTTCTGCCCACACAGTGGTGCTGAAGCAGTCCCTCAGAGCCTCCTCGCTCTCAGCAGACCACCGCCTCACCACAGGGGCACCACTGGCTGCCTGTGCACGATGGGTTCATACACAGGCCGCAGATGTACAAGGTTGTGGTCCGATTTGCCCAGGGGAAGAGGAGAAGAAGAATAAGCGTCCTTGGTGTTTGCAAAGAACAAGTCCAGGGTTTTCTTGTCTCTGGTGGGGCAGGTGACATACTGGGTGTATGTTGGCAGAACAGATGAGGAGAAGCGTGGTTGAAGTCACCAGAGATGAGGAAGAGAGCCTGTGGGTGCTGTGTTTGTAACCTGCTGGTGCAGGAGAGCAGAGCTTCACACGCATTGTCAGCATTAGCAGAGGGGGCCACATACACTGCTATCACAATAATATGTGAAAACTCCCGGGGCAGATAATATGGCCTCATGCTAACAGCTAACAGTTCAATGTCTTTGTTACACAGCTGCTGTTTCACTGTACAGTGTCCAGACTTGCACCACTTTTCATTCACAAACACAGCCAGGCCTCCTCCTCTCTTCTTACCGCTCTCCTCTGTTCTGTCCGCACGCAGCAGATGAAAATGGTCCAGAGTGACAGTTGAGTCCGGGATTTCGGGGGTTAACCACGTCTCCGTGAAAAGCATGATGCTGCTGTCTCTGTACTCCCGCTGGTACCGCGAAGATCCCGCCAGCTCGTCCATCCCGTTGCGGAGAGATCTCACGTTTCCCGTGATGATGACGGGGAGAACAGGTCGGAAGCATCTCTTGTTTTCCAGGAGTTTTCGTACAGCGCGCCGGCTTCTGCGTGTCTTCCGCAGCACCTCCGCTGGGATCTCGTGCGGTCGGGAGACGCACCGCGCTCCGCAGCTCCAGCAGCGTCTCCTGGAGTAAACAGCGGGGCCGGGGGAGGGGGCCAACACACATCGCGGCAAAAACACGCAATAAAACAACGAAAATAAAGTTGAATCAACGCGGAGTCAACGCTGAGGGTGGTACCACAGATTTGGAAGACCTCCTGTGTGGTACCAGTGCCAAAGACACCGCGCGCTAAAGACCTCAGCAGCTTCAGGCCGGTGGCTCTCACGTCACATCTTATGATGACACTGGTGAGGCTGGTCCTGGACCACCTCCGCTCCACCGTGAGCTCAGCCATGGATCCGCTGCAGTTTGCGTGACCGGCCTGGCATTGGAGTGGAGGATGCCGTCATCTTCCTGCTGCACCGCTCTCTCTCACCTCGAGAACCCTGGCAGCGCTGTGAGAATTCTGTTCTTTGATTTCTCCAGCGCCTTCAACACCATCCAGCCACTGCTGCTGAGGGACAAGCTGGAGTCGGCTGGTGTGGACTGTGACCTGGCAGAGTGGATCCTGGACTACCTCACGAACAGACCCCAGTTTGTGAGAGCCCGGGATTGTGTGTCTGACACTCTGACCTGCAGTGTGGGGGCGCCGCAGGGCACTGTCCTCGCGCCCTTCCTCTTCACCCTCTACACCTCGGACTTCAGACACAACACGGACAGCTGTGTTCTGCAGAAGTTCTCTGACGACTCTGCCATCATCGGACTCATCACGGACAACGATGACGCAGAGTACAGAGGAGTAACGCAGGACTTTGTGGACTGGTGTCAGCAGAACCACCTCCTCATCAACTCGGGACAGACCATGGAGAAGCGTGATGACTTCCCAAGACGCCACTCCACAGCCCCCTCACCAGTGAACATCCAGGAAGGGACATTGAGAGAGTGGACTCATACAAGTACCTGGGTGTTCATCTGAACCACAAACTGGACTGGACTCATAACACAGGCGCACTGTACAGGAAGAGTCAGAGTCGGCTCTACCTCCTGAGGAGACTCAGGTCTTTTTGGAGTGTCAGGGCCTCTCCTGAGGACCTTCTACGACTCTGTGGTGGCATCAGCCGTCCTGTACGGTGTGGTCTGCTGGAGCAGCAGCATCACAGAGAGGGAGAGGAAGAAGCTGGACAAGGTCATCAAGAAGTCCAGCTCCGTCCTGGGCTGTGCTCTGGACTCAGTGCGTGAGGTGGGGGACAGAAGGGTCCTGGCTAAACTCACGTCTATGCTGGACCATGAGTCCCACCCCCTGCAGGACGCTCTGTCTGCCCTGGAGAGCAGCTTCAGTGACAGACTGATTCACCCTCGCTGTGTGAAGGAGAGGTTTCGCAGGTCTTTCCTTCCTGCTGCTGTCAGACTTTACAATGAACACTGTTAGCCCTGAACATGTGTCATTCACCCGCTACAATCATGTGCAATATAATTTATCATACTATTAATACACTTTTACCTCACCATAGTCACTTACTGTATATAACAATACACTTAAGCCACTTTAGTTACCATTTTTACTGTAAATGAGAGTGTGCACTTTATACTTTATATTGTATTTTTTTTTTTTTTTTTTTTTTTTTTTTATGACCATGTTTATTTATCCTATTTTATTGCATGCGCCTATTTCTTTCATTCCTGTCCTAAACTGTGTGTTGCAACAGTGGAATTTCCCCATTGTGGGACAAATAAAGGATCTCTTATCTTAACTGCACCAGAAAAACATCAAACTTTCCCGGTTTCTACAGAAAACCCAGTGGTTCAGGTTTGTGTGTGAGCTTCACTGTCCGAGTGAACGACGCTCTCGTCTGATGTTCTTCAGTGTCCAGAGCCGTGGATCCATTCTTGTTACTGAAACCATCACTGATGCTAAAAGGACACAGCTGGACCTGAACAGCTTCAGAACGGTCTGGATCAGAACTAACACCAGTACTACGCACCACAGGGAGGGGGCGCCACAATGATCTGGGGTTGTAAAAAAACACTGGGTTTTAAACAGGACACTACAGTTCAAAGGCCCAGGACAAAGCACTTCTTCAGGAGAAGAACGTCCCTCTTTTGGACCGTCCTGATCTTCCTCTAAATCCAACTGAGAACGTTTGAGGACAAAGCCGCGGGAACTAGGGGTGCAGAAGGTGCAACAGCACCCCCTGCTGGATGGTCATGGAACTTGTAAGCAGCTCATAGCTGGTTTTCCCCTGAGCAAAACTATATATATTCTAGGTAAGATAAATGAAACACATTATAAAACAACACAGTTTCTGTTCTAATAAACTGGTATTTTTACTTTTATCAAATGTTTTTGCAGTCAACTATGTGCCTGCAGGTTAAACTCAGGGAAAACTAAACCTGCAACGACCTGACCTGAGCACGCAAACCACTGTTTACCGCTGTTTGTATATTCTCTTAAGTGTGACAAAATAAATGAGGAAATGAAGGATGAAGTTTACACAAATGGACCACAGCTCCAGACCCAGATGTCCTTCATGAGGACGTTATGTTCCTCTCACCTCCTGAAACTCAAACGCCACAACAAACGTTTGAAGGTATCCACAGGAGCTGCTCGTTATGAGTTCAGGTTGTTTTTTGAGATCTGGTCCTAAACGTTTTGATCAGCTGCAGAACAGACCATTTAAACTCACTCCCATTTCTTGTTCCATTTTTCAACAGGTCTTAAAGTCTCTCTGACGGGTTAGACACACGTTTGACTAAAACACAGTGAATATGATTGTATTTAAGATTTTACTAAACATTTTGCCCATTTGTCCCCAGTTTGACAATATTCATAAAGTTTATAACGTCACTTCCTGGTTGAACATGAGCACAAATGACATAGTAAGAGGTAATTCTACAACTGTTACCATAGCAACCAGACTGAAAACAAGGGCCAACATCCATATAAATTACACAATTGCCAAATAAAAACACCTGATAACACACTATTTTGTTTAATGACCGTTTAAACTGTCACAAAAACGCGTCAGTCGAGCGTTAACCGTCTGTTTATTTTCAACCGTGCGTCGCTTTTTGATGACATCACAGAGGGAGGGGTTCCATTTTAGAACTCTGCACAATTTCCCGTAACTTTAAACTTTTATTTTTCAAGATTTTTTCTGGAACTGCAACTTAAAAAATGCAAAACTATGACAAATACTTTCCACAAGTGCCTCCCACCAAAGTAAGTCAGTATTTGAATAGAACGAGAACCTGAAATACAGACCTCTGGGCCTCTGACAGGTTGAACTACTCATTTAACTAAAATGCAGTTAAGATTAATATATTTCAATTTCTGCTAGAATCTTGTCAAATTTTACGCCAGTTTAGCTTTTTTGTAGATTTAAAATTTTACTTCCTGGTTGTAAAGCATGACATCACACTAGGAAATTACCATAGCAACCACACTGTACACTGGTCAAAACTCATCTAATGTCACAGATTTTGTTCATTTGACAAAGGAAATCACACGTGAACGCCTTTATTTTGTTGAATCAATGTTTAAAATGTCAAAAAAGTAGTTTATTTTGTGTAAATTATGCATGACCTTTGTCTGCCACAGTGTGATGTCATCAGTTTGTTTACTTCCTGTATAATTTTCAACAGATTTTTCAACTTTTCTCCACAAACAGCGACCTGATTGGAGTAAAACTACAATTTATATTCACAAGAGGCATTAATACACTGAAGAAAGTCAAAACTGGAAAACCCTAAAAACTTGTCATACGCCCTTTAACTTCTACAACTGGATTTAAAGTCTGTATTAAAGGGCCTATGACAGGTTGAACTACTCATGTAACTAAAACGCAGTCAAGACAAATATATTTCAATTTCTACTAAAATCTTTACACATTTACAAGTTTAGCTGTTCTTTTAGGTTTTAATACTTCCTGGTTGTAAAGCATGACATCACACTAGGAAATTACCATAGCAACCAGACTGTACACTGGGCCAAAACTCATCTAATGTCACAGATTTTGTTCATTTGACAAAGAAAAACACACGTGAACACCTTTATTTTGTTGAATCAATGTTTAAAGTGTCAAAAAGTAGTTTATTTTGTGTAAATTATGCATAACCTTTGTCTCCCCAGTGTGATGTCATCGGTTTGTTTACTTCCTGTATAATTTTCAACATATTTTTCAACTTTTCTCCACAAATAGTGACCCGATTGGTGTAAAACTACAATTTATATTTACAAGAGGTATTAATACACTGAATAAAGTCAAAATTAGAAAATCATAAAAACCCGTCATACGCACTTTAAACTTTTGATCAGGATGGTATAAAATTTGGAGAAGATTTTGGATCTTATTTAGTTTTTGAGTAAACTGGATCTGACGGGGTTTGTCTGGTCTGAGAGTCAGGGATTTAAAGTGCGTGTGACAGGTTTTTATGATTTTCTAGTTTTGACTTTATTTGGTGGAATAAAACCTGTTGTGAATATAAATGATAGTTTTAAACAAATCGGGTGTCAGTTTGTGAAGAAAAGTTGAAAAATATGTTGAACTTTACAGGAAGTAGAGCAGAATTCCAAAACACGATGACATCACACTAGGGAGACACACACAGGACAATTTACAACCAACAAACACATACATCTGATCCTTTAAACATTAATTCATCAAAATAAAGGCGTTCCTATATGTTTTTATTTGTCAAACAATCATTTCTGTGACATTTGAGGAGTTTTGACCCAGTGTACGACATGGTTTCTAGGCAACAGTTACAGAATTCCCCAGAGTGACGTCATGATTTACAACCAGGAAGTAAACATTTAAACCTAAAAAACTGCCAAACTGGGAAAAAAATTGTTTTGTTTTTAGCAGAATCTTGAATATAATTATCTTAACTGTGTTTTAGTAAAATGAGCACTTCAACCTGTCAGAGGCCCTTTAAAGTAAGAACTGGCTCAAATTAAAATGGTAAAAACCCCAAACTCGTGGGAACACAAGCGTCACAGTTTTGTACATTGTTTGAAACCGACACGGCTTTATCTGATCAGCCCCGAGCTTTCAAACTATAAACAGAAAACGTGCAGATCATTCACAAAGAACATTCACTGAAGAAAATAAAGCTGTTTTCATGCACTTTTATCTGTCAGATCTTAACGTTTTTGTAGATTAAATCAACTTTGACCTGTGGGAAACGAAAAGTCAAACCCTTTTTACACTTTTAAACAAGAAAAGTGTGCGTTTGAACGGAGACAAACATTTAAAACATGCCGAGCGGTTCATGCAGAAGAGAAAAGAGACGCGGCAGAAAAGAGACACCTACGAGGTAAGTTCCTTTAGTTTTCTGCAGCAGCAAAAGGGAAAAAAAAAATACAAGGATGTGTCTTTTAAAAACTCCACGCAGCTCAGATTCTTCACCTCCCACAGAGTCACACGGTCAGGCTCACTTTTACAAACTGTACAACCATTTTACAGAAAAAGATTGAAATAAGGAGCTTTTTTGCAGTTTTCTTACAGCAGTAAATTAGGAAAGATCGTAAAATACACTGCGTTTATAGACGATAAAATACAGTTTAAGAAGCATAATTATGGGGATTTTTCATTTTTAAACACATTTTCAACCGAATAAAAGTTGAAATACGGCGACTAAAGGCTTCTGGGTGGAGAATATTTATGATTAAAGCGTAAATTAAAATGTTCACTGTCATTTTTCTGGGGTTTAAAAATGTAAGGCGTGTCATGAAAAGTGCTATATAAGTAATATGCATTATCATTATATATTAAAAAGATAATTTGGATTAATTGTTGCAGCCCAAATAAGGATAAACCATGTCCGATTTAAAGTTTATGAAGGTTACTTAGTTTTTTTTATTACCAAAGGTTTTATTTTACACTGAACTTTTGCATTTGAATTATGTGGAAAATATTCACTGACAATAAATACGTCTTAAAATCCAGTGTGTGAAAATGTATCTTTTTAAAATACAGTACAAAAAATTCAATGCAAAAAAAAAAAAAAAAAAATCAGTGCGGAAAAAAAAAACAATCCAGTGCAAAAAAAATAAATAAAAAAATAAAAAACCAGTGCGGGAAAAAAACAATCCAGTGCAAAAAAAAATTATAATAAAAATAAAATAAATCCAGTGCGGGGGAAAAACAATCCAGTGTAAAAAATAAAATAAAATTCAGTGCAGGAAAAAAACAATCCAGTGCAAAAAAAAAAAAAAAAAATCCAGTGTGGGAAAAAAAAACAATCCAGTGCAAAAAAATAAAATAAAAAAAATATCCAATGCGGGGGAAAAAAAACAATCCAGTAAAAAAAAAAAAAAAAAAAACTCCAGTGCTAAAAATAAAATTCAGTGCAAAAAAATTGTTCAGCGTCTCAGAGTCCCAGTTTAAGTTAAACTTAACTGAAGCACTGAGCTCACTGTTCCTTATTTTTATTTAGTTTTTCTTTTTAACAAGATGGATTTTAAAACATTGTATTCATTGATTGGATGTTAAAAAAACTGGTTCACATAATTCAGATGCAAAAAAATTCAGTGACATAACTTCAGTGTAAAATAAAAACACAAAACGACCTTCATAAAAGATGCTCCATCAGAAAAGTTAACTCATAATTATAAAAGTTCAATTAGACCAAATAAATGTCACTGAATAAAAAATGTGGCCTGATTTTGTTTTTTCTCACAAAACACCACAAAACTTGACATCATTTCTTTAACTCTCTGTAAGAACAATCTGTGAGGAAATAAAACAATTGAGCTGCGATTTTAAAAAATAAAACAAAATCAGATTGAAGTACAGCTAATGATTTAGCGCACGATTAGCCTTTGTCGTGCTTTTAAACTCTTCATATTTGAATTTTTTGAAAAGTAAATGAGGAAAATGAATGGGAAATTGACTTTATTTGACTCAATATACACTTTTGCGTTGCATTTATGTGAACAGGAAGCACAAAATCCAACAATTTGAAGATTTGTTTGAGCCCGAGTTGCGTCTTTTCACTCACCTTTTCTCCCGCAAGTCGATACAGTCGGTCAATCAAAGGCACAGTATCAAATTTTCAGACTTTGAATCTTTGTAATAATGTTTTTTGTGTGAATTGAATGTGTCTGTGATGAAACCCGTGTCGTTTGTAAGAAGCGTTCAGAGGGAAAAGTCGGGAAAAGCGACAGGTTCAGAGTCGGACGAGAACGAGTGAAGAGGAGGATCAGCTGTTCGGACGCGTTAGACCACAGCGAAAACACAAACAAGAGCGCAGACTGTCACAAAAGTCGATGGAAAGGACGCCGAGGAGTTGAAAACAGCTTTGAACATTTGTATTTAATGATGAGGAAGTCACAGAGCTGGACTTCATTGTTTTACACGTTCATGGGTCAAATAAAGTGCATCTAAAGGAAAAATACGACGCAAAATCGACTTTTTTGAGCTTTTCTAACCCTTTTCTAACCTTGTTCCCTCATCAAACACACCTTTATTTAACCAGGAAAGTCCCATTGAAATCACAAATCTCTTTTTCAATGGAGTCCTGGCCAAGACGGCAGCACAAATTACACATATATTCACATAAATTTAGACAATTTAAACAATAAAACAAAACAAATTCCCTAAAAACCGTCGCAAATGATAGATCTCATTTCCAAACCTTTCAACATCGATTTAAACTCAACTATTGAAATAAGTTCTTTTAATTTCCAGACCTTCTGTGAATGATTCTCGGTGCGAACACGAGGCACAGAAAGTAAAAGTAAAGATTAGCTGTTAGCTTCATTCACGCTAGTTTTTCTTGTTTGAGAATCCTCTCCCTCCGACCGTCAAAAACACTCCGTCCTTAAAGTAGAACTAAGTAACATTTTTAAATTAAAGTCTTCATAAGTCCATGTGGTGGTTGTAAATGTATTTCTGGGGCGTTTGAAGCTCCTCGTCGGCGCCCCCTGCTGTCTCTGAGCGGAAAACCAGCTCAAACTTTCCTGACGTCGACCTAAAGACAACTTTCCTGAGAAACACTGGCTCTTTTTTATATTTGGCGACATGAAACGTTTTTGTATATGATTGTACTTCCTTATTGCAATAAAAAAGAAGGAGAAAAAAACAAAAAAGACCCAAAAAAAAGCTTTTACCGTCTTTTACTGGCAGTATATTTTCACAACAGACCAGCAGGGGGCGCTCTGTCGCTGAAGTCACTTAGTTCTGCTTTAAATCAATCATTTCTGACGTCTAAACGCAATCACTAAACAGCAAACGTCATTTCATTTTCAGCTGACACCCTATTTTACTTATTGCACATTTGAGCTAATGGCGAGCATGCTAACGGCACACTTCCTGTTTCTCGTAGAATAAAACGCTGCATAAATGGATTTTCCCCCCAAAAAAATGCTTTTCTGTGCTGGGGCAACACTAATTTTACTTTATTACATGGAAAAAGTCAGGGGTGTGAACTTCTTTTTCGCTTTTCGTGACAGTAAAAACATCAGGTACAAAAGAAAAATTGCGTTTCCCATCAAACCGACGGAAACTATTTTAAAAAACGGAATGAAAATGTGAAACTTTCTCTCTCAAGCCATTTGTACTTCTCTTTCTCTCTTCGTTACAAATCCATATTCTGTTATTTCTAATTTCTTTAACGACAAGAACATCCATAAAGTTTAAGAATGATGAGAAATTTGGATCGTTGGCGTCGCGAATAACGTTAAAAACAACAGATTTTAGATTTTTAAAGGGAAAAACTCTTCAAAATGTTGCATAAAACAAATAAAAACCTTTTGTGACGGTGCGTCTTGTATTGTACCTTTTCCACCTTGGTCTAACTTCAACAGTGACATGAAAAATGGCAACGTGACGGAAAAGAAAAAAAGAAAAATGAAGCAGAAAAGACGAAGCACAAACAGAAAAACAAACAAACAAACAAATAAAACAAAACAAACCCAGGAAACAAAAAAAAAGCAAAAAAGTGATTATGAAATGAGCACTGACCTGTGAGAGATCGGGAATGTCGCCCTGATCTATTCCAACTTGCTGTCGTCAAAATGGAGAAATAAAACGATAAAAAGAGGAGGAGGAGGAGGAGGAGGAGGAGGAGGAGGAGGCAAAATGGAGAATTCAGGGTCGATTATTCATGCAGTGACACGAAAAAACGTAAAAAACAACACAAATAAACATGAAAACCTGTGGACATTCGGGATCAGACGGAGTCCCGGGCTTATGGAGCATGGCCGATGGTGACGACAGGTGGATTATGGGTAATGAGCGACACATTTATAACTGGACCGGACTCACTCGGACAAACGGTAAATTACGGAAAAAAACTATTAAGATTTCTACATTTTAAATTGACTTTTCACTGTTTCTTGCGTGTTTTGATTCACTGACACTTTTAAAGGCGCACTGTGTAACTTTTTCAGATGCCAAGTCTGAGATCTGGTTGAGGATGTTTTTGCTTTATCCGTAAATTTCCACAGTATGGCATTAATTCACTTACGTGTTTTTAGTGCTAAAAAACACATAAAAAAAAAACATATAGAAAAACCTGCACTTTTACGGTGAACAGGCTCACCTCACCACAGATCTGACCTGTAACTTGGCCTGCTGGTGTAACCTGTTTGTCTCCATGGCGATAGAGAAGTTTAATGCCATACTGTGGAACATTCCGGGTGCAGACAACCATAGAAGTTACACGGTGGAGCTTTAAATGATATGTTTAAAAGTGAAGTTTGGACGTTAGTTTCTGTCACTTAGTCCTGGTTTAGATCTTGTTTAGTCTAAACCAGGTATAAACTAAACCAGGTCTAAACCAGGACTAAACCAGGTCTAAACTAAATCAGGTCTAAACCAGGACGAAACCAGGTCTAAACCAGGACTAAACCAGGTCTAAACCAGGACTAAACCAGGTCTAAACTAAACCAGGTCTAAACCAGGACTAAACCAGGACTAAACCAGGTCTAAACGATGACTAAACCAGGTCTAAACCAGGTCTAAACGAGGACTAAACCAAGACTAAACCAGGACTAAACCAGGACTAAACCAGGACTAAACCAGGTCTAAACGATGACTAAACCAGGTCTAAACCAGGTCTAAACCAGGACTAAACCAGGACTAAACCAGGACTAAACCAGGACTAAACCAGGACTAAACCAGGACCAAACCAGGTCTAAACCAGGACTAAACCAGGTCTAAACCAGGGCTAAACCAGGACTAAACCAGGGCTAAACCAGGACTGAACCAGGGCTAAACCAGGACTGAACCAGGGCTAAACCAGGACTGAACCATTTGAATCAGGAACCAGAACTGCAAAGAATCTTGGGTGCCACCAAAAAGAACTAAACCAGGACCAAACCAGGACTAAGGACTCAAACTGCGAGCCCAACCTTAGTCCTGGTTCAATGCTGTACTTTGCAAAACCAGAACAGAGACTACCAGAACCACTTCCTTAAAAAGTTAACGCACCATTAAATTGCATTTTATTAATTTAATTGCTATTTATTCTTAATTTCTTTAACTAATGAGGCAAAGGATTATTCAGTGTAAACTATAAAATTAAAAAAACTTACACTCCAGGTATTTTAAGAGCGTATTTTAAACTCATTTCCCAATAAAATCTATGTTCACAGCCTCATTTATCAACTTATTTGGTGGTTTCTTTCCTTCTTTGGCCTGTGCCGTCTCAAACCTAAGAATAGCAAACCTAATTATTGACTCGTACACAATGGGGCCCTATTGTTTTAATTTAAACGTCTCAAAAATAATTATCCCTGCGGGGGCTCGTCAAAACATAATTATAAAAGACAAAAGGATTAGATCGGGAGCGTTTATTTTACTGCAACAGTCAATCCTCCTGCTGCTGTTTGGACTGAAACCTCGAGGAAAATGAAGTTTATGTTTGAATATCAGGCTGGAGTTTGTGTCTGTTACTTAGACCTGGTTTAGATCTCGTACAGGCCTGGTTTGGACCTGGTTTGGACCTGGTTTGGACCTGGTTTGGACCTGGTTTGGACCTGGGTTTAGACCTGGTTTTGTTCTTTTTGATGCACTCAGGATTCTTTTGAAGTTCTGGGTCCTGATTTAGATGAGATTGTTGTCACTTCTTAGTCCTGGTTTAGATCTGATTCAGTCCTGTTTTAAGACCTAGTTCAGTCCTGACTTAGTTCAGGTTTAGTCCTGGTTTAGTCCTGGTTCTGCTCTTACATCTGATTTGTTGCCCATAAGATTCTTTTGCAGTTCTTGTTCCTGATTTAAATGTGATTGTTGCCACTTCTTAGTCCTGGTTTAGACCTTAGGCCTGATTTGGTCTTGGTTTACATCTTCATTAGTCCTGGTTCAGTCCTGGTTCGGTCCTGGTTTGGTCCTGGTTCGGTCCTGGTTCGGTCCTGGTTCAGTCCTGGTTCGGTCCTGGTTCAGTCCTGGTTCAGCCCTGGTCCAGTCCTGGTTCGGTCCTGGTTATATTGATGTATTCAGTTCTAGTTTGTGTATGACGTGTACTTCAGACTCCTGTCAGAGTCACAGCTCAGTCCTGTTTTCACTCAGGACTCTGTTCCGGGCGTTTCATGGTTTCAAGTGTGTTGTATTGAAGAGGCAGGAGCAGAGCATGATGGGTAATGGCTGGGCCCAGAGCGGCTCCAGGGCATCCATCTTAGTCAGTGAAACACAGGAGTACAGGGAGCAGAGGGAGAACAGGAGCAGAGACCAGCAAACAGCTCCAGCCCCGGGATATTTAAGGAAACTGTACAAGTACTATATATGTGTACTATATATGTGTACTGTGTACTGTGTACTGTACAAGTACTATATATATGTACTGTGTACTATATACTGTGTACTGTACTGTACAAGTACTATATATGTACTGTGTACTATATACTGTGTACTGTACAGGTACTATATATGTACTGTGTACTATATACTGTGTACTGTACAAGTACTATATATGTACTGTGTACTATATACTGTGTACTGTACAAGTACTATATATACTGTGTACTGTATACTGTACATGTACTATGTACTGTATATATACTGTACATGTAAAGTAAATGTAGAGTACACTGTACTCACTGTACACAGTACATGTACGACTTTGTGCTGGAGTCAGGAACAGAGAATGTAGGCCAGAGAGAAGAGACGACTACTACTGCTACTACTGCTACTACTGCTACTACTACTACTACTACTACTACTACTGCTCCTTGATTCATTCAGATTTATTTCAAATATCGTTTGTGTAACACATTTAACTTTGATGCTGTGTTTGAGTTGAAGCCTGGACTCTGAGTGTTGTAGTTTGTCGGGTTAAAGGCTCTACATGTTGTAGTTTGTCGGGTTAAAGGCTCTACATGTTGTAGTTTGTCGGGTTAAAGGCTCTACATGGTGTAGTTTGTCTTGTATACGTGGGGTTAAAGGCTCTACATGTTGTAGTTTGTCTTGTATATGTGGGGTTAAAGGCTCTACATGTTGTAGTTTGTCTTGTATATGTGGGGTTAAAGGCTCTACATGTTGTAGTTTGTCTTGTATATGTGGGGTTAAAGGCTCTACATGTTGTAGTTTGTCTTGTATATGTGGGGTTAAAGGCTCTACATGTTGTAGTTTGTCTTGTATACGTGGGTTAAAGGCTCTACATGTTGTAGTTTGTCTTGTATATGTGGGGTTAAAGGCTCTACATGTTGTGGTTTGTCTTGTATACGTGGGGTTAAAGGCTCTACATGTTGTAGTTTGTCTTGTGTACGTGGGTTAAAGGCTCTACATGTTGTGGTTTGTCTTGTATACGTGGGTTAAAGGCTCTACATGTTGTAGTTTGTCTTGTGTACGTGGGTTAAAGGCTCTACATGTTGTGGTTTGTCTTGTATACGTCGGGGGTTAAAGGCTCTACATGTTGTGGTTTGTCTTGTATACGTGGGTTAAAGGCTCTACATGTTGTAGTTTGTCTTGTATATGTGGGGTTAAAGGCTCTACATGTTGTAGTTTGTCTTGTATACGTGGGTTAAAGGCTCTACATGTTGTAGTTTGTCTTGTATACGTGGGTTAAAGGCTCTACATGTTGTAGTTTGTCTTGTATACGTGGGTTAAAGGCTCTACATGTTGTAGTTTGTCTTGGGTTAAAGGCTCTACATGTTGTAGTTTGTCTTGTATACGTCGGGGGTTAAAGGCTCTACATGTTGTAGTTTGTCTTGTATACGTGGGTTAAAGGCTCTACATGTTGTAGTTTGTCTTGTATACGTGGGTTAAAGGCTCTACATGTTGTGGTTTGTCTTGTATACGTGGGTTAAAGGCTCTACATGTTGTGGTTTGTCTTGTATACGTCGGGTTAAAGGCTCTACATGTTGTAGTTTGTCTTGTATACGTGGGTTAAAGGCTCTACATGTTGTAGTTTGTCTTGTATATGTGGGGTTAAAGGCTCTACATGTTGTGGTTTGTCTTGTATACGTGGGTTAAAGGCTCTACATGTTGTAGTTTGTCTTGTATACGTCGGGTTAAAGGCTCTACATGTTGTAGTTTGTCTTGTATACGTCGGGTTAAAGGCTCTACATGTTGTAGTTTGTCTTGTATACGTGGGGTTAAAGGCTCTACATGTTGTAGTTTGTCTTGTATACGTGGGTTAAAGGCTCTACATGTTGTAGTTTGTCTTGTATATGTGGGGTTAAAGGCTCTACATGTTGTAGTTTGTCTTGTATATGTGGGGTTAAAGGCTCTACATGTTGTAGTTTGTCTTGTATATGTGGGGTTAAAGGCTCTACATGTTGTAGTTTGTCTTGTATATGTGGGGTTAAAGGCTCTACATGTTGTAGTTTGTCTTGTATATGTGGGGTTAAAGGCTCTACATGTTGTAGTTTGTCTTGTATATGTGGGGTTAAAGGCTCTACATGTTGTAGTTTGTCTTGTATACGTGGGTTAAAGGCTCTACATGTTGTAGTTTGTCTTGTATATGTGGGGTTAAAGGCTCTACATGTTGTAGTTTGTCTTGGGTTAAAGGCTCTACATGTTGTAGTTTGTCTTGTATACGTGGGGTTAAAGGCTCTACATGTTGTAGTTTGTCTTGTATACGTCGGGTTAAAGGCTCTACATGTTGTAGTTTGTCTTGGGTTAAAGGCTCTACATGTTGTAGTTTGTCTTGTATATGTGGGGTTAAAGGCTCTACATGTTGTAGTTTGTCTTGTATCTCTACATGTTGTAGTTTGTCTCAAAGGCTCTACATGTTGTAGTTTGTCTTGTATATGTGGGGTTAAAGGCTCTACATGTTGTAGTTTGTCTTGTAAACGTGGGTTAAAGGCTCTACATGTTGTAGTTTGTCTTGGGTTAAAGGCTCTACATGTTGTAGTTTGTGAGTGAAAGTACCTCGGCCACTTTGAGAAACTCCGACAGTTTCGTCATTCGATACAGGAACTTTTTGTAGATTTCCAGGGCGTCTTTGCACTGGTTCTTCTTCATGTCGAAGTATTTCTCTGAAAACAGAAGGTGAGGTCAGTGCACAAGAAACACAGTCTTTATCGTTTATATTTAAATATGTTTTAACTCCGACAGTTCAATTGTCACCTTTGGTGTTACTTTTTTGCCCCCTTTAAAATGCTACGTCATCAGAACGTTCAAAATTACGTAATGAAGGCAAAATGAAGTGTCTAATCACACTTTCAATCATTAACTGACACTAAATCTAAATAATAATGATTTTAGGTCTTTATATCACAAAATAAGCAACTAAACTGAATTTCCAGGGTAAAGATGTCAGTAAGTTGCTTTTTTATTATAAAGGATGGACAATATGAACATTTTTAGCCTCAGAATTGTGTTTGAGCTTCACAAAAAGTATAATTTGTGTGTAAAGCATGGAATAAATGTGCAGATAAAATGAAAAATTATTGAGGGGTCAACACCGAGTGGTGTTCAGTTATTGGACTTCTGTGCTAGTCACAGTTTGTCCATAACGAACACCATGTTCAAGCACAAGGTCCATCCATCAGTGCACGTGGCTCCAGGACACAGGCCGGAGGTCGATGATCGACTTTGTTGTTGTGTCATCTGACCTTCGGCCGCGTGTCTTGGACACTCGGGTGAAGAGAGGGGCGGAGCTGTCAACCGATCACCACCTGGTGGTGAGTTGGATCCGCTGGCGGGGGAGGAAGCCGGACAGACTTGGCAGGCCCAAGCGCATCGTGAGGGTCTGCTGGGAACGTCTAACAGAGCCCTCTGTCAGCAGGGTCTTCAACTCACACCTCCAGGAGAACTTCTCCCAGATCCCGGGGGAGGCTGGGGACATGGAGTCGTCATTGAGTCGATGCGGCGGCTCGTAGCTGTGGTCGCAAGGTCTCTGGTGCCTGTCGCGGCGGTAATCCGCGAACCCGGTGGTGGACGCCGGAGGTAAGGGATGCCGTCAGGCTGAAGAAGGAGTCCTATCGGGCCTTGCTGGCTTGTGGGACTCCTGAAGCAGCTGACAGGTACCACAGGCCAAGCGTACTGCAGCCCGTGCTGTTGCAGAGGCAAAAACTCGGGATTGGGAGGAGTTCGGGGAGGCCATGGTGGAGGACTGTTGGTCAGCCTCAAAGAAATTCTGGCAAACCGTCCGTCGCCTCAGGAGGGGGAAGCAGTGCTTCACCAACACCGTTTACGGTGCGGGTGGAGAGCTGTTGACCTTGACTGGGGATGTGGTCGGACGGTGGAAGGAATACTTTGAGGATCTCCTCAATCCCACTGTCACGTCTTCAGAGGAGGAAGCAGAGACTGAGATCTCGGAGGCGGACTCATCCATCACCCTGGCTGAAGTCACTAAGGTTGTTGCTCCTCGGTGGCTCCGGGGGTGGATGAGATCCGCCCTGAGTATCTTAAGTCTCTGGATGTTGTGGGACTGTCTTGGCTGACACGTCTCTGCAACATCGCGTGGCAGTCTGGGACGGTACCTCTGGACTGGCAGACCGGGGTGGTGGTCCCTCTGTATAAGAAGGGGGACCGGAGGGTGTGTTCCAACTACAGGGGGATCACACTCCTCAGCCTCCCCGGTAAGGTCTATTCCAGGGTACTGGAGAGGAGAATCCGACCGATAGTTGAACCTCGGATTCAAGAGGAGCCTGTGGTTTTGGTCCCGATCGTGGAACACTGGACCAGCTCTATACTCTCCATCGGGTGCTCGAGGGTTCATGGGAGTTTGCCCAACCAGTCCACATGTGCTTTGTGGATCTGGAGAAGGCATTCGAACCGTGTGCCCCGGGGCGCCTTGTGGGGAGTGCTCCGGGAGTATGGGGTCCGGGGCCCTTTGCTAAGGGCCGTCCGGTCCCTGTACGACCGGAGCAGGAGCTGTGCTGCCGGCAGTAAGTCAGACCTGTTCAGTGCATGTTGGACTCCAGGGCTGCCCTTTGTCACCGGTTCTGTTCATAATTTTTATGGACAGAATTTCTAGGCGCAGTCAGGGCGTGGAGGGGGTCCAGTTTGGAAACCACAGGATCATCTCTGCTGTTTGCAGACGATGTCGTCCTGATGGCTTCTTCAAACCAGGACCTGCAGCTCTGGGACGGTTTGCAGCCGAGTGTGAAGCAGCTGGGATGAGGATCATCATCGGATCAGAGGAAGAAGATGGATGGGTGGATGGACATTATGTTTTAGGAAATTATGATCAACTATCGAGAGATATATTAGATACTGTTCCATAAATTTGATTCTTTTGAAGCTGAAACACAATTTTAAAGCTAGAAAACTGTACTTTGTCCATCGTTTGTTACAGAAAATCAAACTAACTTCACATTTCTACTCTGGAAACTCAAACGTGTTGCTTTTTTCCGACACAAACACTTCAAACCCATGAATCTGGAGCGCTCCTTTCTTGCATGAATCGTAAACGTCTCACAAACACGGGACAGTCTCACCGAGCAGGTTGATGACGCCCTCGTTGTAGGCGGCGAACAGTCGAATGGAGTCCCTGAACAGCAGCATGAAGGCCGAGTTGATCACGCCGTTGGTCAGCTCGTTAGGGTTCGCCTGGAGAAGGACACACAATCAAGAAAATAAACAGAAACGTACAAGAACGAGGAGCAAGAGCCAACTGTGAACAACCAGAGATAACCAGGTCTAGTCCTGGTCTAGTCTTCCTTTAGTCCTGAGAAAAATGCATTTTAAGAAAACGGCCTTTGGAGTTAGCTGCATTTTTGTCACGTTTTTGTCGCTTTTAGTCACGTTTTTTTGTCGTTTTTAGTCTCGTTTGTGTCGTTTTTAGTTGCGTTTTTGTCGCTTTTAGTCACGTTTTTGTCATTTTTAGTCTCGTTTTTGTCGTTTTTAGTTGCATTTTTGTCGCCTTTAGTCTTGTTTTTGACGCTTTTAATCACATTTTTGTCGCTTTTAGCCTCGTTTTTGTCGTTTTTAGTTGCGTTTTTGTCGCTTTTAGTCACGATTTGTCATTTTTAGTCTCGTTTTTTGTCGTTTTTAGTCCCGTTTGTGTCGTCTTTAGTTGCATTTTTGTCGCCTTTAGTCTTGTTTTTGACGCTTTTAATCACATTTTTGTCGCTTTTAGCCTCGTTTTTGTCGCTTTTAGTCACATTTGTCATTTTTAGTCTCGTTTATGTCGTTTTTAGTTGCAATTTGTCGCCTTTAGTCTTGTTTTTGACGCTTTTAATCACATTTTTGTTGCTTTTAGCCTCGTTTGTCATTTTTAGTTGCGTTTTTGTCGCTTTTAGCCTCGTTTTTGTCGTTTTTAGTCGCTTTTAGCCTCATTTTTGTCATTTTTAGTTGCATTTTTGTCACTTTTAGTCACGTTTTTGTCGTTTTTAGTTGCGTTTTTGTCGCTTTTAGTCACGTTTTGGTCGTTTTTAGTCTCGTTTTGGTCGTTTTTAGTTGCGTTTTTGATCAAATCCTTGTGTCCGTTATGTCTCTCTGGGACAAAAATGCACTTCAAGCCACAATGTCCCAGAGAAATCTATGGATGAAGTGGATTCAATGGAAGAAAAAAACATCTTTAGGAGCAGATTGGACACGTTTGGTGTTTCCACATGAAAGACGACAACAAAAACTGATCAAAAAACAAAACATTTAAAAGAAAAAGAATACGTTCTGCCTGTAGCGTCTCGCCTTAAAGGTTTAACTAATCTGTATTTGACGAAAACAACGACGACAAACAGTAGAACCTGGATGTTTCTCGATGTTTCGGCACAAAAGGGCGTGACGCGGTTGTGGCGTAACACGTTCTGCCGCTGAAATGGAAACAGAACATCTCGAGAATCTCAGAGACGTTTTCCTCGACAAAAACATCCGTCGGTGTCTGTCAGGTCGGATTCGCCGGAGGATAATAACACTTCTATATTTGGACTCACATTTTATCCCTGAGATTATGTTGCAGGAGGCAGAGCGAGGTGAAATGACACAAAAAGAAACAGCTACGATCACGTTTGGAAAACAGAAATGTCAAAATGGAAGAATTTAAATGTGTAAAAACTGTACAGACGTCAACATATTTTCATTTAAGTCCAGACGCTGCAGGGGAATTGGAAAAAATGTTCAATTTAAAGATATCAATGTTAAACTTCTGCTGTAGTTTAGTCACATAAATGTAAGAAAAAAATGTATAACAAGTTTTTCATCATGTCATGTTTTCATGTAGAAATAAGGCATTTTATGTGAAAAAAATTGACAAAAATTACACATATTTGGGACATTTAAATCTGAAAAATGGACAGAACCAGGTTTAAATTTCTTGGTTGATTTTGTAACATATTAGTTATAAAAATGTACAGAGGGTATTTGGATTTATTATTTAGTTTTTGAGTGAACTAGATCTGACTGAAAATTTGACAAAAAATTCAAATTTTGCCTATTTTTTTTTACTTAAAATGCCAATAAATCAGTTTTAGAATCAGATATAAAAAATCCTTGTGTTGTGTCTAAATCTTGTAGAGTCCAGATTGTACAGTTTGGTGTTGATCTACTTTACGGCTGATCTTTATGTCTCGAGGGACAAAAATGGATTTGGAGAAAACGGCCTTTGGAGTCACAAAGTCAAAACAATAAAAATCTGGTACAGCACCTTTAAAGGACACGTATTAAATTGACTTTTTCTCTCTTTTAACCTTGTCTTAACAATGTTCCTCATCAAAAACACACCTGGAGCTGCACTTAGCTTCTTTCACACGTGTTTGATGAATCCTGGTTAGAAAATCCTCTCTCTCTGACCGTCCTGGTCTAGTCCTGGTGTAGACCTGGTCTAGTCCTCCTTTAGTCCTGCTTTAGTCCTCCTTTAGTCCTGGTCTAGTCCTGCTTTAGTCCTGGTGTAGACCTGGTCTAGTCCTCCTTTAGTCCTGCTTTAGTTCTGGTCTAGTCCTGCTTTAGTCCTGCTTTAGTCCTGGTCTAGTCCTGCTTTAGTCCTGGTCTAGTCCTGGTCTAGCCCTGCTTTAGTCCTGGTCTAGCCCTGCTTTAGTCCTGGTCTAGCCCTGGTCTAGACCTGGTCTAGTCCTGGTCTAGTCCTGCTTTAGTCCTGGTCTAGTCCTGGTTTAGTCCTGGTCTAGTCCTGGTCTAGTCCTCCTTTAGTCCTGGTCTAGTCCTCCTTTAGTCCTGGTCTAGTCCTCCTTTAGTCCTGGTTTAGTCCTCCTTTAGTCCTGGTCTAGTCC
Source organism: Rhinogobius similis (assembly GCA_019453435.1). Lineage (NCBI taxonomy): Eukaryota > Metazoa > Chordata > Actinopteri > Gobiiformes > Gobiidae > Rhinogobius > Rhinogobius similis. Next base: position 26,404,527 of record CM033640.1, on the reverse strand, counting down.
TGCTTTAGTCCTGGTCTCGTCCTGGTCTCGTCCTCCTTTAGTCCTGCTTTAGTCCTGATCTAGTCCTGGTCTAGTCCTCCTTTAGTCCTGGTCTCGTCCTGGTCTCGTCCTCCTTTAGTCCTGCTTTAGTCCTGGTCTAGTCCTGGTCTAGTCCTGCTTTAGTCCTGGTCTCGTCCTCCTTTAGTCCTGGTCTAGTCCTCCTTTAGTCCTGGTCTAGTCCTCCTTTAGTCCTGGTCTAGTCCTCCTTTAGTCCTGGTCTCGTCCTGGTCTCGTCCTCCTTTAGTCCTGCTTTAGTCCTGATCTAGTCCTGGTCTAGTCCTGCTTTAGTCCTGGTCTCGTCCTGGTCTAGTCCTCCTTTAGTCCTGCTTTAGTCCTCCTTTAGTCCTGCTTTAGTCCTGGTCTAGTCCTGGTCTAGTCCTCCTTTAGTCCTGCTTTAGTCCTCCTTTAGTCCTGCTTTAGTCCTGCTTTAGTCCTGGTCTAGTCCTGGTTTAGCCCTGGTCTAGTCCTGATCTAGTCCTGGTCTAGTCCTGGTCTAGTCCTGGTTTTTCAGTTAAATCTGGATCTTTTGGACGTTGATTTTCAGACTTTTTCTTCTGTTCTTGACCTAAAGCTGCTTTTCTTTCCAGGAAGCCGAGCAAACCTCAAAACACCAGCGAGAAGCTTCATTCATTTTTAAACCGTCCGAGTCCAAACCACACGGCACCCGGCAATTTGAGAAAACCTCCCCCAGCGCCGGCTCCTCTGCCTCTGCAAACACCACGTCTGATCCACTTTAACCTCTTTGGATCCACAATGTTGGTCAGTATTTGATCAGTTTTAGCTCGTTTTGGTTTAGAGTCATTTCATTTGTTGATCTGGAACACGTTGAACTTGTTTGAAAGCATTTTTGTCGCATTTAGTTGTGTTTTTGTCGCTTTTAGTCTCGTTTTTGACGCTTTTAGTCGCGTTTTGGTTGTTTTTAGTTGCGTTTTTGTCACTTTTAGTCACGTTTTGGTCGTTTTTAGTCACGTTTTTGATTATTTTAGTTGTGTTTTTGATGCTTTTATTCGTGTTTGTCGCTTTCAGTCACGTTTTTGTTGTTTTTAGTTGTGTTTTTGACGCTTTTAGTCGTGTTTGTCGCTTTCAGTCAAGTTTTTAGTCGTGCCTTTTCACTTTAAGTCATGATTTTGTTGCTTTTAGTTGTGTTGTTGCCACTTATAGTCTTGTTTTTGACGCTTTTAATCACGTTTTTGATGCTTTGATTCACGATTTGGTCGTTTTTAGTTGCGTTTTTGTCGCTTTAAGTCACGTTTTTATCGTTTTTAGTCACGTTTTTGATTATTTTAGTTGTGTTTTTGACGCTTTTAGTCGTGTTTGTGGCTTTCAGTCACGTTTTTGTCACTTTTAGTCGTGTCTTTTCACTTTAAGTCATGTTTTTGTTGCTTTTATTTGCGTTTTTGTAGCTTTAAGTTGTGTTTTTGCCACTTATAGTCAAGATTTTGACGCTATTAATCATGTTTTTGACGCTTTTAGTCGTGTTTTGGTTGTTTTTAGTTGCATTTTTGTCGCTTTTAGTCACGTTTTTGATTATTTTAGTTGTGTTTTTGATGCTTTTAGTTGTGTTTTTGACGCTTTTAGTCGTGTTTGTCGCTTTCAGTCAAGTTTTTAGTCGTGCCTTTTCACTTTAAGTCTTGATTTTGTAGCTTTTAGTTGTGTTTTTGCCACTTATAGTCTTGTTTTTGACGCTTTTAATCACGTTTTTGACGCTTTTAGTCGCACTTTGGTTGTTTTTAGTTGCGTTTTTGTCGCTTTTAGTCACGTTTTTGATTAATTTAGTTGTGTTTTTGATGCTTTTAGTCGTGTTTGTCGCTTTCAGTCAAGTTTTTGTTACTTTTAGTCGTGCCTTTTCACTTTAAGTCATGTTTTTGTTGCTTTTATTTGCGTTTTAGTAGCGTTTTGTCTTGTTTTTGACGCTTTTAATCACGTTTTTGATGCTTTTAGCCGCGTTTTGGTTGTTTTTAGTTGCGTTTTTGTCGCTTTTAGTCACGTTTTTGATGCTTTTAGCCGCGTTTTGGTTGTTTTTAGTTGCGTTTTTGTCGCTTTTAGTCACGTTTTTGTCGTTTTTAGTCACGTTTTTGATCAAATCCTTGGGTCCGTTGTTGAGTCCAGATTGTACAGTTTGGTGCAGGAGCTGCTTTTAGTTACTTTTTTGTCGCTCTTTGTCACGTTTTTGTTGCTTTAAGTCACGTTTTTGTTGTTTTCAGTTGTGTTTTTATCACTTTTAGTCAAATCCTTGTGTGTTTTGTCTAAATCTTGTTGAGTCCAGATTGTACAGTTTGGTGTAGGATCTACTTTAAGGCTGATCTTTATGTCTCGAGGGACAAAAATGCATTTTAAGAAAACAGCCTTTGAAGTTACAATGTCCCAGAGAAATCTATGGATGAAGTGGATTCAATGGAAGAATAATTAGAATTTAGTTTAGAGTCATTTCGTTTGTTGGTCTGGAACACTTTGAACTCATTTTAAATCACGACCGGTTTTGTATTTTATATTTATCTTCGTCAGTGGAAGATGAAAAATGACAAAATATAAAATAAACAAGACAAATAATATAGCAGGGAGACAAGTTGTGTGTTAAATGGACAAAACAGACTCTAAAACTCATAAGAAAAAAGCTACATTAAACATCAAACCGTTTTAGTGTTGGATTTTGTGGTTTGTACCTGGAAATCCAGCAGAGCGTCGAGCTGGTTCTGGACGATCGGCAACGTCTTTATCAGCTTCTCTGCATTCATGGTCCTCATCACCCCATCGATTCTGCACAAAACACACAGAAAAAAGTTTCCTGATGTGGTCCAGGTTTAGAGCCAGAATTAGACCCGGTTTAGTCCTGATGTAGTCCAGGTTTAGAGCCAGAATTAGACCCAATTTAGTCCTGATGTGGTCCAGGTTTAGAGCCAGAATTAGACCCGGTTTAGTCCTGATGTAGTCCAGGTTTAGATCCAGTATTAGACCAGGTTTAGTCCTGATGTAGTCCAGGTTTAGAGCCAGAATTAGACCCGGTTTAGTCCTGATGTAGTCCAGGTTTAGAGCCAGTATTAGACCTGGTTTAGTCCTGATGTAGTCCAGGTTTAGATCCAGTATTAGACCTGGTTTAGTCCTGATGTAGTCCAGGTTTAGAGCCAGAATTAGACCCGGTTAAGTCCTGATTTTTATGTAAAGAAGGGCTGTTCAACTGAAGGCCCGCGAGCCAAATCAGGCCCTTCAAGGGACATGATCCGGCCCCCAACCATCTTCAAAAATATAGAAATGTTTAGACCTGGTTTAGACCTGGTTTAGTCTGGGTTTAGTCCTGGTTTAGTCCGGATTTAGTTCTGCTTTAGTCCTGGTTTTAGACCTGGTGTGGTCCTGGTTTAGAACTGGTTTAGACCTGGATTACACCCAGTTTAGACTCGATTTAGACCTGGTTTTGACCTGGTTTTGACCTGGTTAAGTCCTGGTTTAGTCCTGGTTTAGACCTGGTTTAGACCTGGTTTAGACCTGGTTTAGTCCTGGTTTAGTCCTGGGTTTGACTCGGTTTAGACCTGGTTTAGTCCTGGTTTGGTCCTGGATTAGAACTGGTTTAGACCTGGATTAGACTCAATTTAGACCCGGTATAGTCCTAGTTTTGACCTGGTTTAGTCCTGGTTTAGTACTGGTTTAGACCTAGGTTAGTACTGGGTTATATTAAAGTGTTAAAGATTACAGACTAAATCAAGGTTAATTTCAAAAACATTAATAAAAACTGATTTTTTTTCCATTTTCATTGTAAAAACAGTACATTTCTGTCAGATGTAGATGCCCTTTATGTTATTGTCATGTTTTAGTTTGTTGTGATATTGATTATTGCGTCGGACAACATTACGTTATCGATACTTTTGTGATTGTGCGGCTCCGTTTGAAAATAAAAAGTCCACAAATCGAACTAAACCAATGTTAACTGTTCAAAAACACTCAAACACCGTCAGTATTCTGAATTCAAACCTTTGTAACTCACTCGTGTGGATAATCTTTTTCTTTTCGGCGCAAACTTCCAAATTATTATGCAAATGGAAAAGAAGAAATGCAAAGTGTTGTCAGAAATGCTAAATATGGAGCGACGCCACATTTGTCTGAAGCTAATGAGCCGCGCCAAATCAACACCACAAAAGGTTCGCTGGAGTTTGGAAACAGCTGGACTCTGAATTTAAATCTCCAAAAGCAGAAAATTAATCAGAGTCGGAGCGAGAATGTGCTTTTACGATCAGAAAAAACAGGAGACATGTTTAAGTATTATTAAAGGGGAAGTTTAAAGGAGGTGCTCTCTGAAAAATTGACTTTTCTGAGTTTTTAATCATGTTTTTCTTCATAATTATCTTAAACAACTTAAATTAGAGAAAAAGACAGAAACGTCACATCAGAGGAAGAAGGTTCACATTAGACCAGGCTTAGTCCTGATGTAGTCCAGGTTTAGATCCAGTATTAGACCCGGTTTAGTCCTGATGTAGTCCAGGTTTAGATCCAGTATTAGACCCAGTTTTGTCCTGATGTAGTCCAGGTTTAGAGCCAGTATTAGCTTTAGTCCTGATGTAGTCCAGGTTTAGATCCAGTATTAGACCAGGTTTAGTCCTGATGTAGTCCAGGTTTAGATCCAGTATTAGACCCGGTTTAGTCCTGATGTAGTCCAGGTTTAGAGCCAGTATTAGACCCGGTTTAGTCCTGATGTAGTCCAGGTTTAGATCCAGTATTAGACCTGGTTTAGTCCTGATGTAGTCCAGGTTTAGATCCAGAATTAGACCCAGTTTAGTCCTGATGTAGTCCAGGTTTAGAGCCAGTATTAGACCCGGTTTAGTCCTGATGTAGTCCAGGTTTAGATCCAGTATTAGACCCGGTTTAGTCCTGATGTAGTCCAGGTTTAGATCCAGTATTAGACCTGGTTTAGTCCTGATGTAGTCCAGGTTTAGAGCCAGTATTAGACCCGGTTTAGTCCTGATGTAGTCCAGGTTTAGATCCAGTATTAGACCCGGTTTAGTCCTGATGTGGTCCAGGTTTAGAGCCAGTATTAGACCCGGTTTAGTCCTGATGTGGTCCAGGTTTAGATCCAGTATTAGACCTGGTTTAGTCCTGATGTAGTCCAGGTTTAGATCCAGTATTAGACCAGGTTTAGTTCTGATGTAGTCGAGGTTTAGATCCAGTATTAGACCAGGTTTAGTCCTGATGTGGTCCAGGTTTAGAGCCAGAATTAGACCGGTTTAGTCCTGATGTAGTCCAGGTTTAGAGCCAGTATTAGACCCGGTTTAGTCCTAATATAGTCCAGGTTTAGATCCAGTATTAGACCCGGTTTAGTCCTGATGTAGTCCAGGTTTAGATCCAGTATTAGACCCGGTTTAGTCCTGATGTAGTCCAGGTTTAGATCCAGTATTAGACCTGGTTTAGTCCTGATGTAGTCCAGGTTTAGATCCAGTATTAGACCTGGTTTAGTCCTGATGTAGTCCAGGTTTAGATCCAGAATTAGACCCGGTTTAGTCCTGATGTAGTCCAGGTTTAGAGCCAGTATTAGACCCGGTTTAGTCCTAATATAGTCCAGGTTTAGATCCAGTATTAGACCCGGTTTAGTCCTGATGTGGTCCAGGTTTAGAGCCAGTATTAGACCCGGTTTAGTCCTGATGTAGTCCAGGTTTAGATCCAGTATTAGACCCGGTTTAGTCCTGATGTAGTCCAGGTTTAGAGCCAGTATTAGACCCGGTTTAGTCCTGATGTAGTCCAGGTTTAGAGCCAGAATTAGACCCGGTTTAGTCCTGATGTAGTCCAGGTTTAGAGCCAGAATTAGACCTGGTTTAGTCCTGATGTGGTCCAGGTTTAGATCCAGTATTAGACCCCGTTTAGTCCTGATATAGTCCAGGTTTAGAGCCAGTATTAGACCCGGTTTAGTCCTGATGTAGTCCAGGTTTAGATCCAGTATTAGACCCGGTTTAGTCCTGATGTAGTCCAGGTTTAGAGCCAGAATTAGACCCGGTTTAGTCCTGATGTAGTCCAGGTTTAGAGCCAGAATTAGACCTGGTTTAGTCCTGATGTGGTCCAGGTTTAGATCCAGTATTAGACCCCGTTTAGTCCTGATATAGTCCAGGTTTAGAGCCAGAATTAGACCCGGTTTAGTCCTGATTTTTATGTAAAGCAGGGCTATTCAACTGAAGGCCCGCGGGACAAATCAGGCCCTTCAAGGGACATGATCCGGCCCTCAACATATTTTATCTCTTGTTATTGGTTTAGTCCTGGTTTAGACCTGGTTTAGACCAGGTTAAGTCCTGGTTAAGTTCTGGTTTAGTCCAGGTTTAGTCCAGGTTTAGTCTTGGTTTAGTGCTGGTTTAGTAATCGTTTAGTCCTGGTTTAGACCTAGTTTAGTCCTAAAGGAAGTTCTATTATTTTGTGATGAAAATGAGTCTATTGTCTTATAAACCAGCATGTTTGAATCATTATTATGGTGAGGGTTTGTCCAGCGACGTCTTTCGTGTTTTTAAGAGACTAAACATCAGGCACAATGCTAATTAATGCTAATGCTAACGACTACAGGAAAAAAACACAAGGGACCAGATCAAAGAACTCTGAAAACGTCCCACTCTTAAGACTCTCCCCCCAGAGTCTTACCCTCTCTTCATCTTTGTCTCTGTTCTCTTACCCTCTCTTCTCCTCCTCTCCCCCCAGAGTCTTACCCTCTCTTCTCCCTCTCTTCTCCCCCTCTCCCCCCAGAATCTTACCCTCTCTTCTCCCCCTCTCCCCCAGAGTCTTACCCTCTCTTCATCTTTGTCTCTTTCTCTCTCTGTTCTCTCACCCTCTCTTCTCTCCCTCTCCCCCAGATTTTTACCCTCTCTTCTCCCCCTCTCCCCCATAATCTTCCCCTCTCCCCCCAGAGTCTTACCCTCTCTTCTCTCCCTCTCTCCCCCCAGAGTCGTACCCTCTCTTCTCCCCCTCTCCCCCCAGAATCTTACCCTCTCTTCTCCCTCTCTTCTCCCCCTCTCCCCCCAGAGTCTTACCCTCTCTTCATCTTTGTCTCTTTCTCTCTGTCCTTTTACCCTCTCTTCTCCCCCTCTCCCCCAGAGTCTTACCCTCTCTTCATCTTCGTGAAGTCAACTGCCACCAGCCTGTAGGACATGGCCTTCTCATTCAGGTATCGACTGTAACGACGGATAAAGGTCGACATGTCGTAACCTGCGAGGGACAGAAAGAGGGAAGAGAGGGAGAGAGAGGGGAGGGGGGAGAAAAAAAAGAGTTAGAGAGAGAAGAGAGGGGAGAGAGAAGAGAGAGAAAAAGAGGGAGAGAGAGAAGAGAGGGAGCAAGAGAAGGGGGTAGGGGGAGGGATGGAGAGAGAGAAAAGAGGGAGCGAGAGAAGAGAAGAGGGGGAGAGCGAGGGAGAGAGAAGAGTGGGAGAAGAGAGAGAAGAGGGGGGGAGAAAGAGGAGGGGGAGAGAGAGAAGAGAGGGGGGAAGAGGAGAGCGGGAGGGAGGGAGGGAAAGTGGGGGAGAGAGAGAAGAGGGAAGAGGGGGAGAGGGAGGGGAAAGGGGAGAGAGAGGAAGAGGGAGGGAGAAAGAAGAGAGAGAGGGGGAGAGAGAGAGAGAAGGAGGGAGGGACAAAGGGGGGAGGGAAGTGAGAGACAGAAAGAGAAGAGAGAGGGGGAGAGAAGAGAGAGAGTATAGAGTGAGTATTTGACATCATTCAAATGTGAGTAAACAGTAAAAACACAAAGATTTTGACAGACGTTTTAGTGTTTCTTCCATTCTGTGATGTCTCTTATGAGTTTAATGTTTGTTCAGTTGAATCTCTCTGTTTTGTATTTCTTCCTCGTGGCGTGTAACTGGAGGACGACTGTGATTTGCTCGTCTTCATTCAGATGTTCTTCAACTTGGAAAGTACCACATTATGGCATTAAACACAGCCTGTGGTCACTGAGTCCAAAGAACGTAACAAAAATTCAACTGAACGCAATAAAAATGCAACTAAATGCAACAAAACACAACTAAATGCTATTAAACGTAACAAAATGCAACTAAATGCAACAAAACGTAACAAAAACGCAACTCAATGCTACAAAAAGCAACGAAAATGCAACTAAACGTAACAAAAATTCAACTAAACTTAACAAAAACGCGACTAAACTTAAAAACACGACTAAACTTAACAAAAACGCAACTAAACGTAACAAAAATGCAACAAAAACGTAACTAAACGCAACAAAAACACAACTAAATGCAACAAAAACGTAACAAAAGCGCAACTTAATACAACAAAAATGCAACTCAACAAAACGCAACTAAAGGTAACAAAAATGCAACTAAACGTAATAAAAATGCAACTTAATCTAACAAAACGTAACAAAAATGCAACTAAATGTAACAAAAACTCAACATAAACAAAACTAAATGAAACAAAAACGCAACTAAACACAACAAAAATGCATTAAAAAACCTTACAAAAAGTGACACATTGGCTATTATATATTTTGGGTCCGTGCGTCTATAAACAGGAAATAACTGTGGCTAACATGTTCTTGAGAATGCATTAGCGTCAAGAGCTCTATTTACTTCAACAAATAAACAGCACAGGAAGTATTAGAGCCATCGAAAATAATAACAAGTGGTGCTTATGTTTATCTAAATTTAGACAACTGAACAAAAATGCAACTGAACGTAACTAAAACGCAACTAAACACAACAAAAATGCAATAAATGCAACAAAAATGCAACTGAACGCAACAAAAAGACAACTAAAAGCAACAAAAATGCAACTAAATGTAAACAAACGTAACAAAAATGCAATAAAACATAACAAAAATGTAACTAAAATGTAAACAAACGTAACAAAAACACAACAAATGTAACAAAAACATAACTAAACAGAAAAAAGGCAACTAAATGCAACAAAAATGCAACTAAATGTCACAAAACGTAACAAAAATGTAAACAAACGTAACAAATACGCAAAAAAAAACGCAATAAAAATGTAACAAAACAGAAAAAAGGCAACTAAACGCAACAAAAATGCATAAATAAACCTTACAAAAAGTGACACGTTGGCTATTATATATTTTGGGTCTTGACAAAGTGAGTCCGTGCGTCTATAAACAGGAAATAACTGTGGCTAACATGTTCATTTGATTTAATTCTACGATGTGAAAATACTTGAGAATGCATTAGCGCCAAATGCTCTATTTACTTCAACAAATAAACAGCACAGGAAGTATTAGAGCCATCGAAAATTATAACAAGTGGTGCTTATGTCTATCTAAATTTAGATAACTGAACAAAAATGCAACTGAACGTAGCAAAAACACAACTAAACGTAAACAAAAATGCAATAAATGCAACAAAAATGCAACTAAACGCAACAAAAATGCAACTAAACGCAACAAAAATGCAACTAAACGCAACAAAAATGCAACTAAACGCAACAAAAATGCAACTAAACGTTACAAAAATGCAACTAAACGCAAACAAAACTAAACGCAACAAAAATGCAACTAAATGCAACAAAAATGCAACTAAACGTAACTAAACACAACTAAATGTAACAAAACGCAACTAAACGTATCAAAAATGCAACTAAACGCAACAAAAAGACAACTATAACAACAAAAATGCAACTCAACGTAGCAAACATGCAACTAAATGTAACAAAATGTAACAAAAATGTAAACAAACGTAACAAAAATGCAACAAAACATAACTAAAATGTAACTAAAATGTAAACAAACGTAACAAAAATGCAACAAAAATGTAACAAAAACGTAACTAAACAGAAAAAAGGCAACTAAACGCAACAAATGAGCATTAAAAAAACCTTACAAAAAGTCTGTGCGTCTATAAACAGGAAATAACTGTGGCTAACATGTTCTTGAGTACGCATTAGCGCCAAGAGCTCTATTTACTTCAACAAATAAACAGCACAGGAAGTATTAGAGCCATCGAAAATAATAACAAGTGGTGCTTATGTCCATCTAAATTTAGCTTCTTCCTTCCTTCTATGGCTTGAAAGCATTCGTTTTTGTGATAATTCCCTGCGTGTTCTGTACAAAAGTGGAGAGTGTGAGCGGTACCTTGGAGAGCTCCTTTGTCCAGGAAGTTGTTGAGGTTAAAAAGTGTATTTCGAGAGGCCAAGTACTGGATGAACCGCTGCGAAAAGAACAAAACAGCAAAATCAGGACAGCGCCGAAGATTTAAAATGACAGAAAAACTCACGGAGCTCATGGAGAACGCACGGAAGGGCTTCGAACGGCGCCAAACAGCCAATCAACCGACGAAAAATCTATCACAATCGAATCGAAATGGCACCTGAGTTTGTGCAATTGTCGCGTCACAAAAACTGCAGTCATTTAGATAATGGAAAACCTCAAGAAGAACAAAACGGCAGGTCTTTTTATGGGAAAATTGCATTGTTTCTGTAATTTAGACGTCAAAAACATGTAAAAACACATGGGAATCTTGCATCGTTCCCATTTTAAACTTCAATATGCTAAAATGTGCAGAATCATACTTTTAAGTGCAAATAATAATGTCCACTATAATGATTGATAATTGTAATAGTTAACTGGTCGACACAGGCTTTAAAACGTGTAAATAGACCTTTAATAACAAAAACAATGACATTCATACATAAATAAATAAGATAAGATAAGATAAGAGATCCTTTATTTGTCCCACAATGGGGAAATTCCACTGTTGCAACACACAGTTTAGGACAGAAATGAATGAAATAGGTGCATGCAATAAAAATAGGATAAATAAACATGGTAATAAAAATACAATATAAAGTATAAAGTGCACACTCTTATTTACAGTAAAAATGGTAGCTAAAGTGGCTTAAGTGTATTGTTATATACAGTAAGTGACTATGGTGAGGTAAAAGTCTATTAATAGTATGTTAAATTATATTGCACATGATTGTAGCGGGTGAATGGCACATGTTCAGGGCTAACAGTGTTCATTGTAAAGTCTGACAGCAGCAGGAAGGAAAGACCTGCCAAACCTCTCCTTCACACAGCGAGGGTGAATCAGTCTGTCACTGAAGCTGCTCTCCAGGGCAGACAGAGCGTCCTGCAGGGGGTGGGACTCATGGTCCAGCATAGACGTGAGTTTAGCCAGGACCCTTCTGTCCCCCACCTCGCTCACTGAGTCCAGAGCACAGCCCAGGACGGAGCTGGACTTCTTGATGACCTTGTCCAGCTTCTTCCTCTCCCTCTCTGTGATGCTGCTGCTCCAGCAGACCACACCGTACAGGACGGCTGATGCCACCACAGAGTCGTAGAAGGTCCTCAGGAGAGGCCCTGACACTCCAAAAGACCTGAGTCTCCTCAGGAGGTAGAGCCGACTCTGACTCTTCCTGTACAGTGCGTCTGTGTTATGAGTCCAGTCCAGTTTGTGGTTCAGATGAACCCCCAGGTACTTGTATGAGTCCACTCTCTCAATGTCCCTTCCCTGGATGTTCACTGGTGAGAGGGCAGTGGAGTGGCGTCTGCGGAAGTCCACCAACATCTCCTTGGTCTTTCCCGCGTTGATGAGGAGGTGGTTCTGCTGACACCAGTCCACAAAGTCCTGCGTTACTCCTCTGTACTCTGCGTCATCGTCGTCCGTGATGAGTCCGATGATGGCAGAGTCGTCAGAGAACTTCTGCAGAACACAGCTGTCCGTGTTGTGTCTGAAGTCCGAGGTGTAGAGGGTGAAGAGGAAGGGCGCGAGGACAGTGCCCTGCGGCGCCCCCACACTGCAGGTCAGAGTGTCAGACACACAATCCCGGGCTCTCACAAACTGGGGTCTGTTCGTGAGGTAGTCCAGGATCCACTCTGCCAGGTCACAGTCCACACCAGCCGTCTCCAGCTTGTCCCTCAGCAGCAGCGGCTGGATGGTGTTGAAGGCGCTGGAGAAATCAAAGAACAGAATTCTCACAGCGCTGCCAGGGTTCTCGAGGTGAGAGAGAGAGCGGTGCAGCAGGAAGATGACGGCATCCTCCACTCCAATGCCAGGCCGGTACGCAAACTGCAGCGGATTCATGGCTGAGCTCACGGTGGAGCGGAGGTGGTCAAGGACCAGCCTCTCCAGTGTCTTCATCAGATGGGACGTGAGAGCCACCGGCCTGAAGCTGCTGAGGTCTTTAGCGCGCGGTGTCTTTGGCACTGGTACCACACAGGAGGTCTTCCAAATCTGTGGTACCACCCTCAGCTTTAGGCTCATGTTGAAGACATGCTCCATAACTCCACACAGTTCATCTGCGCAGGACTTAAGGAGCCTGGAGCTGATGCCGTCTGGTCCTGCTGCCTTCCTGGTTTTAATCCTCCTCAGCTCTCTCCTCACCTGTGCTGCTGTGAAGGACAGGGGTGGGTGGGGTGACTGTGCGCTGGGGGGATTGGTGGTGAGCTGATGGACTGAAGCAGAGGTGTGAAGAGGATCGGGTGTGGGCCATTGTCCAGCCGTGGGGGTGTGGGTTTGCAGCTGTGCGGGGGGAGGGGTGGGTGATTGATCAAATCTCAGAAAGTGAGAATTCAGATCGTTAACCCACTGAAGGTCCCCCTCTGCCTGGACAGGGGGGGGCTTGAAACCTGAGATGGTTTTCAGGCTCCTCCACACTCCCTGGATGTTCTGCTGCTGCAGCTGCTCTTCCATCTTCCTCCTGTAGCTGGCTTCCCCTTGCCTGATCTTCCTCCTCAGCTTCTTCTGCACAGTCCTCAGCTCCTCCTTGTTCCCTGACCTGAACGCTCTCTTCTTCTCCTTCAGCAGAGCCTTAATGTCACGGTTAATCCACGGCTTGTTGTTTGGAAAACACTGCACCGTCCGGGAGGGTACAGTGTTTTCATAACAGAAGTTGATGTAGTCCGTGATGCACTCTGTGATGGAGTTGATGTCCTCCCCATGTGGGTCATAAAGTTCTGCCCACACAGTGGTGCTGAAGCAGTCCCTCAGAGCCTCCTCGCTCTCAGCAGACCACCTCCTCACCACACGGTGCACCACTGGCTGCCTGTGCACGATGGGTTCATACACAGGCCGCAGATGTACAAGGTTGTGGTCCGATTTGCCCAGGGGGGGAAGAGGAGAAGAAGAATAAGCGTCCTTGGTGTTTGCAAAGAACAAGTCCAGGGTTTTCTTGTCTCTGGTGGGGCAGGTGACATACTGGGTGTATGTTGGCAGAACAGATGAGGGAGAAGCGTGGTTGAAGTCACCAGAGATGAGGAAGAGGGCCTGTGGGTGCTGTGTTTGTAACCTGCTGGTGCAGGAGAGCAGAGCTTCACAAGCATTGTCAGCATTAGCAGAGGGGGCCACATACACTGCTATCACAATAATATGTGAAAACTCCCGGGGCAGATAATATGGCCTCATGCTAACAGCTAACAGTTCAATGTCTTTGTTACACAGCTGCTGTTTCACTGTACAGTGTCCAGACTTGCACCACTTTTCATTCACAAACACAGCCAGGCCTCCTCCTCTCTTCTTACCGCTCTCCTCTGTTCTGTCCGCACGCAGCAGATGAAAATGGTCCAGAGTGACAGTTGAGTCCGGGATTTCGGGGGTTAACCACGTCTCCGTGAAAAGCATGATGCTGCTGTCTCTGTACTCCCGCTGGTACCGCGTAGATCCCGCCAGCTCGTCCATCCCGTTGCGGAGAGATCTCACGTTTCCCGTGATGATGACGGGGAGAACAGGTCGGAAGCATCTCTTCTTTTCCCGGAGTTTACGTCCCGCGCGCCGGCCTCTGCGTGTCTTCCGCAGCACCTCCGCTGGAATCTCGTGCCGGTCCCGGGGGAGACGCACCGCGCTCCGCAGCTCCAGCAGCATCTCCCTGGAGTAAACACGCGGGGGCCGGGGGGGAGGGGGGCCAACACACATCGCGGCAAAAACACGCAATAAAACAACGAAAATAAAGTTGAATCAACGCGGAGTCAACGCGTGTGTGTTAACCCTCACTTCACAGAAAAGGTGTGCAAGAGTTAAAGTATTTACAATAGAAAGAAAGCGAAAAAAGTTGGAAAAAGACGGAGCGTGTTGCAACCAGCAGCCGGCTCTCACCAGCGCCGGAAGTTGAAAGAAATAAATGTATTTAAAAAGTCTAAACAAACAGTACAATAATCGTTTGACTGTCGACTACTTTCACAACTACAGACCCTTCTAGTGTTTGTAAAAAAAACACTGTATTTGCCCCGTACCATTCCATGAGTTAGCACTAATGTGTTTTCTGGTTCAGTCCAGGTTTAGTCCGGGTTTAGCTCTGGTTCTTGACCTTTTTTAGACCTATTTAAGACTTGTTTTAGTCCTGGTTCAGTCCTGGTTAAGCTCTGGTTTAGCCCTGGTTCTTGACCTTTTTTAGACATTTTTTAGACCTTGTTTAGTCCTGGTTAAGACCTGGTTCAGACCTGGTTTAGACCTGGTTTAGACCTGGTTTAGTTCTGGTTTAGTCCTGGTTCAGACCTGGTTCAGTCCTGGTTCAGACCTGGTTCAGTCCTGGTTCAGACCTGGTTCAGACCTGGTTCAGACCTGGTTCAGAACTGGTTCAGTCCTGATTTAGTCCTGGTTCAGTCCTGATTCAGACCTGGTTCAGTCCTGATTCAGACCTGGTTCAGAACTGGTTCAGTCCTGGTTTAGACCTGGTTTAGACCTGGTTCAGACCTGGTTCAGACCTGGTTCAGACCTGGTTCAGTCCTGGTTCAGACCTGGTTCAGATCTGGTTCAGACCTGGTCCAGTCCTGGTCCATCCCTGGTTTAGACCTGGTTCAGTCCTGGTTCAGTCCTGGTCCAGTCCTGGTTCAGACCTGGTTCAGTCTTGATTCAGTCCTAGTTTAGACCTGGTCCAGTCCTGGTTTAGTCCTGGTTTAGTCTTGAAGGATCTAAACACTTATAATTGGTCTCAGATTTGATTGACAGCGACAAACGTCCAATCACGTCGCGCCTGTACGATCCACTTCAAACACACCTCTCTGCTCTCGCTCCAGGACACTTGAGCAAGGCACTTTTTAAACGAACAGACCCGACACGTCCCGACCTCGCCGCGGGCCGAGCACAACGTACGGCTCCTGAATCCGATCACGAGCGCCGGAGAGGAAGAAAAAAAGGCAGAGGAGCAAAATTAATTAACCTTTGAGCCAACGAGGACGAGCCATTACGTAACGAACCCTCGCAAATGTTAACGAGAGCAGGTTTTAACTCGGGACGGAGAGCGGCGTGGCATTTGTGGGTGATATTTGAGAAGCCGTGGACGACGTGTTTTTAAACAAATTTGTTTTATTGTCTTTTTGGGAAATGGAATGTCACTCGAGCTGGAAAAAAATAAGAGAAAAATGAAATGTTTTGACACATCTGACGAGTGTTGAATATGTAGTGAGGCTGATGGAAATATGAATGAGTTTAAAGATGTGCTGTGTAACTTTTGCGCCAAAGACAAAGGTAGAAATCAAAATTTGACACAAAAATCTGACAAAACGACGACAAGTCCAGACGCTGCAGGTGAATAGAAAAAATTAAATTTAAAGATATCAATGTTAAACTTCTGCTGTAGTTTAGTCACATAAATGTAAGGAAAAAATGTATTACAAGTTTTTCATCGTGTCATGTTTTCATGTAGAAATAAGGCATTTTATGTTAAAAAAATGGCCAAAAATCCACATATTTGTGACATTTAAATCTGAAAAATGGACAGAACCAGGTTTAAATTTCTTGGTTCATTTTGTAACATATTAGTTATAAAAATGTACAGAGAGGATTTGGATTTATTATTTAGATTTTGAGTAAACTAGATCTGACTGAAAATTGGCCTAAAAATTCAAATTTCACTTCATTTATTTTACATAAGGCGAGACACTACAGGTAAAACTATTTTTCTTTTTGTTTTTTGTTCAGTTTTCTCTCTCACATATCGACTTTCATGTGGAAACAACAAACATGTCCAATCTGCTCATCCATAGATTTCTCTGGGACATTGTGACTTAAGGCCATTTTCTCCAAATGTATTTTTGTCCCTGGAAACATAAAGATCAGCCTTAAAGTAGATCCTACACCAAACTGTACAAACTGGACTCAACAAGATTTAGACCAAACACAAGGATTTTTAATATTTTCTAATTCAAAAACTGATTTATTGAAGTTTTAAGTTAAAAAATTGAGTCGAAATTTGAATTTTTAGGACAATTTTCTCAAGTTTTCTCAAAAACTAAATAATAAATCCAAATCCTCTGTACATTTTTATAACTAATATGTTACAAAATGAACCAAGAAATTTAAACCTGGTTCTGTCCATTTTTCAGATTTAAATGTCCCAAATATGTGACATTTTGTCCAATTTTTTACATAAAATGCCTTATTTCGACATGAAAACATGACATTTTTCTTACATTTATGTGAGTAAACTACAGCAGAAGTTTAACATTGATATCTTTAAATTTAACATTTTTTCCTGTTTCACCTGCAGCTGCATAAATCACGTTCAGATTTGATCAAATCCTTGTGTCAGAATCTTGTTCAGTCCCAGATTGTACAGTTGAACATAATATTTTTCAAAATGTCTTCACAAACTGCAACTTCACAGTATTAAAACTCAAATATTTACCACAGATGCCCTCCCACTGAGCTGAGCCTTAATTATAAAAACAGGAGAACCTGAAATATAGATTTTAAAACACCATTGACAGATTAATCGTCCACACGACTGAAGGTCTGATCGTCTAATACTCAAACTATTCAAATTTAACTGAAAAAGAAACAGGAATATCAAGTGTAATCTTCAAAACCAAAGAATAAAGTGATATTTTTGCACTTTTTTGGTTCATTTACGACACTTACAAACACAATTTAACACATTTACGAAGTGTTTTGTCGAGATAAACGCCTCGGTTTATTGTTTTTCCTCGTCTATCTCTTCTTCGTGCTTTATTTAAATTCTCGCTCGTCCTCTGCCTCGAGCTCATAAATGAATAAACTCTTCTTCTGTTGCCGAGTTTATCCGCCGGGACAAGGCCGGGACGGGTCACGAGTTCAACGCCCCGCGCCAAACTCTGGCACCCAACGTGTCCCTCGTGGGCCCCCGTAGTGTCATATTTGTGCTCGTGTTCAACCAGGAAGTGACATTATAAACTGAACAAACAAAACGTGACCAAAAACAAAACTATAAGCGACAAAAACTTAACTGAAAGCAACAAAAGGACGACGAAAACGCAACTAAAACTGCCAAAAACTTGACAAAAAGAACAACGAAATCTTGACAAAAACGAACAAAAATACAACTAAAAGTGGAAAGAAATGCAACTGAATTCAACAAAACTTGACTGAAAGCAACAAAAACACAACAGTGACAAAAACAAGACTAAAACTGACAAAAACACGACTTAAAGCGTCAAAAAATGACAAAAAATGACAAAAACGTGACTAAAAGTGACAAAAATGTGACAAAAGTGACAAAAACGTGACTAAAAGTGACAAAAACGTGACTAAAAGTGACAAAAACGTGATTGAAAGTGACAAAAACGTGATTGAAAGTGACAAAAACGTGACTAAAAGTGACAAAAACGTGACTAAAAGTGACAAAAACGTGATTGAAAGTGACAAAAACGTGACTAAAAGTGACAAAAACGTGACTGAAAGCGACAAAAACGTGACTAAGTGACAAAAACGTGACTAAAAGCAACAAAATCGTGACTAAAAGTGACAAAAACGTGACTAAAAGTGACTAAAACGTGACTAAAAGTGACTAAAACGTGACAAAAAGTGACTAAAACGTGACTGAAAGTGACAAAAACGTGATTGAAAGTGACAAAAACGTGACTAAAAGCGACAAAAACGTGACTAAAAGCGACAAAATCGTGACTAAAAGCGACAAAATCGTGACTAAAAGTGACAAAAATGTGACAAAAGTGACAAAAACGTGACTAAAAGTGACAAAAACGCAACAAAACCGACACATTTGACATGGTGGTAATTAGGGATTATTATTTATCAAATCCTAACTATTGTGTGATGTTTGTGGATGTTGGCCCTTGTTTACAGTCTGGTTGCTATGGTAACTGTTGTGAAATTACCTCTAACCGTGTCAGATAAAGCAAAAAAACGCCTCGGTTTATTGTTTTTCGTCGTCCTCCTCCGTTGCTTTATTTAAACTCTCGCTCGTCCTCTGCCTCGAGCTCATAAATGAATAAACTCTTCTTCTGTTGCCGAGTTTATCCGCCGGGACGGGGCTGAGACGGGTCACGAGTTCAACGCCCCGCGCCAAACTCTGGCACCCAACGTGTCCCTCGTGGGCACCCGTAGTCCCTCACTGTGGGGTTCACCGAGGCCAAAGAGTCTGCGTCGGATTCACACACGAGTTTTCGAGAAAATAGAGTCTGGAATCAACTTTATAGATACTTTTGGAGCGCATTTACGGCTTTGAATGAGAAAAATGCAGATATAGTCATTGGTGCTTGTGATTTATGTGAAAATATAAAGTGAAAACAACATTTATTCGCACTGAAATATCGAAAAATCGCGTGATATTGAAGATAAAGTATTGAAATTCTGAATGCTGTGACGTCTTCTGCGTGAACTCTATAAAGTGTAGCTTAAACGTTAATCTGCAAAGAGCTGGTTGTTCTAAAACTGTTTTCAAATCTATCATTTCTGCAGTAATTATATCCCTTTAAATGTGACGTCAGAACGGAGGCGACTGGAGCAAAATTAAGTTGATTTAAGTAAATGTTTGAATAATTTTCTCACATTTGATCTAAATTCTCCTGGTTTGAAGTGTTTGTGTTGGAAAAAAGCAACACATTTGGATTTCCAGAGTAGAAATGTGAAGTTAGTTTTTCTGTAACAAACAATGCGTTTTAGCTTCAAAAGAATCTAATTTCTGGAACAGTATCTAATATATCTCTAGATAAAATGAAAAATGATTGTGGGCTCAACATTTCTGTGAGTAAACAAAAAGCGACAAAAACTAAAACTGACAAAAAAGCGACTAGAAGCAACAAAACACAACTCAAAGTGACTTGATTTAAAGAGACAAAACTAAAAGATTAAAAACTAAACGCAACAAAAACTCGCAAACAAAACGCAACAAAAGTGACAAATTTGCCACGGTGGTGTTAGCAACGAAAACCGTGACTAGAAGCAACAAAAACGCAACTCAAAAGTGACAATAATGTGACTGAGAGACTTAAAGCGACAGAAACTTGACTAAAAGAGACGAAAACTTAACTCAAAGTGACTAAAAGAGACAAAAATTCAGCTAAAAGCAACAGAAACTTGAATAAAAAGAGACAAAAACTTGATCAGCGATTATTATTTATCAAATCCTAACTATTGTGTAATGTATGTGGATGTTGGCCCTTGTTTACAGTCTGGTTGCTATGGTAACAGTTGTGCAATTACCTATAACCGTGTCATATTTGTGCTCATGTTCAACCAGGAAATGACATTATAAACTTTGCACAAACTGACAAAAACTGACAAAAATGCGACTAGAAGCAACAAAAACGCAACTCAAAGTGACAAAAATGTGATTAAGAGAGACAAAAATTCTACTTAAAGCAACAGAAACTTGAATAAAGGAGACAAAAATACAACTCTACGTGACTAAAATGTGACTAAATGTGACTAAATGAGACAAAGATTCAACTAAAAGCGACAGAAACTTGAATAAAAGAGACAAAAACTTGACACAGCGATTATTATTTGTCAAATCGTAACTATTGTGTCATGTGTGTGGATGTTGGCCCTTGTTTACAGTCTGGTTGCTATGGTAACAGCTGTGTGATTACCTCTAATGTCATATTTGTGCTCATGTTCAACCAGGAAGTAACATAATAAACTTGAATCAAACTGTCAAACAAAAAGTGACCAAAAACTTGACTAAAACTGACAAAAACGAAAGTCAAAGTGACAAAAATGTGATTAAGAGAGACAAAAATTCTACTTAAAGTGACAGAAAGTTAAATAAAGGAGACAAAAATGCAACTCAACTTGACTAAGAGAGACAAAGATTCAACTAAAAGCGACAGAAACTTGAATAAAAGAGACAAAAACTTGACACAGCGATTATTATTTGTCAAATCGTAACTATTGTGTCATGTGTGTGGATGTTGGCCCTTGTTTACAGTCTGGTTGCTATGGTAACAGCTGTGTGATTACCTCTAATGTCATATTTGTGCTCATGTTCAACAGGAAGTGACATTACTTTGCACAAACTATCAAAAACTGACAAAAATGCGACTAGAAGCAACAAAAACGCAACTCAAAGTGACAAAAATGTGATTAAGAGAGACAAAAATTCTACTTAAAGCGACAGAAACTTGAATAAAAGAGACAAAAACTTGATGATCAGCGATTATTATTTGTCAATTCCTAACTATTGTGTCATGTATGTGGATGTCGGCCCTTGTTTACAGTCTGGTTGCTATGGTAACAGCTGTGGAATTACCTCGAACCGTGCCATATTTGTGCTCGTGTTCAACCAGGAAGTGACATAAACAAAGGATTACAAAAACTGGGAACAAACAGGCAAAATGTTTAGTCAGATCTTAAATATGATCATGTTTTTGTCAAATTGACTCGAAGCGTATCGTCTCAAGTCGTCGGAGCGAGCCTCAAACACGCTCTAAAACAAACGCCGCAGCTGAATGTACACCGTTCTTTCAGATTTGTGTGTCATTTGAACCGGCTCCAGTCCACAATGCGATTCCCCGGCTTCAATGTGACAGGGCGACTTTAATCAAACGTAAATATTGATGCGGAGAGGCGGCTATTGTTTCATAATCGATGGAAAATGTCAGCCGTTTGGAGAGTCACAACGAGCTTTGGCTCCGGCGACGAGAGCGGGAAACGTGTCAGGATGCATTTTGAATTCAGCGAGAAGCGATTTGAACAACTGTGAGCGCAAAGATTCTGACACAGCGCAGAGAGTTTGTGTATGGGTGAGAATTAATAAGAAAAAGATGTAAAAAAGGAATAAAGTCGAGGCGAGACGCTGCAGGTGAATAGGAAAAAAGCTTAAATTTAAAGATATCGCTTTGAAACTCCTGTAGTTTACTCAGTTTTTCATCGTGTCATCTTTTAATGTAGAAATAAGACATGTTAGGGGTAAAAACATCCAAAAACACACATATTTGGGACATTTAAATCTGAAAAATGGACAGTACCAAGTTTAAATTTCTTGGTTCATTTTGGATTTCTTAATTACTTGATCTGACAGAAAATTGGCCAAAAAATTCAAATTTCACTTCAATTTTTATATTTAAAACTTGACTAAATACTGTATGTTGAGAGGGCAAACTGACCCAAAAAAACAACAACAAAAAACTGTTTTGCCTGTAGTGTCTCGCCTTTTGAACTGATCGATCGATTATTGAGATGATTGTCATTACTTTAGTAACAGAACATAGTTATCTGGACCAAACACAGACAAACATGGCATGAGTCGAGAAGGTTTTATGACTCAAACAAAGCAAGAACTACGTCAAAAAGACACAAGTTCCATGTTTAAACAGCTGTTTGCACTAAGTTATAAATTAAAACTATAATGAGCTCATGTTTGTGTGTCGTCTCATGTTGACAATCATCTTAGTTGGGGATTATCACAGTCTCATAATATGCCACAAACAATTTTTGTAAACCTATTTTATTTTCACAATAAATGATATTATTCTCAAAAATCGGAAGAATAATTGCTCCACCTCAAAAACACAAAGAAAAAGCCAAAAAAATCATACTTTCAAACAAATATTGAACAATATAAAAATTGGCAGCGCGTTGGCTAGCTAACTGTTTTCACCGCTAATGCTAACTTTTATTAAATATAACAGAAACAACCAACTAAAATTTAATGTAATGTCTTCCTTTTTATTCATATAGTACTTCAGTTAGTTATGTTTTAATTTGTCAAAATTAGCATTAGCGTTGATCCATAAAAATGTCCTTTGGTGACGTGTTCACTTCATGTGCAAAGTCTTAACATGTTTCTGTGACTTTCACCGTCGCGGCCTGAGCCTGAAGGATTTATGGATTTTAGTGCAACAGAAGACAGAATTAGACAGGAAGTACTGATGCTAACACCGAGCTAACACAGAGTTAACACTGAAGCTAACACTGAGCTAACACAGTGCCAACACTGAAGCTAACACAGAGCTAACACAGAGCCAACACTGACGATAACACAGAGCTAACATAGAGCTAACACTGAAGCTAACACGAAGCTAACACTGAGCTAACACAGAGCCAACACTGGTGATAGCACGGAGTTAACACTGAAGATAACACAGCGTTAACACAGAGCTAACACTGATGATAACACAGAGCTAACACTGAAGCTAACACAGAGCCAACACTGACGATAACACAGAGCTAATACTGAAGCTAACACTGAGCTAACACAGAGCTAACACTGACGATAACACAGAGCTAACACTGATGATAACACAGAGCTAACACTGAAGATAACACTGATGATAACATAGAGCTAACACTGATGATAACACAGAGCTAACACTGATAACACAGAGCTAACACTGATGATAACACTGATGATAACACAGAGCTAACACAGAGCTAACACTAATGATAACACAGAGCTAACACTGATGATAACACAGAGCTAACACTGAAGATAACACAGATGATAACACAGAGCTAACACAGATGATAACACAGAGCTAACACTGAAGCTAACACAGAGCCAACACTGACGATAACACAGAGCTAATACTGAAGCTAACACTGAGCTAACACAGAGCTAACACTGATGATAACACAGAGCTAACACTGATGATAACACAGAGCTAACACTGATAACACAGAGCTAACACTGATAACACAGAGCTAACACTGATGATAACACTGATGATAACACAGAGCTAACACAGAGCTAACACAAATGATAACACAGAGCTAACACTGATGATAACACAGAGCTAACACTGATGATAACACAGAGCTAACACAGATGATAACACAGAGCTAACACTGAAGCTAACACAGAGCCAACACTGACGATAACACAGAGCTAATACTGAAGCTAACACTGAGCTAACACAGAGCTAACACTGATGATAACACAGAGCTAACACTGATGATAACACAGAGCTAACACTGATGATAACACAGAGCTAACACTGATAACACAGAGCTAACACTGATAACACAGAGCTAACACTGATGATAACACTGATGATAACACAGAGCTAACACAGAGCTAACACTGACGATAACACAGAGCTAACATAGAGCTAACACTGAAGCTAACACGAAGCTAACACGAAGCTAACACTGAGCTAACACAGAGCCAACACTGGCGATAGCACGGAGTTAACACTGAAGATAACACAGCGTTAACACAGAGCTAACACTGATGATAACACAGAGCTAACACTGAAGCTAACACAGAGCCAACACTGACGATAACACAGAGCTAATACTGAAGCTAACACTGAGCTAACACAGAGCTAACACTGACGATAACACAGAGCTAACACTGATGATAACACAGAGCTAACACTGATGATAACACAGAGCTAACACTGATGATAACAATGAGCTAACACTGATGATAACACAGAGCTAACACTGATGATAACACAGAGCCAACACTGATGATAACACAGAGCTAACACTGATAACACAGAGCTAACACTGATGATAACACTGATGATAACACAGAGCTAACACAGAGCTAACACTAATGATAACACAGAGCTAACACTGATGATAACACAGAGCTAACACTGAAGATAACACAGATGATAACACAGAGCTAACACAGATGATAACACAGAGCTAACACTGAAGCTAACACAGAGCCAACACTGACGATAACACAGAGCTAATACTGAAGCTAACACTGAGCTAACACAGAGCTAACACTGATGATAACACAGAGCTAACACTGATAACACAGAGCTAACACTGATGATAACACAGAGCTAACACTGATAACACAGAGCTAACACTGATGATAACACTGATGATAACACAGAGCTAACACAGAGCTAACACAAATGATAACACAGAGCTAACACTGATGATAACACAGAGCTAACACTGATGATAACACAGAGCTAACACTGATAACACAGAGCTAACACTGATGATAACACAGATGATAACACAGAGCTAACACTGAAGCTAACACAGAGCCAACACTGACGATAACACAGAGCTAATACTGAAGCTAACACTGAGCTAACACAGAGCTAACACTGATGATAACACAGAGCTAACACTGATGATAACACAGAGCTAACACTGATAACACAGAGCTAACACTGATAACACAGAGCTAACACTGATAACACAGAGCTAACACTGATGATAACACTGATGATAACACAGAGCTAACACAGAGCTAACACTGATGATAACACAGAGCTAACACTGATGATAACACAGAGCTAACACTGATAACACAGAGCTAACACTGATAACACAGAGCTAACACTGATGATAACACTGATGATAACACAGAGCTAACACAGAGCTAACACTGATGATAACACAGAGCTAACACTGATAACACAGAGCTAACACTGATAACACAGAGCTAACACTGATAACACAGAGCTAACACTGATGATAACACTGATGATAACACAGAGCTAACACTGATAACACAGAGCTAACACTGATAACACAGAGCTAACACTGATGATAACACAGAGCTAACACTGATAATAACACAGAGCTAACACTGATGATAACACTGATGATAACACAGAGCTAACACAGAGCTAACACTGATGATAACACAGAGCCAACACTGATGATAACACAGAGCTAACACTGATAACACAGAGCTAACACTGATAACACAGAGCTAACACTGATGATAACACTGATGATAACACAGAGCTAACACTGATAACACAGAGCTAACACTGATAACACAGAGCTAACACTGATAACACAGAGCTAACACTGATAACACAGAGCTAACACTGATAACACAGAGCTAACACTGATGATAACACTGATGATAACACAGAGCTAACACTGATAACACAGAGCTAACACTGATAACACAGAGCTAACACTGATGATAACACTGATGATAACACAGAGCTAACACTGATAATAACACAGAGCTAACACAGAGCTAACACAGAGCTAACCAGGCGTCGCACAAAGACCAATCAATATATCGTGATATTATTTTGACGAACAATGTCATAGTATTTCGGTTATTGTTACATCCCAAGGTGAAACACGTTTAATAATAAATATTTTACAATTTAATCTTAATATTTTATTGTTCAACTTTATTACGTGAGATGCTAATGCTACTTGCACAACGATACAATGTACTATTAAACATAATCCCATCGCCGTTGAACTTTAAAAACATACATTTCCTTCGTTTGAGATCAGATTTGTCCGTGTGCAGGAACACGTCTCATTAGGCGTGCGTTCGGAGCAGGTGCAGTGTTTTGATGGACTTCTGCAGCTGAAGGCGCTTGGTTTATCATTCTGAGCCGTGCCTTCACATATTCAGACCTAATCGAACAAAACTAATTACCAGGAACGGGCCGAGGTGAAGCTGGAACGCCCCGGCTCTCACGCTTGCTCTCGTTCGCTGCAAAAATGGAAAATTGATGGACTTCCTCGAGGCGGTATGTAAAATGTTGAAGCGGCGCTGAAACGAAGATAAGCCGAGCGAACAACCGACAGCGATGTGTTTTACTGAATGTTTGAATGTTGTTGCTTCGTCTGAAACACAGTTGAAGAATTTCTAAGAATGTTTAAGTCATTCTGCGTGTTTATTCAGTCTTTTAGTTCTTTTTGTTCCCCCCGTGGTACATTTTTTTACTATTATTTTCTGGTAATGACTAAATTATAAACAGAAGGAGTAAATGGTGCAAAAACAAACAGGAAGCCATTATTTTAAAAAAAGAGAAAAAATCAAAACAAAAATAAAACTGCAAGTGACACGTGATTCTAAATTGCCGCTGTCACTTTGGAGATACGTTTCGGTCCAATTATAACTTAACAGGGGGCTCTGGAGAGCTATTTTTAAATACAAAGGTCTTCTTTATACATGAGTACGTCCAGGTCTTTAGGATGCACAAACGCTTCAGTGGGTCCGACTAAATCTGACAGTGTTTGAAAAAGTTACAAGGATTTTTATTCTGTCAAAATGGCTTCGTTAAGAGCTCGTTATGACCACAACCTAAGACTTATGCCAATTCTTTGATCAACGTTTGACCCCAGATATGTCCTGATGATTCTGACTCAGTCTGGAGTCTGTCAGATAAGATAAGATGTTTTTTTTATTAAAATGGCCGCCTTCCCGTTAAAGACAGGGGGACCACACCCACTGCTCTGGTTCACAAACACAATGGCTGGACCAATGTGACTGATGTTAAGAATTTAAAGGACAAATATTACACTACAGTGATGTTTTCTTCTCTTTTAATCCTGTTCTAACAATGCTCCATCATCAAAAACACACCTGGAGTTGCACTAAGCTTCATTCGCGCTAGTTTGATGAACCCTGGTTAGAAAATCCTCTCCTCAGACGTCAAAAACACTTCCTTCAGTGCATTTCTGCCTAAATCTGCACGTCCTGGTTTAGTCCTGGTTTAGTCCTGGTTTAGTCCTGGTTTAGTCCTGGTTTAGTCCTGGTTCAGTCCTGGTTTAGTCCTGGTTTAGTCCTGGTTTAGTCCTGGTTCAGTCCTGGTTTAGTCCTGGTTTAGTCCTGGTTTAGTCCTGGTTTAGTCCTGGTTTAGTCCTGGTTTAGTCCTGGTTTAGTCCTGGTTTAGTCCTGGTTTGGTCCTAGTTTGGTCCTGGTTTAGTCCTGGTTTAGTCCTGGTTTGGTCCTAGTTTAGTCCTGGTTTAGTCCTGGTTTAGTCCTGGTTTAGTCCTGGTTCAGTCCTGGTTCAGTCCTGGTTCAGCCCTGGTTCAGCCCTGGTTCAGCCCTGGTTCAGTCCTGGTTCAGTCCTGGTTTAGCCCTGGTTCAGTCCTGGTTCAGTCCTGGTTTAGCCCTGGTTTGGTCCTAGTTTAGTCCTGGTTCAGTCCTGGTTCAGTCCTGGTTTAGCCCTGGTTCAGTCCTAGTTTAGCCCTGGTTCAGTCCTGGTTTAGCCCTGGTTCAGTCCTGGTTTAGCCCTGGTTCAGTCCTGGTTTAGCCCTGGTTCAGTCCTGGTTTAGCCCTGGTTCAGTCCTGGTTTAGCCCTGGTTCAGTCCTGGTTTAGCCCTGGTTCAGCCCTGGTTCAGTCCTGGTTTAGTCCTGGTTTAGCCCTGGTTTAGCCCTGGTTCAGTCCTGGTTTAGCCCTGGTTCAGTCCTGGTTTAGCCCTGGTTCAGTCCTGGTTTAGCCCTGGTTCAGCCCTGGTTTAGTCCTGGTTTAGTCCTGGTTTAGCCCTGGTTTGGCCCTGGTTTGGCCCTGGTTTAGCCCTGGTTTAGCCCTGGTTTAGTCCTGGTTTAGTCCTGGTTTAGTCCTTTTAATCCTGTTCTAACAATGTTCCATCATAAAAACACACCTGGAGCTGCGTTTAGCTTCATTCACTCTAGTTTGATGAACCCTGGTTAGAAAATCCTCTCCTCCGACGTCAAAAACCCTCCCTTCAGTGCATTTCCACCTAAATCTGCTCGTCTCGCCTCAGACGAACCGCAAAACGATTTAAATATTCTAATAAGCGCCGCAAACATGAAAGTCTCCAGAGCGAGGGACGCAGAGGAAACAGGCGCCGGTTCAAACGACTCTGAGGCTAAATAAAGACCTGAACAGTCAGCAGAGCGAGCAACGAGGAACACCTCACCGTTCAGAGGAAACACTCGACGCAGAGCTGAGCCGACCGTTATCCTGCACGAGCCAGAGACGAAACGAGTATTTATATTGTACACAAGACATTTGGATTAACGTTAAAAAAAGAATGAAATATGGAAATAGAGAAAATGTACAAAATGAAGTGTGTTATTGATGAAAATATGAAATTGTTTAGGATACATTTCTTTTCAGAGTCTGTACAGTTCAGACAAGAATTATAATGATTACGATAATTCTTTATAAGTTAATACAAACTGACAGGAAGTGCTGGACAATTTTGGATTTTCATTTTTCTGTCACATGTTGCATTTGTGTTTTCAATTTTCTTTTTTTTTCTAACAAAGATTCATTCCTAATAAACTATTTGTTATGAATTATGACAATTGGGAGTTAAATCTGTGTTCATGCTTTATTAAAAGTTGTAGATCCTGATTTTCCCTTAGAGCCCTGGCCCTTGTTTAGCCCTGGTTCAGTCCTGGTTCAGCCCTTGTTCAGTCCTGGTTTAGCCCTGGTTTAGTCCTGGTTTAGTCCTGGTTTAGTCCTGGTTTTAGTCCTGGTTTAGTCCTGGTTTAGTCTTGGTTCAGCCCTGGTTTAGCCCTGGTTTAGTCTTGGTTTAGCCCTGGTTTAGTCCTGGTTCAGCCCTTGTTCAGCACTTGTTCAGTCCTGGTTTAAGTCCTGGTTCAGCCCTTGTTCAGTCCTGGTTTAGCCCTGGTTTAGTCCTGCTTTAGTCCTGGTTCAGTCCTGGTTCAGTCCTGGTTCAGTCCTGGTTCAGTCCTGGTTCAGTCCTGGTTTAGCCCTGGTTTAAGTCCTGGTTTAGCCCTGGTTTAGACCTGGTTTAGACCTGGTTTAGACCTGGTTTAGACCTGGTTTAGTCCTGGTTTAGCCCTGGTTTAGCCCTGGTTTAGTCCTGGTTTAGTCCCTGGTTCAGTCCTGGTTTAGCCCTGGTTTAGCCCTGGTTTAGTCCTGGTTTAGTCCTGGTTTAGTCCTGGTTTAGCCCTGGTTTAGTCCTGGTTTAAGTCCTGGTTTAAGTCCTGGTTTAAGTCCTGGTTTAGTCCTGGTTTAGTCCTAGTTTAGTCCTGGTTTAGTCCTGGTTTAGTCCTGGTTAAGTCCTGGTTAAGTCCTGGTTCAGTCCTGGTTTAGCCCTAGTTTAGTCCTGGTTTAGACCTGGTTTAGTCCTGGTTTAGTCCTGGTTTAGCCCTGGTTTAGCCCTGGTTTAGTCCTGGTTTAGACCTGGTTTAGACCTGGTTTAGTCCTGGTTTAGTCCTGGTTCAGTCCTGGTTTAAGTCCTGGTTTAAGCCCTGGTTTAGCCCTGGTTTAGACCTGGTTTAGACCTGGTTTAGTCCTGGTTTAGCCCTGGTTAACTCCTGGTTAACTCCTGGTTAACTCCTGGTTAACTCCTGGTTAACTCCTGGTTCACTCCTGGTTCACTCCTGGTTCACTCCTGGTTCAGTCCTGGTTCAGTCCTGGTTTAGCCCTGGTTTAGACCTGGTTTAAGTCCTGGTTTAGTCCTGGTTTAGACCTGGTTTAAGTCCTGGTTTAGCCCTGGTTTAAGTCCTGGTTTAAGTCCTGGTTTAAGTCCTGGTTTAAGTCCTGGTTTAAGTCCTGGTTTAGCCCTGGTTTAGACCTGGTTTAGTCCTGGTTTAGCCCTGGTTTAGCCCTGGTTTAGTCCTGGTTTAGTCCTGGTTTAGTCCTGGTTTAGTCCTGGTTCAGTCCTGGTTCAGTCCTGGTTTAGCCCTGGTTTAGCCCTGGTTTAGTCCTGGTTTAGCCCTGGTTTAGTCCTGGTTTAGTCCTGGTTTAGTCCTGGTTTAGTCCTGGTTTAGTCCTGGTTTAGTCCTGGTTTAGTCCTGGTTTAGTCCTGGTTTAGTCCTGGTTTAGCCCTGGTTTAGTCCTGGTTTAGTCCTGGTTTAGTCCTGGTTTAGCCCTGGTTTAGTCCTGGTTTAGTCCTGGTTTAGTCCTGGTTTAGCCCTGGTTTAGTCCTGGTTTAGTCCTGGTTTAGCCCTGGTTTAGCCCTGGTTTAGCCCTGGTTTAGCTCTGGTTATTAAAATGTTACCACAGTTATATTTCTCAGAACACTGAGTAAACGGCTTATTGTTTCTTTCTCGGTTGAAAAGAACGATAACAACAACTGAAATAATACAATCCGGCGAGACTCTTCTTCTACTTCTGGTTCAGACGGAGAGCGAGGACGAGCCACGAGTCGAGGCCGCCGTCGAATAATTCATGTTAGCGTCTCCCAGAACACGCCGGTGTTTTATTCATGCTCCGCCCCACGAGCTCCAGCGCCGCAGAAAACAAAGAGCGTGGCACAAGAGCGTCCCAACGAGAGGACCGCGGACGAAAACACAACTAGATCAGTTTAAACCAGCTGCTGTCGTTGAAAGAAATGTGACGTGTCTAAAAGTCCAAAATGGAGGCGACTGGAGGGAAAATGTAGTGTAAATGTTTGAATGATTGTCTCACATTAGAGCAAAACCATAGACCGTACATATCAGTGGACTATGTGATTCTGATGTCATAGCGTTCGGCTCCAGACAAATGAAGCCCATCGCGGCTAGCAGTTATAGCGGCTAAAGTGGAGCCAGACTCCATATTTGGAAATCCGAGTGCGTATCGTGGCAACCACATGGACCAATCAGGAGCGAGGTTGTTAACAGTTTCCGCCCCTCAGCGAGAGGAGACGGCGGCAACGTGCGACGCTAGCTGTCAATCAAACCTGTTGCTAACACGAGCGAAACCGGCCCCTGGAAAAGGAAGCACCTGATTGGTCAGTTATTATTGTAATAACTTGATTTATGAACAACCAACGATAAAAAAAAAACACCAGGATCATGTGGAGTGAGTCAGACGGACGTTTTAGTTCCAGATGTGAGTTTGACAGAAACAGCTACAGAGTAAAGGCTCCAGTGTCACAGGAAGTGAATGGAGCTCGGCTTCATGGAGCCAGGAGCCTCCAGAGCTGCTTCCTATTTGGAACGCGGC
The DNA here is from genome assembly GCA_019453435.1 of Rhinogobius similis. Classification (NCBI taxonomy): domain Eukaryota; kingdom Metazoa; phylum Chordata; class Actinopteri; order Gobiiformes; family Gobiidae; genus Rhinogobius; species Rhinogobius similis. Next base: position 26,373,810 of record CM033640.1, on the reverse strand, counting down.
GGCTAGCATGCTAACATGGTCCACTTATATGTATGGTCTATGAGCTAAATTCTATGGTTTTAAGTGTTTGTGTTGGAAAAAAACAACACATTTGAATTTCCAGAGTAGAAAGGTCAGTTATTTTCCTTTTCTAGAACAAACCATGGACACAAAAGCATTAAAATTGTATTTTAGCTTAGCAAACATTTGTAAAAGTGACAAAAATACAACCTCAAAGCCACAAAAACACAACTAAAAGTGACAAAAAAGCAACACATTTGAATTCTCAGGGTAGAAATGTGAATTTTTTATGACAAACAATGGACAAAATACTATTTTCTCGCCTTAAAATTGTATTTTAGCTTCAAAAGAATCTAATTTATGGAACAGTGTCTAATATATCTTTAGATAAAATGAAAAATGATTGTGGGCTCTACATTTCTGTGAGTATTTTTCCAGTAAAACCCATAAATCTGGATTGTTCTTGTGCAAAGAGTTGATCATAATTTCCTCAAACATGATGTAAAATACAATAATAAATGTGTTTAAAGCAGCTCTGATGTCACTCACATGTGTCTGAGGCTTTTACTGACACTAAATCATCTACATTTGTCAGATTTTGTGATATTCTGAGGTTAATCCCAGTTTTTTCACTGAAATCTCATCATGTTCCACTGAAACTTTTGCCTCCGTTTTGAATGTACAATGTTTTTATTACAGACTTTAAAGCGTCTATAACATTCTAATTATTCACAGATGAGTTTATCAGTGCTTTTCACATCTGCCACAGTAAAGTACAGAATGTTATATAATGTTGTAGACGTGGTTGTTACAAAGAGCTGATTTAAAATGAAAAAGGTAAATGTTGTAAAAGTAAACGTGGCCCTTTAATCTGTGCTCCCTTTTTTCTCCTCTTTTCTTCTTTCCTCCTGTCTCTCAGTTTCTCTTTTCATCTATTTTCTCATCCTCTCTTCTCGTTTCTCCTCTTTTCATTTCTTCTCTCCTGTTTTCTTTTCCTCTCTTTTGTTTTCATCTATTTTCTTCCCTTTTGCTCTGTCTTTGTGTTTGTTCCTCCCCTTTCTTCTCTTTTCTTGTTCCTTTTTCCTCTTTCTTCTGTTTTCTTGTTCCTTTTTCCTCTTTCTTCTGTTTTCTTCTCCTCTTTTTTCCTCTTTTCTTGTCTTTTCTCCCCCTTTCTTCTCGTTTCCTCTTTCTTTTCTCCTTCTTTCTTGTTTTCTTCTCTTTTCTTCTTTTTCCTCTGCTCTTTTCCTCTTTTTTCCTCCTCTTTTCTTGTGTTCTTTTCCTCTCCTCTTTTCCTCTCTTTTCCTTCACTTTTCCTCCCTTTTTCTTTTCTTCTCCTTTTTTTATGCTCTTTTCTTTTCTTCCTCTTTCCCTCTTTTCTTCTGTTCTTTCCTTCTTTTCTTCTCCTCTTTTCCTCCTCTTTTTTTCTTCTCTTTTCCTCTCTTTTTCCTCCTTTTTCCTCTCCTCTTTTCCTCCTCTTATCCTCTTTTCTCTCTTTTCCTCCTCTTACCCTGTTTTCTCCTCTTCTTCTCTTTTTCCTCTCTTCTTTTTCCTCTCTCCCCTTTTTCTCTCTCTCTTTTTCCTCTCTCTTCCCACTTCTCTCCCCTCCCTCTTTCTCCTCTTCTCTCTTTCCTCCTTTTCCCTCTTTCCTCCCTCTTCTTCTCTCTTCCTTTCCTCTTTCCTCCCTCTTCTTCTCTTCTTCCTCTTCTCTTTCCTCTCTCTTTCATCCCTCTTCTCCTCTTTCCTCCCTCTTCTTCTCTTCTCCCTCTTCCTCCTCTCTTTCCTCTCCTCTTCCTCTCTCTTCTCCCTCTTCCTCCTCTCCTCTTTCCTCCTCTCTTTCCTCTTTTCTCTTTCCTCCCTCTTCTCCTCTTTTCTCTTTCCTCCCTCTTCTCCTCCTCTCTCCTCTTTTTCCTCTCTCTCTCTTTCTTCCTCCCTCTCTTCTCTCTCTTTCCTTTCCTCTTCCCTCTCTTTCTCCCTCTCTCTTCTTCTTATCCCTCTCCTCTTTCCCTTTCCCTCTCCTCTCCTCCTCTCTCTCTTTCTCTCTCCTCTCTCTTCTTCCTCCCCCCTCCTCCTCCCCCCTCTTTCCCCCTCCCCTCTTTCTCCTCTTCCTCCCTCTCTCTTCTCCTCTCTTCCTCTCTCCCTCTTTCTCCTCTCTTTTCCTCCCTCTTTTCTCCTCTCTTCTCTTTCCTCCCTTTTCTCTCTCTCTCCTCTCTCTTTCCTCCTCTTTTCCACTTTCCTCTCTCTTTTCCTCTCCCCTCTTTCTTCTCTTCTTCCTCTCTTTCTCTTCTCTCTCTCCTCTCTCCCCTCTCTTTCCCTCTCTCTCACTCTCTCTTTCCCTCTCTCTCTCTCTCTCCTCTCTCCCTCCTTTTCCTCTCTCTCTTTCTCTCTCCTCTTTTCTCTCTTTTCTCTCTCTCCTCTCTCTCTCGCTCTCTCTCTTTTCCTCTCTCTCTTTTCCCCTCTCTCTTTCCCTCCTCTCTTCTCTTTTCTTCTCTCTCTCTCATCTTTCCTCTTTCTCTTTCCCTCTCTCCCTCTTCTCTCTCCTCGCTTTTTCTTTTTCTCTCTCTCTCCTCTCTTTTTCTCTCTTTCTTCGCTCTCTTCTCTCTCGCTTGATCCTCTCTGTCTTTCTTCTCTCCCTCTCTCCTCTCCTCTTCCCTCTCTCCTCTCTCCTCTCTTCCCTCTTTCTCTCTTTCTCTCTCTCTCTCTTTCTCTCTCCCCCCTCCCCTCTCTCTCTCTCCTCCCTCCCTCCCCTCTCCTCCTCTCGTTCCTCCCTCCTCTCTCCCTCTCTCTCCCCTCCCTCTCTTTTTCCCTCCCCTCTCTTCTCCTCCTCTCCCTCTCTCTCTTCCCTCTTTCCCTTTCCTCTCTATCTCCCCTCTCTCCTTTCTTCTCTCTCTCTTCTTCCTCTTCTCTTTCCTCTCTCTTTCATCCCTCTTTTTCTCTCTCTCTCTTTCTTCCCCTCTCTCTTTCTCTTCTCTTTTTCCCCCTCTCTTCCTCCTCTCTTTTCCCTCTCTCCTCTCTTTCCTCTCTCTCTCTTTCTCCCCTCTTTCCCTCTTCTCTCCTCCTCTTTCTCCTCTTTCTCTCTCCCTCTCCCTTTCTTCCTCCTCCTCCTCTCCTCTTTCTCTCTTCTTTTTCCTCCTCTCCTCTCTCCCTCCTTTCTTCTTCCCTCCTCCTTTTTCCTCCTCTCTTTCTCCTCTTTCTCCTTTCTCTCTCTTTTCCTTTTCCCTCTCTTTCTTCCTCCCTCTTTCTTTCTTCTTCTCTTTCTTCTCTCCTCTTTCTCTTTTCCCTCCCTCTCTTCCTCTCTTCTTTCTTCTCCCTCTTTCCTCTCTTTTCTTTCTTCCTCTCTCTCTCTATCTCTCTTCCTCCTCTTTCTTTCTCCTCTCTTCCTCCCCTCTCCTCTTTTCCTCCCCTCCCTCTTCCTCTTCTTTTCTCCTCTTCCCTCCCCTCTTCTTCCTCTTTTTCTCTCTTCCTCCTCTCCCTCTTCCTCCCCTCTTCCTCTTCTTCTCTCTTTCCTCCCTCTTTCTTCTCTCTCCTCTCTCTTCTCTCTCTCCTCTTCTTCCTCCCTCTTCTCTCTTCTCCTTCCTCTTTCCTCCCTCCCTTCTTCTTTCCTCTCTCTATCTCTCTTTCCCTCCCTCTTCTCCCTCTTCTTTTTCCCTCCCTTTTTTCTCCCTCTCTCTCTCCCCTTCTCTTTCCTCTCTTTTCTCCTCCTCCTCTCCCTCTTTTCCTCCCTCTTTCCCTTTTTCTCTTTCTTTTTCCTCCTCTTCTCCTCTTTCCTCTCTCTCTCTCTCTTTCTCTCTTTCTCTTTTCTTCCTCCTCCTCTTCTCCTCTCTTTTTCCTCTTTTCCTCTCTTTTTCTCTCCTCTTTCTCCTCTCTTCTTTCCTCTCTCTTCTCCTCTCCTCTTCTCTCCCCTCCCTCTTTCTTTTTTCCTCCCTCTCCTCTCTTTTCCTCCCCTTCTTTCTTTCTTCCTCTCCTCTTTTCCTCTCTCTCCTCTTCTCGCTTTCCTCTTTCCCCTCCCCTCCTCCTCTCTCTCTCCTCTTTTCCCTCCCTCTTTCCTCTTCCTCCCCTCTCTATTCCTCTCTTCCTCCTCTCCTCTCCCCTCCTCTCCCTCTTTTCCTCCCTCTTTCTCCTCTTCTCTCCTCTCTCTCTCCTCCTCTTCCCTCCCTCTTTCCTCCCTCTTCTTCTCTCTTCCTTTCCTCTTTCCTCCCTCTTCTTCTCTTCTTCCTCTTCTCTTTCCTCTCTCTTTCCTCCCTCTTCTCCTCTTTCCTCTCTCTTCTTCTCTTCTCCTCTCCTCTCTTTCCTCCTCTCCTCTTCCCTCCCTCTTCTCCTCTTTTCTCTCTCTCTCTCCTCTTTTCTCTCTTTCCTCCCTCTTCTCCTCTTTTCTCTTTCCTCCCTCTTCTCCTCCTCCTCTTCTCTCTTCCTCCCCCCTCTTTTCCTCCCTCTCCTCCTCTTTTCCTTCTCCCTCCCTCTCTCCTCCTCTGAAGGTGCAGGAGTGGTCAGTTTCCGTGGTAACGCGGCTGGCTCTGACCTGCAGTGTTTTTATTCTTTTCTCTCAGACTGAAGCTCGGGCTCTGAATAAACAATCACACAAATGGTAATGATCCTCAGACCTCGGGCTTCCACTCATCTGCATTTTTGATCCTTTTAACGAAGTAAAAAGAAAAGATCAGACGCAATCTTCACCTCATTTAATCAAACCGACAGTAAATAATGTGCTTTAGTCGACTAATATATACGTCAAAAATACTTAAAAAAGAAAAGAAACTGCTGATAAATCCAACTCATTTGAATTTAAAGGTCGCAATTACCAAATCAAAGCTTGTGTTTAAAGCAAAATGTTCACAAAAAAAGAAAACGATGCTAACTTGTGATAAAAACTAAAATGGAAATAATAAATACAACAAAAAAAACTTTCTGTGCAGATTAGTTCAGATTTTAGCTCTATTTTGACATTAATAAGTCAATTTAATAAAGGTTTGCAGAAATATTTACGTTTAATTTAATCTAAATTTAATTCATGACAAATATTTAAACTTATAAAAACTGGACTAAACCAAACCAGGACTAAATCAAGACAAAACCAAGGTCTAAATCAGGACCAAAAACAAGGGCTAAACGATGTCAAACCATGGTCTAAAAGTGGACTAAACCAGGACTAAACTCAATCAAAACCAGAGCAAAACCAGGTCAAACCAGGACTAAATCAAGGTCTAAATCAGGACTAAACCAAGGTCTAAATCAGGACTAAACAAGGATTAAATCATGTCTAAACCACATCTAAAAGTGGACTAAACCAGGACTAAACTCGATCAAAACCAGAGCAAAACCAGGTCAAACCAGGACTAAACCAAGGTCTAAATCAGGACTAAACCAAGGTCTAAATCAGGACTAAACAAGGATTAAATCATGTCTAAACCACATCTAAAAGTGGACTAAACCAGGACTAAACTCGATCAAAACCAGAGCAAAACCAGTGGCAAATCAAGACTAAACCAAGGACTAAATCAGGACTAAATCGTGTCTAAATCACCTCTAAAAGTGGACTAAACCAGTATTAAATCAAGACTGGACCAGAGCAAAACCAGAGCTATACCAAGACTAAATCACGGTCTAAATGAGAACTAAACCAGGTCTAAACCAGGACAAAACCAAGACTAAATTAGAACTAAATCAAGGTCTAAATCAGAACTAAACCAGGACTAAACTATGTCTAAATCATGTCTAAAAGGGGACTAAGCCAGGACTAAACCAAGTCAAAACCACTAAACTAAACCAAGTCTAAATCAAGGTCTAAATCAGCACTAGCAATGCCTAAACCAGGACTAAAATTGGATTAATCTGGGCCTAAACAGGACCAAACGAGGACTAAATCAAGGACAAAATCATGGACAAAACTAAGGTCGAAACCAGGGTTAAACCAGGATGAGACCCAGGTCTAAACCAGAACTAAACCAAGTCAAAACCACTAAATTAAACAAAGTCTAAACCAAGGTCTAAATCAGGACTAAACAAGGAATGAACAATGTCTAAACCAGGTCTAAAAGTGGATTAATCCGGGTCCAAACCAGGACTAAACCAGGACCAAACGAGGACAAAATCAAGGACAAAACCAAGGTCAAAACCAGGGTTAAACCAAGGTCTAAATCACGACTAAACCAAGAATAAACCAGAACTAAACCAAGTCAAAACCAAGGTCTAAATTAGGACTAAACAAGAACTAAACAATGTCTAACCCAGGTCTAAAAGTGGATTAATCCGGGTCCAAACCAGGACTAAACCAAGGTCAATACCAGGGTTAAACCAAGGTCTAAATCACGACTAAACCAAGAATAAACCAGAACTAAACCAAGTCAAAACCAAGGTCTAAATTAGGACTAAACAAAGACTAAACAATGTCTAACCCAGGTCTAAAAGTAAATTAATCTGGGCCTAAACCAGGACTAAATCAAAGACAAAACCAAGGTCGAAACCAGGACTAAACCAACGTCTACATCACAACTAAACCAAGAATAAACCAGAACTAAACCAAGTCAAAACCAAGGTCTAAATTAGGACTAAACAAGAACTAAACAATGTCCAACCCAGGTCTAAAAGTGGATTAATCCGGGTCCAAACCAGGACTAAACCAAGGTCAATACCAGGGTTAAACCAGGGTCTAAATCACAACTAAACCAAGAATAAACCAGAACTAAACCCAGGTCTAAACCAGGCCTAAACAAGGACCAAACAATGTCTAAACCAGGTCTAAAAGTGGATTAATCCAGGTCTAAACCAGGACTAAATCATGACTAAATCAGAACCAGAACTCGCCAGACGCAAAGCACGACTCCACCTTTTTCTCGAGGCAGAAAGAGCGGCGTACGGTGAGATCTGAGGCGGCGCTCCCGTTCAGAGAGCGAGCGCTTTCATCCAATCCCCGCGGCGTTAAAGGAGAAGCCAAGGCGGGAGTCCCAGCGCTCGTCCATCAGTAAACACACCACGAGACGAGAGAGCGATTAAAGGGAGTCCAACGAGAAAGAACAACAAACAACAATGTCCAGAGAGTTCAAGAGTCTAACGAGAGAGAACAACAAACAATGTCCAGAGGGTTAAAGAGAGTCCAACGAGAGAGAACAACAAACAATGTCCAGAGGGTTAAAGAGAGTCCAACGAGAGAGAACAACAAACAATGTCCAGAGGGTTAAAGAGAGTCCAACGAGAGAGAACAACAAACAACAACAATGTCCAGAGAGTTAAAGAGAGTCCAACGAGAGAGAACAACAATGTCCAGAGAGTTAAAGAGAGTCTAACGAGAGAGAACAACAAACAACAATGTCCAGAGAGTTAAAGAGATTCTAACGAGAGAGAACAACAATGTCCAGAGAGTTAAAGAGAGTCTAACGAGAGAGAACAACAAACAATGTCCAGAGAGTTAAAGAGAGTCCAACGAGAGAGAACAACGTCCAGAGAGTTAAAGAGATTCTAACGAGAGAGAACAACAACAAACAATGTCCAGAGAGTTAAAGAGAGTCTAACGAGAGAGAACAACAAACAAGAACAATGTCCAGAGAGTTAAAGAGATTCTAACGAGAGAGAACAACAAACAACAATGTCCAGAGAGTTAAAGAGAGTCTAACGAGAGAGAACAACAATGTCCAGAGAGTTAAAGAGATTCTAACGAGAGAGAACAACAATGTCCAGAGAGTTAAAGAGATTCTAACGAGAGAGAACAACAAACAATGTCCAGAGAGTTAAAGAGATTCTAACGAGAGAGAACAACAAACAACAATGTCCAGAGAGTTAAAGAGAGTCTAACGAGAGAGAACAACAACAAACAATGTCCAGAGAGTTAAAGAGAGTCTAACGAGAGAGAACAACAAACAATGTCCAGAGAGTTAAAGAGAGTCCAACGAGAGAGAACAACAACAAACAATGTCCAGAGAGTTAAAGAGATTCTAACGAGAGAGAACAACAATGTCCAGAGAGTTAAAGAGATTCTAACGAGAGAGAACAACAAACAATGTCCTGAGAGTTAAAGAGACTCCAACGAGAGAACAACAACAAACAATGTCCAGAGAGTTAAAGAGAGTCTACTTGAGAGAGAACAACAAACAAGAACAATGTCCAGAGAGTTAAAGAGATTCTAACGAGAGAGAACAACAATGTCCAGAGAGTTAAAGAGAGTCTAACGAGAGAGAACAACAAACAATGTCCAGAGAGTTAAAGAGAGTCTAACGAGAGAGAACAACAATGTCCAGAGAGTTAAAGAGATTCTAACGAGAGAGAACAACAATGTCCAGAGAGTTAAAGAGATTCTAACGAGAGAGAACAACAATGTCCAGAGAGTTAAAGAGATTCTAACGAGAGAGAACAACAATGTCCAGAGAGTTAAAGAGATTCTAACGAGAGAGAACAACAACAAACAATGTCCAGAGAGTTAAAGAGAGTCTAACGAGAGAGAACAACAATGTCCAGAGAGTTAAAGAGAGTCTAACGAGAGAGAACAACAAACAATGTCCAGAGAGTTAAAGAGAGTCCAACGAGAGAGAACAACCACAAACAATGTCCAGAGAGTTAAAGAGATTCTAACGAGAGAGAACAACAATGTCCAGAGAGTTAAAGAGATTCTAACGAGAGAGAACAACAATGTCCAGAGAGTTAAAGAGAGTCTAACGAGAGAGAACAACAAACAATGTCCAGAGAGTTAAAGAGAGTCTAACGAGAGAGAACAACAATGTCCAGAGAGTTAAAGAGAGTCTAACGAGAGAGAACAACAAACAATGTCCAGAGAGTTAAAGAGATTCTAACGAGAGAGAACAACAACAAACAATGTCCAGAGAGTTAAAGAGAGTCTAACGAGAGAGAACAACAATGTCCAGAGAGTTAAAGAGAGTCTAACGAGAGAGAACAACAAACAATGTCCAGAGAGTTAAAGAGAGTCCAACGAGAGAACAACAACAAACAATGTCCAGAGAGTTAAAGAGATTCTAACGAGAGAGAACAACAATGTCCAGAGAGTTAAAGAGATTCTAACGAGAGAGAACAACAATGTCCAGAGAGTTAAAGAGATTCTAACGAGAGAGAACAACAATGTCCAGAGAGTTAAAGAGATTCTAACGAGAGAGAACAACAACAAACAATGTCCAGAGAGTTAAAGAGAGTCTAACGAGAGAGAACAACAATGTCCAGAGAGTTAAAGAGAGTCTAACGAGAGAGAACAACAAACAATGTCCAGAGAGTTAAAGAGAGTCCAACGAGAGAGAACAACAACAAACAATGTCCAGAGAGTTAAAGAGATTCTAACGAGAGAGAACAACAATGTCCAGAGAGTTAAAGAGATTCTAACGAGAGAGAACAACAATGTCCAGAGAGTTAAAGAGAGTCTAACGAGAGAGAACAACAAACAATGTCCAGAGAGTTAAAGAGAGTCTAACGAGAGAGAACAACAATGTCCAGAGAGTTAAAGAGATTCTAACGAGAGAGAACAACAATGTCCAGAGAGTTAAAGAGAGTCCAACGAGAGAGAACAACAACAAACAATGTCCAGAGAGTTAAAGAGATTCTAACGAGAGAGAACAACAACAAACAATGTCCAGAGAGTTAAAGAGAGTCTAACGAGAGAGAACAACAATGTCCAGAGAGTTAAAGAGAGTCTAACGATCGAGAACAACAAACAATGTCCAGAGAGTTAAAGAGAGTCCAACGAGAGAGAACAACAACAAACAATGTCCAGAGAGTTAAAGAGAGTCTAACGAGAGAGAACAACAATGTCCAGAGAGTTAAAGAGAGTTAAAGAGAGTCTAACGAGAGAGAACAACAAACAACAATGTCCAGAGAGTTCAAGAGAGTCTAACGAGAGAGAACAACAATGTCCAGAGAGTTAAAGAGAGTCCATCGAGAGAGAACAACAAACAACAACAATGTCCAGAGAGTTAAAGAGATTCTAACGAGAGAGAACAACAAACAAGAACAATGTCCAGAGAGTTAAAGAGAGTCTAACGAGAGAGAACAACAAACAACAATGTCCAGAGAGTTAAAGAGAGTCTAACGAGAGAGAACAACAAACAACAATGTCCAGAGAGTTAAAGAGATTCTAACGAGAGAGAACAACAACAAACAATGTCCAGAGAGTTAAAGAGAGTCTAACGAGAGAGAACAACAATGTCCAGAGAGTTAAAGAGAGTCTAACGAGAGAGAACAACAAACAACAATGTCCAGAGAGTTCAAGAGAGTCTAACGAGAGAGAACAACAATGTCCAGAGAGTTAAAGAGAGTCCATCGAGAGAGAACAACAACAACAATGTCCAGAGAGTTAAAGAGATTCTAACGAGAGAGAACAACAAACAAGAACAATGTCCAGAGAGTTAAAGAGAGTCTAACGAGAGAGAACAACAAACAACAATGTCCAGAGAGTTAAAGAGAGTCTAACGAGAGAGAACAACAATGTCCAGAGAGTTAAAGAGTCTAACGAGAGAGAACAACAAACAAGAACAATGTCCAGAGAGTTAAAGAGAGTCTAACGAGAGAGAACAACAATGTCCAGAGGGTTAAAGAGAGTCTAACGAGAGAGAACAACAAACAACAACAATGTCCAGAGGGTTAAAGAGAGTCTAACGAGAGAGAACAACAATGTCCAGAGGGTTAAAGAGATTCTAACGAGAGAGAACAACAAACAAGAACAATGTCCAGAGAGTTAAAGAGAGTCTAACGAGAGAGAACAACAAACAACAATGTCCAGAGAGTTAAAGAGAGTCTAACGAGAGAGAACAACAATGTCCAGAGAGTTAAAGAGTCTAACGAGAGAGAACAACAAACAACAACAATGTCCAGAGGGTTAAAGAGAGTCTAACGAGAGAGAACAACAATGTCCAGAGAGTTAAAGAGAGTCTAACGAGAGAGAACAACAATGTCCAGAGAGTTAAAGAGATTCTAACGAGAGAGAACAACAAACAATGTCCAGAGAGTTAAAGAGAGTCTAACGAGAGAGAACAACAAACAAGAACAATGTCCAGAGAGTTAAAGAGAGTCTAACGAGAGAGAACAACAATGTCCAGAGGGTTAAAGAGAGTCTAACGAGAGAGAACAACAATGTCCAGAGAGTTAAAGAGAGTCTAACGAGAGAGAACAACAATGTCCAGAGGGTTAAAGAGAGTCTAACGAGAGAGAACAACAAACAACAATGTCCAGAGAGTTAAAGAGAGTCTAACGAGAGAGAACAACAATGTCCAGAGGGTTAAAGAGAGTCTAACGAGAGAGAACAACAAACAACAATGTCCAGAGAGTTAAAGAGAGTCTAACGAGAGAGAACAACAACAATGTCCAGAGAGTTAAAGAGAGTCTAACGAGAGAGAACAACAACAATGTCCAGAGAGTTAAAGAGAGTCTAACGAGGGACTAGGACTAAACTAAGACTAAATCAGGACTAAAGCAAGATTTAAACTAGGACTAAACCAAGGTCTAAACCAGGACTAAACTAAGACTAAACTAAGAGTAAACTAAGACTTAACTAAGACTAAATCAGGACTAAACAAAGGACTTAGCCAGATCAAAGCCTGGGCAAAAGGACTAAACCAGGACTAAACCAGGACTAAACCAGGTCCAAACCAGGTCCAAACCAGGTCCAAACCAGGTCTAAACCAGGTCTAAACCAGGTCTAAAGCAGGTCTATCAGAAGAGTAGAGTTTTGGTTTAAGTTTGTGTTTGAAGTGCTGTTGAAGGCAGCGCTCAGAGCCGTGACTCAGACACGTGTCGTGAGTGAAAACACAAACACAGACACGGCGCTCGGTCCAGTCGGGTTGGTCTGACGCTGGTGACGCAGAATCTGAGCAAAACCTGCTCCAGGCTTTTGACTCATTCACAAGAAACAGAAACAGACGCAGCAGTTATGTACAGCTGATTCAACGTGCACCGCGTCTATTTTAAAGACTGAAGCGGGACTAAAACCGGACTAAAACCGGACTAAACCAGGGCTAAACCAGGATTAAACCAGGACTAAACCAGGACTAAACCAGGACTAAACCAGGACTAAACCAGGACTATAACCAGGGCTATAACCAGGGCTAAACCAGGACTGAACCAGGGCTAAACCAGGGCTAAACCAGGACTAAACCAGGGCTAAACCAGGGCTAAACCAGGGCTAAACCAGGACTGAACCAGGGCTAAACCAGGGCTAAACCAGGGCTAAACCAGGGCTGAACCAGGGCTAAACCAGGACTAAACCAGGGCTATAACCAGGACAAAACCAGGACTAAACCAGGGCTATAACCAGGGCTAAACCAGGACTGAACCAGGGCTAAACCAGGGCTAAACCAGGGCTAAACCAGGGCTAAACCAGGGCTGAACCAGGACTGAACCAGGGCTAAACCAGGGCTAAACCAGGGCTAAACCAGGACTAAACCAGGACTAAACCAGGACTAAACCAGGACTAAACCAGGGCTAAACCAGGACTAAACCAGGGCTATAACCAGGGCTATAACCAGGACAAAACCAGGACTAAACCAGGACTAAACCAGGTATAACCAGGACTAAACCAGGACTAAACCAGGACTAAACCAGGACTGAACCAGGACTAAACCAAGGCTATAACCAGGACTAAACCAGGTCTAAACCAGGACAAAACCAGGGCTATAACCAGGACTAAACCAGGGCTATAACCAGGACTAAACCAGGACTAAACCAGGACTAAACCAGGACTAAACCAGGGCTATAACCAGGACTAAACCAGGACTAAACCAGGACTAAACCAGGACTAAACCAGGGCTATAACCAGGACTAAACCAGGACTAAACCAGGGCTAAACCAGGACTAAACCAGGACTAAACCAGGACTAAACCAGGGCTATAACCAGGACTAAACCAGGACTAAACCAGGACTAAACCAGGACTAAACCAGGGCTATAACCAGGACTAAACCAGGACTAAACCAGGGCTATAACCAGGACTAAACCAGGACTAAACCAGGGCTATAACCAGGACTAAACCAGGACTAAACGAGAGCTAAACCAGAGCTAAACCAGAGCTAAACCAGGACTAAACCAGGAATAAACCAGGGCTAAAACTGGACTAAAACACAGATAAGAATATGTAAAGAGTATTTAAGGAGTATGTAAGGAGTATGTAAAGAGTATGTAAAGAGTATGTAAAGAGTATTTAAGGAGTATTTAGAGCAGTATTAAAAGGAGTATTTAAGGAGGTGAAGAGTCTCACAGAGTCGTATCAGAGCGAGTGTGGAGTCTGTGCTCACATCAGGTCAACAACACAACAAAACAACACTCAGATTTTGAGCGCTGCAAAACAAAAAAACACAGCTTTATTTGTGTTGCTTGAAGCCGAGTGCAGCGTCTGTTAAAGCGCTCGTTAGGACGGCTAAAGGTGGCGTTTACACAGCACCAGCACTAATTACAGACGGCTAATTAAAGTGGAGTGTGGAGGAGGGACGTGTCATGAGTGGAACTGAGGGAGGAAACAAAAGCAGGGCAGAGAGGGTTTGTGGACACGTTTACACCGAGCGACGACGTTATAAAGATCGACACGGAGCGAGGGGACGACGCTCGTGAGGATTTTAACGACGTCAGACACTTTCACATCATTGTTTAAAGACAAAAGTGTGTCAACTGTACTTTAATCATCATCTGTGAGGCTCAAATATCAATCTGAGTCATTCATTCAACAGAAAACCAGGACTAAACCAGGACTAGAGCAGGACTAAACCAGGACTAAACAAGGTCTAAACAAGGATTAAACAAGGATTAAACAAGGTCTAAACCAAGACTAAACCAGGACTAAACAAGGTTTAAACCAGGACTAAACCAGGTCTAAACCAGGACTAAACCAGGTCTAAACCAGGACTAAACCGGGTCTAAACCAGGACTAAACAAGGTCTACACCAGGACTAAACCGGGTCTAAACAAGGATTAAACAAGGTCTAAACCAGGACTAAACCGGGTCTAAACCAGGATTAAACAAGGTCTAAACCAGGACTAAACAAGGACTGAACCAGGACTGAACCAGGACTAAACCAGGGCTAAACCAGGGCTAAACCAGGACTAAACAAGGGCTAAACCAGGACTAAACCAGGACTGAACCAGGACTGAACCAGGACTAAAGCAGGACTAAAGCAGGACTAAAGCAGGACTAAAGCAGGACTAAAGCAGGACTAAACCAGGACTGAACCAGGACTGAACCAGGACTAAACCAGGACTAAAGCAGGACTAAAGCAGGACTAAAGCAGGACTAAAGCAGGACTAAAGCAGGACTAAAGCAGGACTAAACCAGGACTAAACCAGGACTAATCCAGGTCCAAACCAGGACAAACCAGGACTATAAGAAGTATTCTGGACTCGTTGTGGGGCCCTGGTTCTCGGCGTCAGAGGCTGGAGCTCCTTCTGTGTTGTGGTGAAAGCGCTGACTCCGTTGTTGAGTGTGTTTTGTGTTTTGTGTCACGGCGACTCCAGCAGAGGTCACAGATAATCCCGACACCCACGGGTGCCATCAGACCCGACGAGATAAGAAGATTTTGCTGTATTTTTGGTCTCAGTAAACGCAAATAACTGAAATATTGTGTCCAAAAAATGAATCTAAATGTGAAATACTTCTTTTTCTGCCCGTTTTTGTCACATTTAAACTTTATTTTGTAGTTCAGAAAGTTTGATTTGATCAAATTGGTCACAAACTGGAAGAATATGAACATTTTTTACACAGAAATGAAAGAAATGTAAAGATTTTGTCGTTTTGTTGGTCTCCGCAAAAGCAAATAATCGATATATCGTGTCCAAAAAATGAATCTAAATGTAAAATACTTCTTTTTCTGGCTGTTTTTGTCACATTTTAACTTTATTTTGTCGCTCAAAAAGTTGAATTTAAAACTAGTAACAAACTGGTAGAATATTAATGTGTTAAACAACAAGAATGAAAGAAAATGAAAGATTTTGCTGTATTTTTGGTCTCAGTAAATGCAAATAACTGAAATACTGTGTCCAACAAATAAATCTAAATGTAAAGTATTTATTTTTCTGGCTGTTTTTGTCACATTTTGACTTTATTTTGTCGTTCAGAAAGTTTTATTTCAAAAAATGGACACAAAATTGAGGAATATTAACGTGTTTGACAACAGGAATGAAAGAAAATTAAAGATTTTGTCGGGTTTTTTTGGACTCAGTAAACGTAAATAATCGATAAAATGAATCTAAATGTGAAATACTTCTTTTTCTGTCTGTTTTTGTCACATTTTAACTTTATTTTGTCGTTCAGATTGTCGGATTTCATAAAACTGGTCACAAACTTGAAGAATATTAATGTGTTTGACAAAGGAATGAAAGAAAATGAAAGATTCAGCTGTATTTTTGGTTATTATTGGTGTAAAACTATCATTTATATTTACAACAGGCATTAATACACTGAATAAAGTTGAATATGTCTGAACTATATCTGTGTTTTTAGTTTGTAGAATCATGTGCAGCACCTTTAAAAGACGGCAGGATAAACCCCAGAACCGTGAGCCGACTGTGATGGAGCGAAAGGCGCCGTGTTCTTTATCCTTATCTGGGACGTCCACACAAACACATTAACGTCAGCACTTCTCCTGAGCGTCCCCTCGTGTCCTTTAACGACTCCGGGATCTTTAAAACAAATGCCGCTCTCGTGCTGCAGCGACCGGCCGGAGTTAAACACACGCCGCTCGCACCAGTTTGTCCAAAAATATAATCTACTCCCATCCAACACCATTATCTCCTGAATCTAAATGTGAAGTGCTTCTTTTTCTGGTTGTTTTTGTCACATTTTAGCGTTATTTTGTTGTTCAGAAAGTTGGATTTAATAAAACTGGAAGAATATTAACGTGTTTGACAACAGGAATTAAAGAAAATTAAAGATTTAGCTGTATTTTTGGTCTCAGTAAATGCAAATAATTGATAGAGTCCAAAAATGAATCTAAATATAAAATAGTTCTTTTTCTGGTTGTTTTTGTCACATTTTAACTTTATTTTGTTGTTCAGAAAGTTGGATTTAATAAAACTGGACTCAAATAGGAAGAATATTAGCGTGTTTGAAAACAGGAATGAAAGAAAAGTAAAGATTTTTCTGTATTTTTGGTCTCAGTAAATGCAAATAACTGAAATATTATGTCCAACAAATGAATCTAAATGTGAAATACTTCTTTTTCTGTCTGTTTTTGTCACATTTTAACTTTATTTTGTCGTTCAGATTGTCGGATTTCATAAAACTGGTCACAAACTTGAAGAATATTAACGTGTTTGACGACAGAAATGAAAGAAAATTAAAGATTCAGCTGTATTTTTGGTTATTTTTGGTTATTATTGGTGTAAAACTATCATTTATATTTACAACAGGCATTAATACACTGAATAAAGTTGAATATGTCTGAACTATATATGTTTTTTTAGTTTGTAGAATGTCTTTTACCTTTAAAAGACGGCAGGATAAACCCCAGAACCGTGAGCCGACTGTGATGGAGCGAAAGGCGCCGTGTTCTTTATCCTTATCTGGGACGTCCACACAAACACATTAACGTCAGCACTTCTCCTGAGCGTCCCCTCGTGTCCTTTAACGACTCCGGGATCTTTAGAACAAACGCCGCTCTCGTGCTGCAGCGACCGGCCGGAGTTAAACACACGCCGCTCGCACCAGTTTGTCCAAAAATATAATCTACTCCCATCCAACACCATTATCTCCTGAATCTAAATGTGAAGTGCTTCTTTTTCTGGCTGTTTTTGTCACATTTTAGCGTTATTTTGTTGTTCAGAAAGTTGGATTTAATAAAACTGGAAGAATATTAACGTGTTTGACAACAGGAATTAAAGAAAATTAAAGATTTAGCTGTATTTTTGGTCTTAGAAAACGAAAATAATCGATATATCGTGTCCAAAAAATGAATCTAAATGTAAATTATTTCTTTTTCTGGCTATTTTTGTCACATTTCAACTTTATTTTGTTGTTTAGAAAGTTGAATTTAATAAAACTGGACTCAAATAGGAAGAATATTAGCGTGTTTGAAAACAGGAATGAAAGAAAATTAAAGATTTTCTGTATTTTTGATCTCAGTAAATGCAAATAACTGAAATATTGTGTCCACTAAATGAATCTAAATGTGAAATACTTCTTTTTCTAGCTGTTTTTGTCACATTGAATGTTTTTTTGTTGCTCAAAACGTTGGATTTCATAAAACTGGACAAAAAATTGAGGAATATTAACGTGTTAATGAAAGAAAATGAAAGATTTTGCTGTATTTTTGGTCTCAGTAAATGCAAATAATCGATATATCGTGTCCAAAAAATGAATCTAAATGTGAAGTACTTCTTTTTCTGGCTGTTTTTGTCACATTTAAACTTTATTTTGTTGTTCAGAAAGTTGAATTTAATAAAACTAGTCACAAACTGGTAGAATATTCATGTGTTAGACAACAGCAATACATTTTTTTTAAAGATTTTTCTGTATTTTTGGTCTCAAAAAATGCAAATAATCGATATATCGTGGCCAAAAAATGTATCTAAATGTAAAATGCTTCTTTTTCTGGTTGTTTTTGTCACATTTTGACTTTATTTTGTCGTTTAGAAAGCTGGATATAATAAAACTAGTAACAAACTTGAAGAATATTAATGTGTTTGACAAAGGAATGAAAGAAAATGAAAGATTTTGCTGTATTTTTGGTCTTAGAAAACGAAAATAATCAATATATCGAGTCCAAAAATGAATCTAAATGTGAAATACTTCTTTTTCTGGCTGTATTTGTCACATTTTGTCATTCAGAAAGTTGGATTTCATCACAAACCTGGGGAATACAAACATTTTAGACAACAGGAATGAAAGAAACTTGAAGATTTTACTGTATTTTTGATCTCAGTAAACACAAATAATCGATATATCGTGTCCAACAAATGCATCTAAATGTGAAATACTTCTTTTTCTGGCTGTTTTTGTCACATTTTGACTTTATTTTGTCGTTCAAAAAGATGGATTTCATCACAAAACTGGGGAATATCAACATTTTAGACAACGGGAATGAAAGAAACTTGAAGATTTGACTGTATTTTTGATCTCACTAAACACAAATACTCAGCCCGCAGTGTCTTGCTCAAGGACGCACCGAGAGAGCTCCAGCCTGAAGAGCGAGACAGTCGTCCTGCTCTTGAGCTCGGAGCGATCCCAAAGCGCCGCGGCCCGATCGATCACGGCTAACAGACACAGACACAACTGCCTCGTCTCACCGAGAGAAAAACGACGGGCCGAGCGTCCTTCAAAACAAACTGCACCAAAGACATCTGAGAATCTGTGACGGGCGAAAAGAGGCGGCACAAAGACCGAAGGACTGAACCACGCTGTCATTTAAAGAGGCTTTCAAACATTACATAAAGGAGGAGAGAACGCAAAAAGGTCAAAGCTGGAATTCAGACACGTCAGACAAATTATGACGTGTTAAAGTTCAATAAATGGGTTAATAAAGTCAGATTTTGTGCAGTCTTTTCATGTGTTTGATGGTTTAGACTCTGGATAAACTAGTTTAGGAGTTTGGACTTGGTTTAGTCCTGGTCTAGTCCAGGAATTAAGTCCAGGTTTAGTTCTGGTTTAGCCGTTTTAGCCTTCTGTATTAGGCCCAGTGTAGCCCCGGTTTAGCCCTTATTTATCCCCTGTTTTAGCCTTGTTTTAGTCCCGTTTTAGCCCTGTTGTAGTCCCGTTTAACCCTTGTTTAGCCCTGTTTATCCCTTGTTTATCCCTTGTTTAGCCCTGTTTTAGCCCTTGTTTTAGCCCCGTTTAGCCCTTGTTTAGCCCTGTTTTAGCTCTTGTTTATCCCTTGTTTTAGCCCTTGTTTTAGCCCTAGTTTAGCCCTGTTTCAGCCCTTGTTTTAGCTCTGTTTTAGCCCCTGTTTAGCCCTTGTTTTAGCCCTAGTTTAGCCCTGTTTTAGCCCTTGTTTTAGCCCCTGTTTAGCCCTGTTTAGCCCTGTTTTAGCCCCCGTTTTAGCCCTGTTTTAGCCCCGTTTTAGCCCTTGTTTTAGCCCTTGTTTTAGCCCTGTTTTAGCCCTTGTTTTAGCCCCGTTTTAGCCCTGTTTTAGCCCTTGTTTTAGCCCTGTTTTAGCCCTTGTTTTAGCCCTGCTTTAGCCCTGTTTTAGTCCCTGTTTTAGTCCCTGTTTTAGCCCCGTTTATCCCTTGTTTAGCCCTGTTTTAACCCTGTTTTAGGTCTTGTTTAGCCCCTGTTTAACCCTTGTTTTATCCCTTGTTTTAGCTCGTTTTAGCCCCCGTTTTAGCCCCCGTTTTAGCCCCCGTTTTAGCCCTGTTTTAGCCCTTGTTTTAGCCCTGTTTTAGCCCCTGTTTTAGCTCTTGTTTAGCCCTGTTTTAGCCCCTGTTTCAGCCCTGTTTTAGCCCCTGTTTCAGCCCTTTTTTCAGCCCTTGTTTTAGCCCTGTTTTATCCCCTGTTTAGCCCCTGTTTTAGCTCTGTTTAACCCTTGTTTTATCCCTGGTTTAGCCCTTGTTTTAGCCCTGTTTTAGCCCTGTTTTAGCCCCTGTTTAGCCCCTGTTTAGCCTTTGTTTTGCCCCTGTTTAGCCCCTGTTTAGCCCTTGTTTTGCCCCTGTTTATCCCTGTTTATCCCTGTTTTAGCCCTTGTTTTAGCCCCTGTTTAGCCCCTGTTTAGCCCTTGTTTTGCCCCTGTTTATCCCTGTTTTAGCCCGGTTTTATCCCTGTTTTAGCCCTGTTTTAGTCCCTGTTTTATCCCCTGTTTAGCCCTGTTTAGCCCTGTTTTAGCCCTGTTTTATCCCCTGTTTAGCCCTGGTGCAGCTCTGGAGCTGTGGGCGCTGTATTGTTTGCGTTTTCCTGTCGACCGTTTGGTTTCTTTGGCGTCAGACACAAAGACGAGGCCCAGGCTGAGAAATGAAAGCTCATGAAGCAAAAGTGAGACACAAGCGGCCGATAAAACCTGGACAAAAACGTGACACTGAGGGTTATTTGTGTTCTTTGTGAAAACTACAGAGACCCTATTGATAAAAATAAGCTTGATATTTAGTTCAGAAGAATATTTAGTGCGATTTGAGACGTCACAATATCAAAATTCTGATTATTGTGAGAAAAAACTACAGGATTTAACGATTATTCACAATTATTGAGACCAAACATCAGTGAAATCTTTAATTTTCTTTCATTTCCTTTGTTTTAATGCATTACTATTCCTTAAGTTTGAGACCGACGTTTAAAAACATTACTTAAAATGTGACAAAAACAGACAGATTCAAAAGTACAGTTACATTTTACTGTTCGAAATGTGAAAAAAGTTCTGGTTACTGTTGTTTTTTGCATAAAACATGAAAAACGGACGTAAAATGAACCAAAACATTGCATAAATATGATATAATTCTCTCTATTTTATTTGAAACATCGAACTAAAACATAGTACGACTGTAAAATTAACCAAAAAAGTGCAAAAATATGACATTATTCTTTATATTTTAACGATGACAAGCCAAGTTTGTTATATTTTTATTCTTAAACAGCTTCTTTTGCAACCTTTTTAACAATTATTATAGATCGTATGTCAGTAATCCTGTAGGTTTAGTCATCAAAGTTCAAAACACTAACTTTTTAGATGTTATTCGAAATAAAATTCAGATCATTGTGAGAAAAAACTAGGATTTAACGATTATTCACGATTACTGAGACCAAACATCAGTGAAATCTTTAATTTTCTTTCATTTCCTTTGTTTTAATACATTACTATTCCTTAAGTTTGAGACCGACGTTTAAAAAAATAACTTAAATGTGACAAAAACAGCCAGATTAAAAAGTACAATTAGATTTTACTGTTGGAAATGTGAAAAAAGCTCTGGTTACTGTGGTTTTTAGGGTTGAAAAATTGCATAAAACATGAAAAATGTACGTAAAATGAACCAAAACATTGCATAAATAGGATATTATTCTCTCTATTTTATTTGAAACATCGCCTAAAACATAGTACGACTGTAAAATGAACCAAAAAGTGCAAATATATGACATTATGCTCTCTATTTTATTAGAAACATCACATAAAACATGAAAAATGTACATTAAATTAACCAAAAAGGTGCAAAAATATGACATTATTCTTGATATTTTAATGATGACAAGCCAAGTTTGCTATATTTTTATTCTTAAACAGCTTACACTTGAACTTTTTAGATGTTATTCGAAATAAAATTCAGATTATTGTGAGAAAAAACTAGGATTTAACGATTATTCACGATTACCGAGACCAAACCAAACATAAATCAGTGAAATCTTTAATTTTCTTTCATTTCCTTTGTTTTAATACATCACTATTCCTTAAGTTTGAGACCGACTTAAAAAAAAAAACTGAAATGTGACAAAAACAACCAGATTAAAAAGTACAATTAGATTTTAACTGTGTTTTATGAACTCTAGATGAACTCCTGACTTAATTCTGCTTCTAAAATAGTCACACATATATATTTTTCTTATTTTACGATTATATTTTGACGTAAACAGTCAAAATGATCAATTAACCGAATAATCTTGACGTCACTTTTTGTGTTTTAATCATCGGATTCTGTTCAAAGTTGACATTTTAGGAGAATTAACAAAAAGAAATGAAGAAATATGAACTGACACACTGTATTTCAGAACAGAAAAAGAGCATATTTCACTTAAATAATTGCTGTTTTTGCGATTTTCTAATTGCGTTCATTCAAATTGCGATTACTTTTGCAGCTCTACAGTGAAATTAACTACGAAAAGTGTAAAAACATCCCCGTTTTGACCTTGTTTGGAGCGGTACATTTGTAGATTTGCTTCTGACGACCGCTCTGTACGTCGCGGCGCTCGAGTCGGAGTGAAGTGGTTTATTGGCAGCAGAAATGCACGGTCACAGCTCCGACCGACGCTCCAAATATTCATGAGAGAGACGGAGCCACGGGACCAAAAACACAGAGAGAAGGTGAAATACAACGACGCAAACGACGCAAACAGCTTCTACTGGAGGAATACTGTGGTGTTGAGCATGTTTCACTTGTATTTCAGTCATTTTGGGAGTTTTTTATGGGTAAAAGTGAATATCTTGATCTTTTTGGGGGATTATTTCGATAACTATATTACGATTCGTTGGAAATGTGAAAAAAGTACTGGTTACTGTTGTTTATAGGGTTGAAATATTGCATAAAACATGAAAAACTGACGTAAAATTGACTAAAACAGTGCAGAAATATGACATTATTCTCTCTATTTTATTCGAAATGTTGCTTAAAATATGAAACAACTGTAAAATTAACCAAAAAAATGCAAAAATATGATATTATTCTTTCTATTTTAATGATGACAAGCCACGTTTGTTATATTTTTATTCTTAAACAGTACTGGTTACTGTCGTTTTTAGGGTTGAAATACTGCATAAAACATGAAAAAACGACGTAAAATTGAACAAAACAGTGCACATTATTCTCTCTATTTTATATGAAACATCGTATAAAGGCTCACAGAATGAAACAAGCTTAAAAGCTCAAAAAAGTAAAGGTATTTGTTTTGGAGCTGGTTTTCTATAGTGTAGTCCGGATTTAGACCTGGTTCAGTACTGGTTCAGTCCTGGATCAGTCCTGGTTTAGTCCTGGTTTAGTCCTGGTTTAGCCCTGGTTTAGTCCCTGGTTTAGTCCTGGTTTAGTCCTGGTTCAGTCCTGGTTTAGCCCTGGTTTAGTCCTGGTTTAGCCCTGGTTTAGCCCTGGTTCAGTCCTGGTTTAGACCTGGTTTAGTCCTGGTTTAGACCTGGTTTAGTCCTGGTTTAGCCCTGGTTTAGTCCTGGTTTAGTCCTGGTTTAGTCCTGGTTTAGTCCTGGTTCAGCCCTGGTTTAGTCCCTGGTTTAGTCCTGGTTTAGTCCTGGTTTAGTCCTGGTTTAGTCCTGGTTCAGTCCTGGTTCAGGCCTGGTTTAGTCCTGGTTTAGCCCTGGTTTAGCCCTGGTTTAGCCCTGGTTTAGCCCTGGTTCAGGCCTGGTTTAGCCCTGGTTTAGTCCTGGTTTAGTCCTGGTTTAGTCCTGGTTTAGCCCTGGTTTAGCCCTGGTTTAGCCCTGGTTTAGCCCTGGTTTAGCCCTGGTTTAGCCCTGGTTTAGCCCTGGTTTAGCCCTGGTTTAGTCCTGGTTCAGCCCTGGTTTAGTCCTGGTTTAGTCCTGGTTTAGTCCTGGTTTAGTCCTCATATAGCCTTAGTTTTATCCTGATTTTTGTCCCCTTTTAGTCCTGGTTGTGTTTACACTTGGTTTAGCCCTGGATTTGCCCCCATTTTGCTCTGGTTTATTTTTAGAGCTTGTTTTTGTAATCGTTTGGAACTGGTTTAGTCCTGTTTTTTGTTCTAATTTAGTCTTGTTCTTTGTTTCGTTTTCATTTTTTAAATACAGGGATTAGTTCAAATATTCTTTTTCTCGTTTGGACCTGGTTTAGTCCTGCTTTGTCCTGGTTTTTCTCTCATTTTGTCCTGGTTAGAGCTTGTTTTTCCTGGTTTAGCTCTGATTTTGTCCTGTTTCCAACAATAAGAACAACTTTAAAAAGTGCATTCATCATAACATTTGTTCTGAGTTCAGTTTTGACAAAGACGGAAACAAAAAAACCCAACAAAACATTTAAAGATCCACTCTGGAGGATAATAAAAGTTTACCTGCTCCGTCTCTAAACTCTTACTTTTTATTTGAATTATTAAAAGGAGGTAAAGCGGCTTCTTTTGTGCTGAGCCAAGAGCAATTTACTTTGAATTCATGCAACTGTGCGCCGCGTTTAAATAACTTCTTTCTCATATTAAAGTCCGGGGATTCGGGCTCGGGTTTAAGGCCGGCTCGGGGCTAAATAAATGTCTCCGACTGCCCGCGCACAGAGGGACGAGATAGCCACGAGAGCGTCTGAGGTTAATTTGCTCCGTCGAAGCCTTGGGACACGTCAACAAGGCCAAAAGGGAGCGATAAAAGCGTCGACGCAGCCCAAACAGCCGTGTCCTCGGTCAAACCCGGAGCAGTGAAAGCTCTGGGTTTAAGAAACAAAAATGAGTTTAAAGAGACACGGCCACTGCTCTGGATCAGGCCACGATTTAAGGCCGCGCAACGTATCGGAAAATAGGGTTATCACAAAGATGGGCGGTAATTTTTAAAGGTTTAATGCGTTAATCTTGCGTTTTTTTGCGCCCAAGATTGTTTTTACTGTACTTTTTTACAGTACTTGCAGGATTTGACTAAAAGCGACAAAAACGCAACTTAAAAACGACAAAAATGCTACTAATAGCAACAAAAATGCAAGTAAAGGCAATGAAAATGCAACTAAAAGCAGCAAACTCCAAAGGTCATTTTCTCCAAATGCATTTTTGTCCCTCGAGACATAAAGATCATGCATCAAACTGTACAATCTGGACTCAACAAGATTCTGACACGACACAAGGATTTGATAAAAAACGCTACTAAAAACGACAAAAACGCAACTGACCTCGTCATGTTTTTATCGTTTTTTGTCCCATTTTTGTGGCTTTTTGTCGCGTTTTTGTCACTTTGTTGTGTTTCATGTTTTTGTTGCTCTTAGTCGTGTTTTTGTCGCTTTTAATCACATTTTTGTCTTTTAGTCACGTTCTTGTTGCTTTTAGTCGCATTTTTGTCGCTTTTAGTCACGTTTTAATCACATTTTTTTGTCACTTTTCCTCGCCACCATTTCCTTGTGGCGTAAATGTGCCACTGGGTGAGAACAAACCTGGGGAGCAGCGAGAGACATTTAACCTTCTGACGACCTTCAGTTTAGACTTCTACAGAACGAGTTGATGTTAGTCTTTTTCATCATGTTTTTGTCGCTTTTAGTCACGTTTTAGTCATATTTTTGTTGCTTTTAGTGTCATTCTTGCTTTTTCTTGTGTTCTTCATGTTTTAAATGTCGTTTTTAGACATTTTTTTGTCATTTTTAGTGTCGTTCTTGCTTTTTCTTGCATTCTTGTCGTTTCAAATGTCGTTTTTAGTTATGTTTTTGTCATTTTTAGTGTCGTTCTTGCTTTTTCTTGCGTTCTTGTCATTTATAATGTCATTTTTGTCATTTTTAGTGTCGTTCTTGCTTTTTCTTGCATTCTTGTCGTTTCAAATGTCGTTTTTAGTTATGTTTTTGTCATTTTTAGTGTCGTTCTTGATTTTTGTTGCGTTCTTGTCGTTTATAATGTCATTTTTGTCATTTTTAGTGTCGTTCTTGCTTTTTCTTGTGTTCTTGTCGCTTTATAATGTCATTTTTAGTGTCATTTTTAGTGTCGTTCTTGCTTTTTCTTGCGTTCTTGTCGTTTATAATGTCATTTTTGTCATTTTTAGTGTCGTTCTTGCTTTTTCTTGTGTTCTTGACGTTTATAATGTAATTTTAGTCGTGTTTTTGTCATTTTTAGTGTCGTTCTTGCTTTTTCTTGCGTTCTTGTCGTTTTAAATGTCATTTTTAGTCATGTTTTTGTCATTTTTAGTGTCGTTCTTGCTTTTTCTTGCGTTCTTGTCGTTTTAAATGTCATTTTTAGTCACGTTTTTATCATTTTTAGTGGCGTTCTTGCTTTTTCTTGCATTCTTGTCGTTTTAAATGTCATTTTTAGTCACGTTTTTATCATTTTTAGTGGCGTTCTTGCTTTTTCTTGCGTTCTTGTCGTTTGTAATGTCGTTTTTAGTCATGTTTTTGTCATTTTTATCCACATTTTAGTCCCTTTTAGTTGCGTTCCTGTCGTTTTTGGTCTGGAAACACGGGGAGCTTCACTCAGAAGGTAATGAGCGCGTTTATTAGCTCCGAAGGCTAAAAATAACTCCGTCCTGATGGCGAGCCAAAGACGTTATGTGAAGAAACGCCAACAAAACTGGCATCCAATATTTAAAGAGACAGCGCCTTATTTATCCTGTGTAGAATTTAATTTGATGAAACCGTGATTGTTTTTCACCAACAAAGCCCAGCGCCGCAAGCAGTTTATCGTAATTGTGTTTTTTTGATAATTACGGTTCAGTTTAGACGATAAACTACAAAAGATCTTCAATAACAAAGACCTGGCGTTATTAAAAACCTCATTAGGGTCTGGCTTTTTCTTCGTTTATTCCTTTTGTCCAGCGTCTGATGAAAGGAAACTGTAATTTGTTGGAGGTTAAACATAAAAATAAAGCTGTAACCTTCTTATTTTCAGACAAATCAAATATTCTGGGATGAATCAGAGTGAGTTTGTGCTCCAGATCTGACAGAACGTGCACAAGGGTTTGATTTAAAATGACAAAAACGTGATTAAAATGCCAAAATGAGACAAAAACGTGATTAAAATGTCAAAATGAGACAAAAACGAGACAAAAATGCAACTTGAACGTGACGAAAATGCAACTAATAGCAACAAAAACACAAAAAAGTGACAAAAATTAACCAAAACTGCAACTAAAAACAACAAAAACGTGACAAAAATGTGAAAAAACCCAACAAAATGCAACTAAATACAAGTTAAAGCAACTTACTGCGACTAAAAACAACAATAACGTGACTAAAAGCGACAAACTCCAAAGGACATTTTCTCCAAATGCATTTTTGTCCCTCGAGACATAAAGATGAGCTTTAAAGCAGCTCCTGCACCAAACTGTACAATCTGGACTCAACAAGATTCTGACAAAACGTGAAAAAGGATTTTTTGAAATCTATCTGATTTATTAAAGTTTTAAGTTTTAAAAAAATGACGCAAATTTTTAGTCCAATTTTCAGTCCAGTCTAGTTTACAGTTCACTCAAAAACTAAATAATAAATCCAAATCCTCTGTACATTTTTTATGACTAATATGTTACAAAATGAACCAAGAAATTTAAACCTGGTTCTGTCCATTTTTCAGATTTAAATGTCACAAATATGTGGATTTTTCGCTGTTTTTTTCACATAAAATGCCTTATTTCTACATGAAAACATGACATGATGAAAAATTGTAACACATTTTTTTCTTACATTTATGTGACTAAACTACAGCAGGAGTTTAACATTGATATCTTTAAATTTAATATTTTTTCCTGTTTCACCTGCAGCGTCTGGACTTAAAAAGCGCCTCTGACAGGTTGAACGACTTATTTAACTAAAAATGCAGTTAAGATGAATATATTTCAATTTCTATTAAAATCTTTACACGTTACCCCAGTTTAGCTATTCTTTCAGGTTTTTTATTTCACTTCCCGGTTGTAAAGTTTGACATCACACTAGGAAATTACCATAGCAACCACACTGTGCACTGGCCAAAACTCATCTAATGTCACAGATTTGATTAATTTGACAAAGAGAAATGCATGTGAACACCTTGAATCAATGTTTAAAGGGTCAAAAAAGTAGTTTATTTTGTGTAATTTATGCATAACCTTTGTCTCTCCAGTGTGATGTCATCAGTTTGTTTACTTCCTGTATAATTTTCAACAGATTTTTCACCTTTTCTCCACAAACAGCGACCTGATTGGTGCAAAACTATAATTTATATTTACAATTTGTATTAATGCACTGAATAAAGTCAAAAGTAGAAAATCCTAAAAACCTGTCACACGCCCTTTAAGATTAAGACACTTTAACTCGTCTAAATTTAACTCTTTGCAGTGCTTTCTTTAACCTGGCGCTTGGAGAGACTAAAACCAACTCCCAAAACACTCTGAAACAAAACTCACTCCCTCAAATTTGGACAGAAAGTCGTTATGAAACCAAAACGTCTTGCGTCAACCCGAGCGCTTCCTGTACTCCGAGCAAACCCTCAATGATTCAGCGCTTACGTAACGCGCCTTTTAACCGGCTTCACAGAGCGGCGGCGGCGGCGGGGCTCGGATCCTGCGGGCGCCAGGTATTTTTAGGATCCCGTTTGAGTTCTGGAAAAGCCCGACTCTCGCGCCGAGCGTCAAACGTCTGCGCCGGGACTTCAAAGCCGCCGACAGTCACGGCTCCGGTCGGGGAAAAGGCTGACCTACTTAGAGCGAGAAACACCGGGAAAAGGCACACTGCAGGGACTCCCACGCTCGCCCGAACACGCCGCGGACTGAGAACGACAAGATATGAGCCGGGATTTCAGAGTTAAAAACAGAAATCTGATGTAAAAGGTGCACTGTGTCAGAATCCAACACAAGATACTGGTATACACAGCAAAAAATGTAAATCAATCAAAGTTTAAAGGCTTGAATTGATCATTTTTATCTGGATTTGAGGAGTTTTGACTCGATGAGATTTAAAGGACATGTGATGGGTTTTTAAGATTTTCTAATTTTGACTTTATTCAGTGTGTTAATACTTTGTGTAAATACAAATTATAGTTTTACACCAATCAGGTCGCTGTTTGTGGAGAAAAGTTGAAAAATCTGTTGAAAATTATACAGGAAGTAAACAAACTGATGACATCACACTGGGGAGACAAAGATTATGCATAATTTACACAAAAGAAACTAGTTTTTTGACCCTTTAAACACTGATTCAACTCAATGCAGGTGTCCATGTGTGTTTATATTTGTTAAAGTGCCTATGACAGATTTTTATGATTTTAGTTTTTCCTTCTCCAGACGACAGAACGCTCCAATTAATCAGATTTCTCTTTCTTTTTTTTTCAGAACACAGCGGTCAGAGAGGGTCAAATTTTAAAGGGCCTATGACAGGTTTTTAAGATTTTCTAATTTTGACTTTATTCAGTGCATTAATACTTTTTGTAAATACAAATTATAGTTTTACACCAATCAGGTCGCTGTTTGCGGAGAAAAGTTGAAAAATCTGTTGACAATTAAAGGAAGTAAACAAACAGATGACATCACACTGGGGAGACGAAGGTTATACATAATTTACACAAAATAAACTACCTTTTTGACCCTTTAAACTTTGATTCAACAAAATAAAGGTGTTCACGTGTGTTTTTCTTTGACAAATGACAAAATCTGTGACATTATATGAGTTTTGTGTACAGTGTGGTTGCTATGGTAATTTCCTAGCGTGATGTCATACTTTACAACCAGGAAGTAAAATTTAAAACCTAAAAAACAGCTAAACTGGGGTCAAATTTGTAAATATTTTTGTAGAAATTTGAATATATTTATCTTATCTGTGTATTTCAACCTGTCATACGCACTTTAATTGCTGATGTTACGCAGAATATTTCACGGGTTTCAAGGTATTTCTGTTGATCCTGCGATAATTTTGCTTAAAGGGCCTATGACAGGTTTTTATGATTTTCTAATTTTGACTTTATTCAGTGTATTAATACCTGTTGTAAATATAAATTGTAGTTTTACACCAATCAGGTCGCTGGTTGTGGAGAAAAGTTGAAAAATCTGTTGAAAATTATACATACAAACTTATAAAACTGCTAAACCGGGATAACAGTTGTAAAGAATTTTAGCAAAACTTGAAATATATTTATCTCAACTGCATTTTACGTAAATGAGTGTCCGACCTGTCATGGGCCCTTTAAAATAAGAAAAATAAATGTGTCAGTGGGTCAGTAAAATGATCCACTGACAGATAATTTGGATTGAAATAAGAAATAATGTATTAAAACAAGTCAGAAACGGTTTGAAACAAGTCAAATAATCTATTTCCATCAAATAAATCGTCTCCTCTGATCTTAAAAAGTCAAAACGTCTGAAATTCAGATTAATATCCTGAAATCAAGACGTTTTAACTCATCTAGAACTTCATTATATGCAGTGTATCCTACTGACAAATAAACTTTATTTTAATCAGGGTTTAAGCAGAATAAAACGTGATCATTTGTTGCTCGTGGAGGAAATATTTACACTTCCAAAACGTCAGCATCTGCGATTTGTGTCCGCTCAAACTGCAATTTCGATTCGATTTTGATAAATTGTGCAACCCTGAACAGTATTTCACATTGTTACACGTAAAATAACTCCTGAACATTGATGATTTAACCTCTCAATTACTAAAAAAGCCACCAATTAACGCGATAACGAACACAAATGACCATAAATGTACTGCTTTCCGTGCATTTGTAGAGCGTTTTCGATGGTCTAAACTCTCTTTCTTCCTCCTCCGTTGCTTCGCTTTGTTTTAATTCAAAAGCAGAACTATTGTTTCTTACGTAACTCTTCCTCTGTAGCGTCTCCCTGTTTTACGCTCACGTAAACTTCCCTAAAAATGCGCTCGTTTCTCGTGAACCCTTCGCTGTGCGGTTTGTTTTCACTGCGAAACCGGAAATTATGTCAACGGCTGAACTTTCTCACCGTTTTGAAACGCGAATATCTCACTTAAACAGAAAACATGTCCTGTATGGTCATTTCAGAAGTCGACAAGTCAGTGATTATTATTTTCTATTAGTCTAACACAATCAGCACAGCACAGAAAGAAACTAAACATTACATTGTGAAAAGAACTCTGCAGAAAAACAAACTATTTTTAAAATTTTACTGAACAATCAAGTGACACAGCAGCTTCCAGTTCAAGGTCTTTTGGTAAATCCACAGTAAAGGCTTCCAAATCCACAATTAATCAAAATCGATTAATAAGAATTAGCAAATGGTAAAGGTTGAAGTTTATGAGGTGCAATTATTTCCTCCATAAACGACAAAATGTCATGTTTTATTCGGCATAAAAACTGCTAACACTGTAGTTTAGATTTGTTAAAACATGTTTTGGCAAAAATTTTGCTAAAAGTGATAAAAACGTGACTAAAAACTACAACAAAGCGACTGAAACCGATACTGAACAACTGAAAGAGACACAAAAATGTCTAAAAGCTCAAAAAAATTTAACTAAACACATACAACATACAAATATGTGACAAAAACTTCATTAAAAAGAGACAAACGCCACTAAATGTAACATAAAACAGCTAAAAGCAATAAAAATGTGTCTGAAAGTGACACAAATGCAACTGAAAGCATGTGAATAAAAGTGACCAAAAAGAGACTGTAAGTGACAAAAATCTGACTAAAAGCAATGACAATGCAACTGAAAAAACTGCCAAAAACCCCACTAAACGAAAGATTAATCGACTAAAATTGCTTTTAGTTGTTTAATGTTGACTAAAAGTGACGCAAACACACAGACAAAAAGCAACAAAACCACCACTAAGAGCGACACAAACGTGAGTAAAAGTGATAAAAATGCAACTGAAAGCAACAAAAACACAACTAAAAGTGACAAAAACGTTACTAAAAGCGATGAAAACAAACTAAAAGTGACAAAAATGTGTCTGAAATACGTTACTTTTTACAGTTAAGAGTATTTTTAAAGGTGAATTAAGGTTAATAGTTTGCCCTGCCTAGTGTCACCTGAACCTGATAACGGCCTGTCTTTGTTAGGTTAATAGTTGGCCCTGCCTAGTGTCACCTGAACTTGATAACGGCCTGTCTTTGTTAGGTTAATAGTTGGCCCTGC
Organism: Rhinogobius similis; assembly: GCA_019453435.1. NCBI lineage: Eukaryota > Metazoa > Chordata > Actinopteri > Gobiiformes > Gobiidae > Rhinogobius > Rhinogobius similis. The sequence continues at coordinate 26,342,522 of CM033640.1, read as the reverse complement.
CTAGTGTCACCTGAACCTGATAACGGCCTGTCTTTGTTAGGTTAATAGTTGGCCCTGCCTAGTGTCACCTGAGGCTAATCTGTGGTGAAAGCCTTTGTATTATTGTTCTATTGATAGCTGTCTTAGCATTTGACTGGACTATTGATTTTGAACTGGACTATTAAGATGATAATGCTTTACTTTTACAAGAGCATTTTTTTCCTTCTCTATTTTACTTAAGTAACAAAATGAAGTACTTTTCAACAATAGACCACTGAATTTTTCTTTTATGGGTGTTAAAAATTGCACTTTTAAATACATTTTTAACCACCACCTGAAGGCTTCTAGATGGAGAATATTTATGAATAAAGTGCTTTATTAATGAAAATCAGAAATACTTAACTCTTTTCTGACATTTAAATTTAATAACGCAGCTGTTTTTGTCGTCAAATGTCTTTCCGCGTGTTTCAGAGTCTGTTAAAAGCAATAAGAGCTCTGTAAAACTGAACAAAACGACGGCGCAATCCTGAAACAATTAACGAACCGTCGACTTGCGCGCGGCGAAGTTCAAAGCGGTCAAAACCAGCCACAAAAAACACAATGTTCTTTACGGCGCGAAGACAAAATTACAGAATTAATCACTTCTTCGCCACTTCCAAATTAACATCGCTCCGGAGAGTCCCCGAGTCCTCATAAATATATCCGCATGAATTTTCATTTTCAATTACAGCGTCGGAAATCCACCGAGGCGGCCATTTTTTTTCCCCCTTCGCTTTGATCCGTATTTTTAGTTCATTTGTGCGATTCCTCTGCACTTGTTTTGACTATCCTCGTCCTCCATCTTGGCTCGCGTTTCTCTGAGCTATAATTAATTTCGACGCGGGTGAAAAATCAGTTAATAAGAAGAAGACGAAGAGTCCGGCGTGGAGTCTGTGGATGTGAAAGTGATCGCAGCGTAAATAAATAATACGAATGTGGAGGGTGTTTGAGACGGAGGTGAATACAGCAGGAGCTAGAGACGTAAAAGTGTGTAAACAAAAACAGGCTAGAATGAGAACGGAGGCAAAAGTGAAGCGCGACATAATGTGATTCACTGAGAAACTGGGATTTAACCTCGGAATATCACAAAATATGAATAAATTAATATGATTTTGTGTCAGTAAAAGCCTCAGACACATGTGAGTGATATCAGAGCTTCTTTAAACACATTTATTATTGTATTTTACATTATCTTTAAAAAAATATATGATCAACTCTTTGCATTTTTGATGAAGAACAATCCAGATTTATGGGTTTTACTGGAAAAATACTCACAGAAATGTTGAGCCCACAATCATTTTTCATTTTATCTAGAGATATATTAGATAATGTTCCATAAATTAGATTCTTTTGAAGCTAAAACACAATTTTAAGGCGGTTTTGTCCATGGTTTGTTACAGAAAAACAAACTAACTGACCTTTCTACCCTTGAAATTCAAATGTGTTGCTTTTTGTCACTTTTGGACAGGTTTTTGTTGATTTTAGTCACATTTTTGTGGCTTTTAGTAGCATTTTTGTCACTTTTAGTTAAACTCTTAGCATTTTTGATGAAGGAACAATCCAGATTTATGGGTTTTACTGGAAAAATACTCAAAGAAATGTTGAGCCCACAATCATTTTTCACTTTATCTAGAGATATATTAGATACTGTTCCATAAATTAGATTCTTTTGAAGCTAAAATACTCTATTTTGTCCATGGTTTGTTACAGAAAAGCAAACTAACTGACCTTACTACTCTGGAAATTCAAATCTGTTGCTTTTTTCTAGGGCTGTAGTCGAAATTCTTGGTCGACTAAAGACCAGCTCCATCAACCGATTAATCCACTAAAAGGGGGTGTGGCAAAAATAGATCAATACTATTAAGTATTTCCATGTATCTAAACCAAACAGCACTCAAAAGAACAACAACTGTAGAAGATTTGATTTATATTTTTGCAGAAAAGTACAAGAAGACAGTGTATTTAAACGTTAAGACTCCAAAATCTTCAGCTAAATCACTTCATATCTTCTCGTTTTCGCCATATTAATCATTTTATAATAATTTAATATGAATAAAATGATCAGTCGACTAAGACACCATCGACCGATTAATCGACCAAGTTTTTTTCTACTTTTTTTCCAACACAAACATTTAAACTCTAACGTGAGAGAATCTTTGAAACATTTACAGACATCATGGCATCACAATTTAAAGTGTATTGACAGAGACGGTTTGTTTGTGCAGAAAAAAACTAAATTAAGAATTTAAAAGGGCACGAATAAAATGCAGAATCGACATTTGAGAGTGGTTTCATCATTAGCGCGTCCAGAGCTGTATTTAGACGGATTCATGCATCAGAAATGATTTGTTATCTTCACCAACCGCTCTGTGTTTACTTGAGATTATTAAAAAATAAATAAAAAATTCAGACACCGGAGCAAACCAATAGGAATAAATATATAAAAAGAAGACGTGCTGTTTGATGTTAATGCTATCGATCACAAGCCAGTCCCTGTGTTTTTACATTTAGGTCTCACATTATTAATAATCTAGGGTTGTTAAGCAATTAATCGCAACTAACTGATTATATACATGGCTGTCAACTAATTTAATAATCGAATAATCATTAACTGGTTCATAAACATTCTCCAAAGCACGCCAAGAGAAGAGAAGAGGTTTTCTAACAAGGATCGAGCAGGAGTCACACGAAACGACACGGAAATATGTACGTTATGTGTTTCTGATTAAAAAAAACTCTTTCATCGTTTCGTCCCTCGTTGCCGTACATCATGAGACGGAGTTTCAAAGCAGATATTTGAGCATTTCGTACCTCGTTGCCGTATTCATCTTATTCGTCGTCCCAGCCAGGACCGTGAGCTGTTACTCGAACAACAAGCCATGGATTACCAAGGACATTAAAATCACTCTCAACAAGAAGAAGGCGGCGTTCAGTGCGGGCAACAAGGAGGAGGTGCGAGCTACGCAGAGGGACCTGAGAGTGCAAATGAAGAGGGCCAGGAAGAAGCACGGGAGGAAGCTGGAGTGGAAGCTCCAGCAGAACAACATCAGGGAAGTCTGGAGTGGCATGAGGACCATCACTGGATACAAGCCAACCAGTGGTGGAGGCATCGAGGGCAGTGTGGACAAGGCCAATGTGTTTAACAGGTTCTTCAACCGTTATGACACTGCAGTCTCTGACCTCCTCCCAGAAGTCTCTACTGCAGAGCGGCAGCCAGCAGCCACTCCTCTCTCCCTCCCTCCCCCCACCCCTCTGCAAGACGGCCCCGCTCACACCTCGTCCTCATACCCTCAGTCTGACTGCACTCTCCTGGAGATCACCGGCACCCCTCCCCCTCCTGACACCTCCACTCTGACTTTCACTGCTGACCAGGTGAGGGGACAGTTGCAGAGACTCCGAGCTGGAAAAGCTGCAGGCCCTGATGGCGTGAGCCCCAGAGTCCTGAAAGCTTGTGCCCCCCAGCTCAGTGCAGTTCTGCAACAGATCTTCAACCTGAGCCTGAGTCTTCAGAGAGTCCCCCTGGTGTGGAAGACATCGTGCCTCGTTCCTGTCCCAAAGACGCTGGCGTCCCAGCGACCCCAAGGACTACAGGCCTGTGGCACTGACCTCCCACGTCATGAAGACTCTGGAACGACTCGTCCTGGAGCAGCTGCGACCCATGGTGCAGCATCTACAGGACCCTCTCCAGTTTGCCTACCAGCACCACCTCGGAGTGGACGACGCCATCATCTACTTGCTCCACAGAGTCTACGCCCACCTGGACAAGCCGGCTACCACTGTGAGAATCATGTTCTTTGACTTCTCCAGTGCGTTCGACACCATCAGGCCGGCTCTGCTGGCTGAGAAGCTGGCAGCGATGCAAGTAGATGCCCTCTCTGGTGTCCTGGATTGTGGATTACCTCACTGGCAGACCACAGTATGTGCGGCTGCAGAGCTGTGTGTCTGACAGTGTCATCAGCAACACCGGGGCGCCGCAAGGGACTGTCCTCTCTCCTTTCCTCTTCACCCTCTACACCACAGACTTCAACCACTGCACAGAGTCCTGCCACCTTCAGAAGTTCTCTGACGACTCTGCAGTGGTTGGATGCATCAGCGGTGGTGATGAGAGGGAGTACAGGACTGTGGTGGACAACTTTGTCACCTGGAGCGAGAATAACCACCTCCTCCTCAACGTGACAAAGACCAAAGAACTGGTGGTGGATCTGAGGAGGACCAAAGCTGCTGTGACCCCCATCTCCATCCAGGGGGTCAGTGTGGACATTGTGGAGGAGTACAAGTACTTGGGGGTGTATTTGGACAATAAACTGGACTGGGGCAAGAACGTAGACACTGTCTACAAGAAGGGCCAGAGCCGTCTCTACTTTCTGAGGCGGCTGAGGTCCTTTGACATCTGCAGGACGATGCTCAGGATGTTCTACGAGTCTATGGTGGCAAGTGCCATCACGTATGCTGTGGCCTGCTGGGGCAGCAGTCTGCGCGTGAGGGACACTAATAGACTCAACAAGATCATCAAGAAGGCCGGACATGTTGTGGGGGAGGAGCTGGACTCTCTGACTGTTGTGTCGCAGAGGAGGATGTTGTCCAAAATCAGGACTATTCTGGACTTTCCCTCCCACCCGCTCCACAAAGTGCTGGTCAAGAGCTCATTTAGCAACAGACTGTTACTGCCACGATGCTCCACCGAGAGACACAGGAAATCATTCCTGCCTGTCGCCATCAAACTACTGAACTCTGTGCTGTAAATCCGCTTGTGAAGTCATTGTGCAATATTAAGTCCACTGTGCAATATTAAGTCCACTTATATACACAAACTGTACATGATCATGTGAATATGTAAATAGACAAGGATAGTAGAGTTAATCTTATTGTAAAATTGTTCATATCGGGGGTTTAGTTGAGTATTGTTCATATCGGGGGTTTAGTTGATTAATAAAGACACTTATAAGTTAAGTTAAATGGGGTAGACATTATATAGAGCTATTGTATTTTATTTTTATTTTCTATATATCTTATACTGTTTTAATACTTACTGTCTCTACCGGTCGGTTGCACATGTAACGAAAAGAATTTCCCCTTGGGGATAAATAAAAGTAATTCTGATTCTGATTCCTAAAGTTGCCGTACGCGCCGCCATCTTGTTTCCGTTGTAGTTCACACGGAGCAGACGAGCTCAACAGAAAATAAGTTCTACTCGACTAAAAAGACGTTTTCAGGAAATCGGTGCAGTGTGACGTGTTTTTGCTCGTGTTCATTAAACATTTTAGACAAATCAGTCGACTTTATGTAATGTTTTAAGAGACTTTTCCCTTGTTGACCGTTTATGTGAGCACCGTTAGCGTCAAACTGCAAGTCCCTTTACTACAAGAGTGCGGATCAGAAACATAAAAAGAGGCACAAGTGGGCGGGGCGGAATAAGGTGTATAAAAGCAGATAGTTAGCGTTTCGTACCTCGTTGCTGTACATCATGAGGTGTTTTAAAGGCAGATATTTGAGCATTCCGTACTTTGTTGCCGTATAAAAACAGATGGTTAGCATTTCATACCTCGTTGTCATACAAAAGCAGATAGTTTGCGCTTTGTACCTCTGTCTTTTTACCTTCTTTTTACCTTTATTTAACCAGGATGTCGTTGCCGTACATCATTGGCGGTGTATAAAAGCAGATATTTGACCGTTTCGTACCTCGTTGCCGTACAAAAGCAGATGTTTAGCGTTTCGTACCTCGTTGCCGTACATCATGAGGCGTTTTTTTAAAAGCAGACAGTTAGCGCTTCGTACCTCGGTCTTTTTACCTTTATTTAACCATGATGCCATACATCATGAGGCGATGTATAAAAACAGATATTTGAGCGTTTTGTACCTCGTTGCCGTACATCAAGAGGCGTTTTTAAAGCAGATGTTAGACTGTTCTGTACCTCGTCGTACAAAAGCAGAGAGTTAGCGCTTCGTACTTCGTCCTTTTTACCTTCTTTTTACCTTTATTTAACCATGATGTCGTTGTCGTACATCATGAGGCGTTTTTAAAGCAGATATTTGAGCGTTTCATACCTCGTTGCCGTACATCATGAGTTTTTTTTAAAGCAGATAGTTAGCGTTTCATACCTCGTGGCCATACATCATGAGGTGGTGTTTTAAAGCAGATGGTTAGCATTTCGTGCGTTGTTGTCGTACAAAAGCAGATAGTTAGCGATTCGTACCTCGTTCTTTTTACCTTTATTTACCCATGATGTCGTTGTCGTACATCATGAGGAGGTGTTTTAAAGCAGATAGTTAGCGTTTCGTACCTTGTTGTCATAAAAAAGCAGACAGTTATCTTTCCGTACTTCGTTGTCGTACAAAAGCAGACAGTTATCTTTCCGTACTTCGTTGTCATACAAAAGCAGATAGTTTGCGCTTCGTACCTCGTCCTTTTGACCCTCTTTTTACCTTTATTTAACCATGATGTCATTGCTGTACATCATGAGGCGTTTTTTAAAGCAGACAGTTAGCGCTCTGTACCTCGTTGCCGTACAAAAGCAGACAGTTAGCGTTCCGTACCTCATTGTCATACATCATGAGGCGGTGTTTAAAAGCAGATATTTGAGCGTTTTATACCTCGTTGTCGTACAAAAGCAGATATTTCAATGTTGTGTACCTCGTTGCCGTATGAAAACAGATAGTTAGCACTTCGTACCTCGTTCTTTTTACTGTTGCCGTACATCATGAAGTGTTTTAAAGCAGACAGTTAGCGTTCCGTACCTCGTTGCTGTACAAAAGCAGATATTTAACGTTTCGTACATCATGAGGTGTTTTTAAAGCAGATATTTGACCGTTCCGTACCTCGTTGTCGCACAAAAGCAGATTTTGGCCGCTCTGTACCTCGTTGCCGCACAAAAGCAGATATTTGACCGTTCCGTACCTCGTTGCCGTACATCATGAGGTGTTTGTTTAAGCAGATAGTTAGCGCTTCGTACCTCGTCCTTTTTACCTTTATTTAACCATGACGTTGTTGCCGTACATCATGAAGTATGTTTAAAAGCAGATATTTGAGAGCTCCGTACCTCGTTGTCGTACAAAAGCAGAAAGTTAGCGCTCTGTACATCATGAGGTGTTTTTAAAAGCAGATATTTGACCGTTCCGTACCTCGTTGCCGCACAAAAGCAGATATTTGACCGTTCCGTACCTCGTTGCCGTACATCATGAGTTTTTTTTTTAAGCAGATAGTTAGCGCTTCGTACCTCGTCCTTTTTACCTTTATTTAACCATGACGTCGTTGCCGTACATCATGAAGTATGTTTAAAAGCAGATATTTGAGAGCTCCGTACCTCGTTGCCGTACAAAAGCAGACTGTTAACGTTTCGTACCTCGTTGCCGTACATCATGAGGTGTTTTTAAAGTACATAGTTAGCGTTACGTACCTCGTTGCCGTACAAAAGCGGACAGTTAGCGTTTCGTACCTCGTTGCCGTACAAAAGCAGACAGTTAGCGTTCGTACCTCGTTGCTGTACAAAAGCAGACAGTTAGCGTTTCGTACCTCGTTGCCGTACAAAAGCAGACAGTTAGCGTTTCGTACCTCGTTGCCGTACATCATGAGGTGTTTTTAAAGTACATAGTTAGCGTTTCGTACCTCGTTGCCGTACAAAAGCAGACAGTTAGCGTTCGTACCTCGTTGCTGTACAAAAGCAGACAGTTAGCGTTCGTACCTCGTTGCCGTACAAAAGCAGACAGTTAGCGTTTCGTACCTCGTTGCCGTACATCATGAGGTGTTTTTAAAGCACATAGTTAACGTTTCGTACCTCGTTGCCGTACATCATGAGGTGTTTTTAAAGTACATAGTTAGCGTTACGTACCTCGTTGCCGTACAAAAGCGGACAGTTAGCGTTTCGTACCTCGTTGCCGTACAAAAGCAGACAGTTAACGTTTCGTACCTCGTTGCTGTACATCATGAGGTGTTTTTAAAGCGCATAGTTAGCGTTACGTACCTCGTTGCCGTACAAAAGCAGACAGTTAACGTTTCGTACCTCGTTGCTGTACATCATGAGGTGTTTTTAAAGCGCATAGTTAGCGTTACGTACCTCGTTGCCGTACAAAAGCAGACAGTTAACGTTTCGTACCTCGTTGCTGTACATCATGAGGTGTTTTTAAAGCGCATAGTTAGCGTTTCGTACCTCGTTGCCGTACATCATGAGGTGGTGCGTGGTGATCAGGGCCTTGAACACCACCACCCAGCTGGAGTTGGCCGTGCGCTCGAACAGCGTGTCGGCGAGCTGAGGGATGCTCACGTTCATTTCGTTGGTGCAGTGGATCAGATCTGGAACAAAGAAAAGCGGAGGTTTACATTAACTGCAATTCATCCTACGGCTCCACGGAACGGTTTTAATAAATTCCAGCAGATACTGTACTCTATTGTTCATCGAGTTCTCTTTGTTTGCCGTTTCTGGCCTTGACCGAGGATTCACCGTCAACAAAAAAGACTGAGCGCTTTGACGCAGAGAGAAGCTGGACAAGGACAGATTCATGAGTCTAGTTTGAAAAAAAGCTTGAAGGACGAGCAGTGAAAGTTTACAGACGTTCACTTTCCTCTCCTCATCCTTTCTTTCTCCTTATTCTCTCTCGACAGCTAGGGCTGGTTGGGCTGTTTTTTTCCCCTCATATTGATCAGTCGCAAATTTTGATCCAATTTTGTTTTGTCGTCTTAAGAACAAATAAATATGGCTTCCAGTGGTGATGTCCCGAGGTGTCATTTTTAAAACTTCACGTGTAAATCAACCAACAAACTCCCACAACAAATTTTCACGAACTACGAAGCAAACTTCAACAAACGTCTATAAACTCCCACAAACTTCAACCAATAAACTCCATCAAACTCCCACAAACTCCCATAAACTTCAATCAACAAACGTCCACTTACTTTAACCAAAAAACTCCCACAACAAATTTTCACAAACTACGAAACAAACTTCAACAAACGTCTCTAAACTCCCACAAACTTTAACCAACACCCACAAACTTTAACCAACAAACACCCACCAACAAACTCCCACTTACTTCAACCAACAAAATCCCACAAACTTTCACAACAAATTTCCACAAACTACAAAACAAACTTCAACAAACGTCTATAAACTCCCACAAACTTTAATCAACAAACACCCACAAACTCCCACAAACTTTAACCAACAAACACCCACAAACTCCCACCAACAAACTCCCACTTACTTCAACCAACAAAAACCCACAAACTTTCACGACAAATTTCCACAAACTACAAAACAAACTTCAACAAACGTCTATAAACTCCCACAAACTTTAACCAACAAACACCCACAAACTCCCACTTACTTCAACCAACAAAATCCCACAAACTTTCACAACAAATTTCCACAAACTACAAAACAAACTTCAACAAACGTCGACAAAGTTCCACAAACAAACGTCTACAAACTGTTGCTTTTAGTCGCGTTTTTGTCTTTTAGTCGCACTTTCGTCAGATTCAGTTGCGTTTGTGTCGCTTTTAGTCACGTTTTTGTCATATTCAGTCACGTTTTTGTCATATTCAGTCACGTTTTTGTCACTTTTAGTCACGTTTTTGTCATATTCAGTCACGTTTTTGTCACTTTTGTCACATTTTTGTCACTTTTAGTCACGTTTTTGTCACTTTTAGTCACGTTTTTGTCACTTTTGTCACATTTTTGTCACTTTTAGTCACATTTTTGTCACTTTTAGTCACGTTTTTGTCACTTTCAGTCACGTTTTTGTCACTTTTAGTCATGTTTTTGTCATATTCAGTCACGTTTTTGTCACTTTTAGTCATGTTTTTGTCATATTCAGTCACGTTTTTGTCACTTTTAGTCACGTTTTTGTCATATTCAGTCACGTATAGTCACTTTTAGTTGCGTCTTTGTCATATTCAGATGCTTTTTTGTTGGTTTTAGTTGCTTTTAGTTGCGTTTTCGTCACATTCTTGTTGCTTTTAGTCGCGTTTTCGTCACACTCAGTCGCATTTTTATCATATTCAGTCACGTGTTGACACTTTCGAACACATTTTTGTCACTTTCGGGCGCTCTTTTGTCGCTTGTTTCAGAACATGTTTACAAATCCAAACTACAGCGTGATCCGTTTTTATTCAAACCAAAGCAAGACATTTTGTTGATTGTACTTCAAAAACTGCTAAAATTACATCCATTAAAATAGTGTTTTTGTGTGGATTTGGTTTAATTGTGCGGCTCTGGCCTTTAAGAGGTAAATAAAGTCATCTGCTCAGAGGCTTCAGAGGCTAAACAACAGGAGAAAAAGTGTGTTTGAACAGACAGCTGCATTAAAGACAGAGTCAATCACGATACAACGACTTCACAAAAACAGCAGATTGTCACAGGGACGAGCTCACGATTCCATTTTTATCTCCGTACCACCCTGTTCTACACGTTTGTTTCACGTACGGACACTTTATCTAACAAAATACAAGCTCCAAAGTCTGAACTCTGCTCCGAACCACGTGTTTTTCTGACGGATTGAAGGAAAAGAGTGAACGCCTGCATTATAAAGACACCAACTGATCAACGACGATTATAAATAACTCAATTAAAACAGTATCCGCCGCGGCCCGACTCCAAACCGCCCTCCTCTCTTTCCTCGCGCTCCTCTCCCTCGGGACCAGGTTCGACTGAGTTCAGATGTCGTTCGTTTATTGAAGTAAGAAAAACTTGAACTTTCTGACTTTGCGCAGCAGAGTCTGGGCTCCCAGGAGGATGCCGCGCTGCTAAAAGCCACCGCCAACCGTTTGTAAGAAATATTCCTCCGCGCGGATGAAAATCTGAACACGTTTAGCCTCTTTTCGCTCCTTTTGGCGCCGTTTGAGAGACTCCGGGAGCACGAAGGTCGACGGTCCTCACTGAGAGCAGAAGATCGGTTTGCACTCGTGTCCTCGGGCAAAATACTCCACGTCAGTCTTGATTTTTAACCAAATAAAGGGTGAAATATTATGATTGAAGGCTTAGATGAGAATATTTCAAAGAAAAAACATGTATTTCTTAGCTATAAATCCATCCATCCTCCAGAAAAGTGACATATTGCACCTTTTAATGTAAAATAAACTAGATTTAAAGGTGAGACGCTGCAGGTGAACGGGAAAAAATCTTAAATTTAAAGATATCAATGTTAAACTTCTGCTGTAGTTTAGTCACATAAATGTAAGAAAAAATGTATCACAAGTTTTTCATCGTGTCATGTTTTCATGTAGAAATAAGGCGTTTTATGTGAAAAAATGACCAAAAATCCACATATTTGAGACATTTAAATCTGAAAAATGGACAGAACCAGGTTTAAATTTCTTGGTTCATTTTGTAACATATTAGTTATAAAAATGTACAGAGGAAAAAGTGACTAAAAGCAACAAAGACTAAACTACAAGTGACACTTAGCGGCTAAGAGCAACAAAAATGCACCAAAAAGTGACAAAAAGTGACTAGAAGCAACAGAGGGGACAAAAAGCAGCAAAATTGCAACTAAACCAATAAACAAAGCGACTAAAAGTGACAAAAAAGTGACTACAAGCAACAAAAACTCAACTGAAAGCGACAAATAGCGGGTAAAATCAACAAAAACATGATTAAAAACAACAAGCCCTAAACTAAAAATGAAGTAAAGTGTGACAAAAAAACGATAAAAACACAACTTAAAGCGACAAAAGCACGACTAAAGGCCACAAAAAAGTGACTAGAGGCAACAAAAGTGTCAAAATGCGACAAAAATGCAACTAAACGCAACAAAAATGTGACAAAAAGTGACTAAAATGTGACTTAAAGTGATGAAACGTGACTTAAAGTGACAAAAGCACGACTAAAGGCACCAAAACGGCAACAAAAAGCTTCAAAAGTTACTAGAAGCAACAGAAGTGTCAAAATGCAACAAAAATGTGACTAAAAGTGACAAAAATGTGACTTAAAAACATCAAAAACATGATTAAAAGCGATAAAAGCACGACTAAAAGTGACAAAAGTGTGAGTAAAAGCGATAAAAACGTGACTTAAAGTGACAAATGCACGACTAAAGGCACCAAAAAAGCGTCAAAAAGCGACAAAAAAGTGACTAGAAGCAAAACAAAGTGACAAAGAGCAACAACAATGCAAACAAAAGCAACGAAAATGACTAAAAGTGACAAAAATGTGACTAAAAACCACAAAAACATGACTAAATGCGACAAAAGCACGACTAAAAGCAACAAAAAAGTAACTAGAAGCAGCAACTAAATGCGACAAATCGAAAAATAAATAAACAAATAACAAATAAATAGAAAAAAAGTCTGAATTAGACGCAGTATTTTCCCCAAATCGTGCCGCTGTAGTTTATGAACTCAACAGCGTTTTGCCAAAGAAACGTTCACACTTTCTGACTGTATTTGTTGAATTTCCTCCTTGAAAACAAACCGAACGGAAATGTTTCGGGGCATTTTCGGCGCCGAGGGAAGCGGTTTTGATGAGAGTTTGTTAAATTGACTGGAGCAGTTTTGGACGACTTTTGGAGCCGGCGATTTCCTGAGATCTCTCCCACACTTTCATTAAATGTACTTTTCACAAACAGCACAGAACGCTCGGAGCATTTTATCATTTCATGCACTTCAACAACATGATAATGATGCAACAACAACACAGATTTACTCCGTTTACAATCATCAAATATAAAGCCGTAGTATGAATAATAATGCATTAATGATTGAAAAGTCGACCTATTTCTATTGTGCAATCATTTCCTCCACAAACAACAAATATGTTGTTTTATTCTGCATAAAAACTGCTGTAGTTTAGATTTGTTAAAACACGTTCAGAGACAAAAACGCCACTAAAGGCAACAAACACACGTCTAAAAGTGACAAGAAAATGCAAATAACCAGAACACAGACAGAAACCCAACTAGAAGCAACAAAAGCGTGACTAGAAGTAACAAAAACACAACTAAAAGCATCAAAAACATGACTATGAGGGTCAAAAGCATGACCACAAGCATCAAAAACACCATTAAAAGCGACAAACACGACTAAAAATGTCAAAAATATGAGTAAAAGCATCAAAAACATGATTAAAATGACAAAAACATGACTGAAAGTGACAAAAACGCAACAAAAAACTTCAAAATAGTGACTATAAGAGCATAACTTCATACACTTAAGCTCATCCATAAAATGATGCGGCTTTAATAATGATGCAACAACAACACAGATTTACTCCATTTACAATCATCAAATATAAAGCCGTAGTATGAATAATAATGCATTAGTCTGGACCCAAACTAATGATTAAGTCGACCTATTTCTATTGTGCAATCATTTCCTCCACAAACAACAAAATATCTTGTTTTACTCTGCATAAAAGTGTAGTTTACATTTGTTAAAACACGTTCTGAAACAAGAGACAAAAACATGACTAAAAGTGACAAAAACGTGACTAAAAGTGACAAAAACGTGACTAAAAGTGACAAAAACGTGACTAAAAGCGACAGAAACGTGACTAAAAGCGACAAAAACGTGACTAAAAGCGACAAAAACGTGACTAAAAGTGACAAAAACGTGACTAAAAGTGACAAAAACGTGACTAAAAGTGACAAAAAATGTGACACAAATATTATAAATTAAATAAAATGTTCAGTTTGATGTATGATCTATTGAACGATGAGTCGATACAGTAATTATCACGACAGGACAACATGCAACTTAAAGGTGGACTAAGAATATTCCACTCTATGGCATTAAACGTATTTAGAGTTTTAATTCTTTTTTTTAGACCTGGAGGAACAAAACCAACAAAGTAAAAAAGCCTTTAACTCCAGGTTCACGTCAGTTAAACAAACGAGGAGAGAGAAGAGAGAGGAGAGACAGAGAGAGGCAGGGGAGAGACATAGAGAGAGAGAGGGGAGAGGAGAGAGAGAAGAGAGAGGGGGGGAGAGAGAGAGTGTGAGGGGAGAGGAGAGAGAGGGGAGAGAGAGAGAGGAGAGACAGAGAGAGGCAGGGGAGAGACATAGAGAGAGAGGGGGGAGAGAGAGTGTGAGGGGAGAGACAGAGAGAGGGGAGAGAGAAGAGAGGGAGGGGGGAAGAGGAGAGTGAGAGAGAGGGGAGAGAGGAGAGGAGAGAGAGAAGAGAGGGAGGAGAGAGAGAGTGTGTGAGGGGAGAGGAGAGAGAGGAGAAAGAGTGTGAGGGGGGAGAGAAGGGAGAGGAGAGTGTGAGGGGAGAGAGGGGAGAGAGAGAGAGAGGAGGAGAGAGGGAGAGAGAGGAGAGAGAGTGTGAGGGGAGAGAGAGGAGAGACAGAGAGAGAGAGGGGAGAGAAGAGAGAGGGGAGAGAGGAGAGAGAGAGTGTGAGGGGAGAGACAGAGAGAGGGGAGAGAGAAGAGAGGGAGGGGGGGAGAGGAGAGTGAGAGAGAGGGGAGAGAGTGTGAGGGGAGAGAGGGGGGAGAGAGAGAAGAGAGGGAGGAGAGAGAGAGAGAGTGTGAGGGGGGAGAGAAGGGAGAGGAGAGTGTGAGGGGAGAGAGAGAGAGTGTGAGGTGAGAGGGAGGAGAGAGAGAGAAGAGAGGGGGAGAGGAGAGAGAGGGAGAGAGAGAGGAGAGAGAGAGAGGGAGAGGGAGAGAGAGTGAGAGAGAGAGTGTGAGGGGAGAGACAGAGAGAGGAGAGAGTGTGAGGGGAGAGAGGGAGAGAGAGAGAGAGAGAGAGAGAGGAGAGAGAGGGAGAGAGAGAGAGAGAGAGAGGGAGAGAGAGAGAGAGAGAGGGGAGAGAGAGGAGAGGGAGGAGGGAGAGAGAGAGAGAGAGGAGAGAGAGAGAGAGAGGGAGGAGAGAGAGGAGAGAGAGAGGAGAGACAGAGAGGGAGGGGGGAGAGAAGAGTGAGAGAGAGAGAGAGAGAGAGAGAGAGGGGGGAGAGAGAGAGGAGTGTGTGAGGAGAGAGAGTGGAAAGAGAGGAGGAGAGAGTGTGAGGGGGGAGCGGAGAAAGAGAGGGGGGGAGTGAGGTGAGAGTGAAGGAAGAGAGAGGGGGGAAAGGAGAGAGTGTGAGGGGAGAGGAGAGAGAGGAGAGAAGAGGGAGAGAGAGAGAGGAGAGAGGAGAAAGGGGAGAGGAGAGAGTGTGAGGGGAGAGAAGGAGAGAGGAGAGAAGAGGGAGAGAGAGAGAGGGGAGAGAGAGGAGAGAGTGTGAGGACAGAGAGAGGGAGCTGAGGCGGGAGAGAGAGAGAGGAGAGAAAGTGAGAGAAGAGAAGGAGAAAAGGGAGAGGAGATGAGGCCAGGAGCGTGCACGAGGAGGCCAGGAGCGTGCATGAGGAGGCCAAGAGCGTGCACGAGGAGGCCAGGAGCGTGCACGAGGAGCACGGAGCTAAACCAAATGGAGGTCCAGATGACAGTGAAGTGTGAGTGAAGGGTGTGGTTTGGAGACACATTTGTGCCATTTTCCAGGAGTCGACTCAAAGGGTTTACGGCCAAAATGTGACAAAACTATAAACAAGAGCTATTTATTCAGCTTTATTGGTTCATTTTCAGATGGTTTTGTCCTCTGCAGGTCTGAACCAGGACTAAACCAGGACTAAACCAGGACAAAACAGGGACTAAACAGGGACAAAACAGGGACTAAACCAGGACAAGACAGGGACTAAACCAGGACAAGACAGGGACTAAACCAGGTCTAAACCTGAACTAAACTAGTTCTAAAGCAGAATAAAACAGGGACTAAACCAGGACTAAACCAGGACAAACCAGGGACTAAACCAGGACAAAACAGGGACTAAACCATGACAAAACAGGGACAAAACAGGGACTAAACCAGGACAAAACAGGGACTAAACCAGGACAAAACAGGGACTAAACCAGGTCTAAACCTGAACTAAACTAGTTCTAAAGCAGAATAAAACAGGGACTAAACCAGAACTAAACCAGGTCTAAACCAGAACTAAACCAGGACTGAACCAGGTCTAAACAACTAACAAGAGATCAGATATTTTCTACATTTTTGAAGAATGTTGAGGACCGGATCATGTCCCTTGGAGTGCCTGATTTGGCCCGCGGGCCGTCAGTTGAATAGCCCTGTATACAGTATGTGTCGCACTCAGAGCACCACAACTGAGAGGAGTTCATGGTAAAACAACTATTTATACACAAAAGAACAAGGAAGAGTGGATTTATAGGTTCAATTCCAAAATCCTCAGCCGTTTGAGGGTCTGAAGGGGCAGTGAGCGACACGAGCTCCGACAGGGAGAGTGGCCCCGGTCCATAGTTCTGCTTCGTGTGAACAAGCATCGTATGTGGACTGGAACTGGAAAAGGAGTTTTGCCACTGAAGGAACCCATTGTATTCACTTTATTCCTGAAGTTGCCGTACGCGCCGCCGTCTTGTTTCGTTGTAGTTCACACGGAGCAGACGAGCTCAACAGAAAATAAGTTCTACTCGACTAAAAAGACGTTTTCAGGAAATCGTTGCGTTGTGACTTGTTGTTGCTCGTGTTCATTAAACATTTTACACAAATCAATCTACTTTATGTAACATTTTAGCGTCAGACTTTTCCCTCGTTCGTCATCAGCTTTAACGGAGTTCTCGTCAAACGGAAGTGCGTTTACAACAAAAGTGCAAAAAACGGCAAAAGTGGGCGGGGCAGAATAAGGTGAATACAGTGGCACAAAAACACGACTAGAAGTGACAAAAATGTGGCTAAAAGTGACAAAAACCCTACGAGAAGCGACAAAAACATGACTATAAGCGGAAAAATTCTATATAGCAAGAAAAACGGGACTAAAAGTGACAGAAATTTGACTAAAATCGACAGAAATTTGACTAAAAGCGACAAAAATTTTACTAAAATCGACAGAAATTTGACTAAAAGCGACAAAAATTTGACTAAAATCGACAATAATTTGACTAAAATCGACAAAAATGTGACTAAAATCGACAAAAATTTGACTAAACTCGACAAAAAATTGACTAAAATCGACAAAAAATTGACTAAAAGCGACAAAATTGTGACAAAAAATGACAAAGTGAAAAAAGAACGTGACTATGAGCAACAAAAATGCTATTCTCCTTATTCCTGAAGTTGTCGTACGCGCCGCCGTCTTGTTTCCGTTGTAGTTCACATGGAGCAGACGAGCTCAACAGGAAATAAGTTCTACTCGACTAAAAAGCCGTTTTCAGGAAATCGTTGCGTTGTGACTTGTTGTGTCTCGTGTTCATAAAACATTTTACACAAATTAATCTACTTTATGTAACATTTTAGCGGTGAGACTTTTCCCTCGTTCGTCGTTCGCTTTAACGGAGTTCTCGTCAAACGGAAGTGCGTTTACAACAAAAGTGCAAAAAACGGCAAAAGTGGGCGGGGCAGAATAAGGTGAATACAGAACTTTTCCACATTTTAAGCACTTGAAGCTTCACATTGTGATGCACGTTTTACATTAATACTTTAACCGACATTTAGAGCCCTTCATGGTCGATATCTACCTTTAAATACGCTTCAATCATTTAATTACAGTCGTGTTTTTTTCTCCACTCTCACTTACACTTCCTGTCGTCACACCGAGTGAAATAATAATACAACAGGCCCTTTAACAGCCCTTTAAAAGTCTGAACAAAAACATCGTAAATTCAGAACGGAGGCAAAAGTTTCAGTGGAACATAATGTGATTTCATTGAAAAAACTGGGATTAACCCATGGATGTATTAAATGAACTGGATAAGGTACGCCCCCTCTGTCTGTGGTCCCAGATTGATTAGTGGCCGTGCGAGGTACTGCAGCCTCTTGGAACCAGCCTTTTTCTAAAATTGCTCATTATAATCACAGACAGTACTGAATTATTATAGGTATTTAAATAAAATAGAAGGAAATGTTCTTTTCTACCGTTTCTAAAATCACCGAAATTACCGTTTTTATATGAAGTGGGGGATTGTCGTCACGTGGCGCCCTAAAACAAAGATGGCAGCCTCCGTTTCAGGAAGTAAAACAAAGATGGCAGCCATCGTTTCAGGAAGTAAAACAAAGATGTCAGCCGCCGTATCAGGAAGTAAATGCGGAAGTAAGAAACTTTTTTGGGGTCATGCGCCAATGAGCACACTCCATAGGGATAAACAGGACGGCCATCTTGGATTCATCTTCCAGGTTTTATTATAGTTCTATGGATTAACCTCAGAATATCACAAAATCTGACAAATGTAGATGATTTAGTGTCAGTAAAAGCCTCAGACACATGTGAGTGACATCAGAGCTGCTTAAACACATTTATTATTGTATTTTACATCATGTTTGAGGAAATTATCATCAACTCTTTGCATTTTTGATGAAGAACAATCCAGATTTATGGGTTTTACTGAAAAATACTCACAGAAATGTCGAGCCGATAATCATTTTTCATTTTATCTAGAGATATAATAAATACTGTTCCATCA
Source organism: Rhinogobius similis (assembly GCA_019453435.1). Taxonomy (NCBI): domain Eukaryota; kingdom Metazoa; phylum Chordata; class Actinopteri; order Gobiiformes; family Gobiidae; genus Rhinogobius; species Rhinogobius similis. The sequence goes on along the minus strand of CM033640.1, from coordinate 26,324,137 downwards.
ATTAGATTATTTTGAAGCTAAAACACAATTTTAAGTCCATGGTTTGTCATAAAAAAGGAAACAATTCACATTTCTAACCTGAGAATTCAAATGTGTTACTTTTTTGTCACTTTTAGTCGTGTTTTTGTGGCTTTGAGGTTGTATTTTTGTCATTTTTACAAACGTTTGTTGTCACTTTTAGTTAAATTGTGTCATTTTGCTAAGATAAAACACAATTTTAAGGCTTTTTTGTCCAACATTTGTGATAGAAAAGGAAAATAACTGACTTTTCTACTCTGGAAATTCAAATGTGTTGCTTTTTGTCACTTTTGGTCATGTTTTTGTGGTTTTTAGTTCCATTTTTGTCACTTTTACAAATGTTTATTGTCACTTTTAGTTAATTTGTGTCATTCTGAGTCTGCTTTAAACACATTTATTATTGTATTTAACATTATGTTTTAGGAAATTATGATAACGTATCTAGAGATATATTAGATACTGTTCCATAAATTTGATTCTTTTGAAGCTAAAACACAATTTTAAGGTGAGAAAACTGTATTTTGTCCATGGTTTGTTACAGAAAATCAAACTAACTTCACATTTCTACTCTGGAAATTCAAATGTGTTGCATTTTTGTCACTTTTGGATACATTTTTGTTGGTTTTAGGCATATTTTTGTCACTTATAGTTGTGTTTTTGGGGTTTTAGTTGCACTTTTGTCACTTTTACAAATGTTTATTGTCACTTTTAGTTAAATTGTGTCATTCTGAGTCTGCTTTAAACACATTTATTATTGTATTTAACATTATGTTTTAGGAAATTATGATAACGTATCTAGAGATATATTAGATACTGTTCCATAAATTTGATTCTTTTGAAGCTAAAACACAATTTTAAGGCGAGAAAACTGTATTGTGTCCATGGTTTGTTACAGAAAATCAACGAAATCAACGAAAAATGTACAGACTGCCTCCAATCGTCACATTTCTGGCCTTTTGATGACATCACATTTTAAAGAGTCTACAATAACCTTAAAATACACTTCAATCAATTAATTACGCCCATATTTCTTCTCTCCACTCACTTCTACTCACTCCTGGCCACTTTTACCATAAGACCATTGTACATTTAATTAAAAGTATCATTAAAAAAGCCGAACAAAGCCTCCTCGATTCAGCTTCCGTTGGCCTCGCACTGTTTCGGACTCAAAATTAATATTCCCTGCGCGCTCGGGGTTCAGTCTTATTGGTGTAAAATGGCTTCGAATCGCGGCCGGCTCTCTTTCCGTCACACGTTTGCCAACAATAGTCGTCAATTTGCGGCGGCGGAACCCGAAATCCGTCTCTGCGGCGTCACTTATGTGTAATCTTCAGATCCAAACCACTTAGGCGCCATTAGGAAGCCGCGCGGCGCTTTCACGGCCGAGATAAACACATTTGGACAATACTTTAAGTGAAATATTGTTCTGGAAATGTCACACAAAGGACTGTTAGCGCGTATTGTCTCATATTTCCCTCCGCAAATTGTGATCGGACGACTTGACGCGAGCGCTGAACGATAAATCTAATCAAATTTGCAGATTGTACGGTCGCTTTTGGTAGTACGTTTTCAGTTTTTGAACTTTAAAGGTAAGATATTCTGCATTTTTCATATTGTTATCAGCCTTTAAATGTGCTTTTGAGCGCCTTAAATATGCCATCTCATGTTTTTTTTTTTTTAATACACTTTCTGAGTGCATCCAGCCAGCAGATGGCGCCAGCGCTATATACAAATCTCGTGAAGTTAGCGCTAGAAAGATTATGATGTGGATTTGCTGCAGCTGTTATTGTGTTTAGAGCCAGAGTTTAGCGATGATTTAAGGACTAAAAACAGCAGAATATTCTCTGATAAATGACGTAGATGATCCGTCTGAAAATCCCGGAAGTTCAACAGGAAGTGTGTTTGACGCTCGGAGGGAGAGGATTTTTTAATAAACGTTCCTCAAAACAGCGAGAATGACTCTGCGCACTGGGCTAAAACTCGGCTAATGTCAGAGATTTTTTTGTCCGACAAATCAAAATACATGTGAACACCTTTATTTTGTTGAATTAATGTTTTACGGGTAAAAAAAAGTTGTTTATTTTGGGTAAATTAAAAGCAGAACATTTCTATCAGATGGAAGACTTTGGTGTTACTGCGACATATATATAAAGATCTTAATAGCCGAATCGCAATCATTTCCAATATCGTGCAACATTAGACGGAACATTGTTAAAGTAAGAAAAAAAAAATCGCTCGCAGAATATGTCCCCTTTAAACTTCGCACTTTTCTAAACAGTGAAAAAGTAGTCAAGCTAACGGCTAGCACGAGCGACGCAAAATCTGCAAATGACTCGAACTGTGGAGACAATTTACAACGACGACACACTTTTCTGACGGTTTAAACAATCGTTCGACGAAATAAAACAGAGCGACACGTTACTTAAAGGGCCCCTGACAGGTTGGACTCATTTACAAAATACAGGTAGGAAATATATTGAAATTTTTACTAAAAATAATTATACATACATCATAACGACTAGCACGAGCGACGGAAATGACGGAGACAATTTACAACGACGACACACTTTTCTGACAGTTTAAACAATCGTTCAACTAAATAAAATCAAACGTTCGATCTGAATTGAACACGTTACTTAAAGCTGGTAAAAGTAAAACGGCACATATTGCTAACGGCGTTGTTAAGCTCCACAGGGGAAGTCCAAGGACAAATGAAGTGGTCGACATAAGTAAAGGTGATTATGAGCAGAACACTGAGAGAGTTGAAGGTTATTTCTGTTTCTTTGTGAACGCGTCGATCAAACTTCACAAAGGATCGAAGGAAAAAGAACAAACCTGTGGATCAGTGCCGGGCCATGATGATAATATAACAGAGCTGCACGGTTTGGGAAAAACATCTGAGTGTGAATTTTGCAACTATTATTGTGACTGTGATTAGATTTGAGTTTTAATAATGGGATTCTGTTCAAAGTTCACGTTTTAAACACATTCAGGAGCGTTGACAAACTGATAAAAGTTACTATTTGTCAATGTTTTTGCTGCTTTTAGACGCGTTTGTTACTTATAATTCAGTCTTTCTCACTTTTAGTCGCGTTTTTGTTGCTGTTAGTTGCATTTTTGTTGCGTTTTTGTCGCTTTTAGTCACGTTTTTGTTGCTTGTAGTCACGTTTTTATTGCTTAAAGTCACATTTTTGTTGTTTGTAGTCACGTTTTTGTCGCTTTTAGTCACGTTTTTGTCACTTCTAGTCAGGTTTTTGTCGCTTCTAGTCACGTTTTTTTTCTTTTAGTCACGTTTTTGTTTCTTTTAGTCACGTTTGTTTCTTTTAGTCACGTTTTTGTTTCTTTTAGTCACGTTTTTGTTTTTAGTCACATTTTGTTTCTTTTAGTCACATGTTTGTCGGTTTTAGTCACATTTTTGTTGCTTGTAGTCACGTTTTTGTTGCTTTTAGTCACGTTTTTGTTGCTTGTAGTCACGTTTTTATTGCTTAAAGTCACATTTTTGTTGTTTGTAGTCACGTTTTTGTCGCTTTTAGTCACGTTTTTGTCACTTCTAGTCACGTTTTTGTCGCTTCTAGTCACGTTTTTTTTCTTTTAGTCACGTTTTTGTTTCTTTTAGTCACGTTTGTTTCTTTTAGTCACGTTTTTGTTTCTTTTAGTCACGTTTTTGTTTTTAGTCACGTTTTTGTTTCTTTTAGTCACGTTTTTGTCGCTTTTAGTCATTTTTGTTGCTTGTAGTCACGTTTTTGTCGCTTTTAGTCACGTTTTTGTTGCTTGTAGTCACGCTTTTTATTGCTTAAAGTCACATTTTTGTTGTTTGTAGTCACGTTTTGTGCGCTTTTAGTCACGTTTTTGTCACTTCTAGTCACGTTTTTGTCGCTTCTAGTCACGTTTTTTTTCTTTTAGTCACGTTTTTGTTTCTTTTAGTCACGTTTGTTTCTTTTAGTCACGTTTTTGTTTCTTTTAGTCACGTTTTGTTTTTAGTCACGTTTTGTTTCTTTTAGTCACATTTTTGTCGCTTTTAGTCACGTTTTTGTTGCTTGTAGTCACGTTTTGTTGCTTTTAGTCACGTTTTTGTTGCTTGTAGTCACGTTTTTATTGCTTAAAGTCACATTTTTGTTGTTTGTAGTCACGTTTTTGTCGCTTTTAGTCACGTTTTTGTCACTTCTAGTCAGGTTTTTGTCGCTTCTATTCACGTTTTTTTTATTTTAGTCACTTTTTTGTTTCTGTTAGTCACTTTTGTTTCTTTTAGTCACGTTTTTGTCACTTTTAGTCACGTTTTGTTTCTTTTAGTCACGTTTTGTTTCTTTTAGTCAGATTTTTGTCACTTTTAGTCATGTTTTGTTGGTCACATTTTTGTCACTTTTAGTCACGTTTTGTTTCTTTTAGTCATGTTTTGTTGCTTAAAGTCACATTTTGTTGTTTGTAGTCACGTTTTGTCGCTTTTAGTCACGTTTTGTCACTTCTAGTCACGTTTTTGTCGCTTCTAGTCACGCTTTTCTTTTAGTCACGTTTTGTTTCTTTTAGTCACGTTTGTTTCTTTTAGTCACGTTTTGTTTCTTTTAGTCACGTTTGTTTTTAGTCACGTTTTTGTTTCTTTTAGTCACGTTTTTGTTTCTTTTAGTCACGTTTTTGTCGCTTTTAGTCAAGTTTTTGTCCCTTCTAGTCACGTCTTTGTCCCTTCTAGTCACGTCTTTGTCCCTTCTAGTCACGTCTTTGTCCCTTCTAGTCACGTCTTTGTCCCTTCTAGTCACGTCTTTGTCGCTTGTAGTCACGTTTTTGTTGTTTGTAGTCACATTTTTGTTGTTTGTAGTCATGTTTTTGTTGCTTTTTGTCATGTTTTTGTTGCTTTAAATCACGTTTTTGTTGCTTTTAGTCACGTTTGTCGCTTTTAGTCACGTTTTTGTTGCTTTCGCATTTGCTGCTTGTAGTCATGTTTTTGTTGCTTTTTGTCACATTTTTGTCGCTTGTAGTCATGTTTTTGTTGCTTTTAGTCAAGTTTTTGTTGCTTTAAGTCACATTTTTGTTGTTCAGAATCATGTTTTCATTGATTAAAGTCACGTTTATGCTGCTTTTAGTCATGTTTTGTTGCATTTGCATGTGTTTTTGATGCTTATTGCTACTTTTAATAGCGTCATGTTTTTGTCCCTTCTAGTCACGTTTTTGTCTCTTCTAGTCACGTTTTTGTCACTTTTAGTCACGTTTTTGTTGCTTCTAGTCACGTTTTTGTCTCTTTTAGTCACGTTTTTGTTGCTTCTAGTCACGTTTTTGTCTCTTCTAGTCACGTTTTTGTTGCTTGTAGTCACGTTTTTGTTGCTTTAAATCACGTTTTTGTTGCTTCTCGTCACGTTTTTGTCTCTTCTAGTCACGTTTTTGTTGCTTGTAGTCACGTTTTTGTTGCTTTAAATCACGTTTTTGTTGCTTTTTGTCATGTTTTTGTTGCTTTAAATCACGTTTTTGTTGCTTCTAGTCACGTTTTTGTCTCTTCTAGTCACGTTTTTGTTGCTTGTAGTCACGTTTTTGTTGCTTGTAGTCACGTTTTTGTTGCTTTAAATCACGTTTTTGTTGCTTCTAGTCACGTTTTTGTTGCTTTAAATCACGTTTTTGTTGCTTGTAGTCACGTTTTTGATTAACTCGTTGCAGCCCTAATCAAAACAACATTCAGGATATTATCGACCACAAATACCACGTGTCGTCTAACGGCGTTGTTAAGCTCCACAGGGGAAGTCCAAGGACAAATGAAGTGGTCGACATAAGTAAAGGTGATTATGAGCAGAACACTGAGAGAGTTGAAGGTTATTTCTGTTTCTTTGTGAACGCGTCGATCAAACTTCACAAAGGATCGAAGGAAAAAGAACAAACCTGTGGATCAGTGATGTTTCCCGGTAACAACAGAGCTGCACGGTTTGAGAAAACGTCTGATTGTGAATTCTGTGACCGTTATTGTGACTGTGATTAGATTTGTGTTTTAATAACGGGATTCTGTTCAAAGTTCACGTTTTAAACACATTCGGGAGCGTTGACAGACAAACTGATAAAAGTTACTATTTGTCAATGTTTTTGCTGCTTTTAGAAGTGTTTGTTACTTTCTCACTTTTAGTCACATTTTTGTCGCTTTTTGTCACATTTTTGTCATGTTTTTGTTGCTTTAAGTCACATTTTTGTTGTTCAGAATCTTGTTTTCATTGATTAAAGTCACGTTTATGCTGCTTTTAGTCATGTTTTGTTGCATTTGCACACATTTTTGATGCTTGTTGCAACTTTTAATTTTGTTTGTTGTTTTAGTCTTTTAGTCACATTTTTGTCGCTTTTAGTCACATTTTTGTTGCTTTAAGTCACATTTTTGTCGCTTTTAGTCACATTTTTGTCGCTTTTAGTCACATTTGTCGCTTTTAGTCACATTTTTGTCGCTTTTAGTCACATGTCACATTTTTGTCGCTTTTAGTCACATTTGTCGCTTTTAGTCACATTTGTCGCTTTTAGTCACTTTTTTGTTGCTTGTAGTCACGTTTTTGTTGCTTTTAGTCACGTTCTTGTCGCTTTAAATCACGTTTTTGTTGCTTGTAGTCACGTTCTTGTCGCTTTAAATCACGTTTTTGTTGCTTTTTGTCATGTTTTTGTTGCTTTAAATCACGTTTTTGTTGCTTCTAGTCATGTTTTTGTTGCTTTAAATCACGTTTTTGTTGCTTCTAGTCATGTTTTTGTTGCTTTAAATCACGTTTTTGTTGCTTCTAGTCACGTTTTTGTCTCTTCTAGTCACGTTTTTGTTGCTTGTAGTCGCGTTTTTGTTGCTTTAAATCACGTTTTTGTTGCTTGTAGTCACGTTTTTGTTGCTTGTAGTCACGTTTTTGTTGCTTGTAGTCGCGTTTTTGTTGCTTTAAATCACGTTTTTGTTGCTTGTAGTCACGTTTTTGTTGCTTGTAGTCACGTTTTTGTTGCTTGTAGTCGCGTTTTTGTTGCTTTAAATCACGTTTTTGTTGCTTGTAGTCACGTTTTTGATTAACTCGTTGCAGCCCTAATCAAAACAACATTCAGGATATTATCGACCACAAATACCACGCGGTCGCCTAACGGCGCGTTGTTAAGCTCCACAGGGGAAGTCCAAGGACAAATGAAGTGGTCGACATAAGTAAAGGTGATTATGAGCAGAACACTGAGAGAGTTGAAGGTTATTTCTGTTTCTTTGTGAACGCGTCGATCAAACTTCACAAAGGATCGAAGGAAAAAGAACAAACCTGTGGATCAGTGCCGGGCCATGATGATAATATAACAAAGCTGCACGGTTTGGGAAAAACGTCTGATTGTGAATTCTGTGACCGTTATTGTGACTGTGATTAGATTTGTGTTTTAATAACGGGATTCTGTTCAAAGTTCACGTTTTAAACACATTCGGGAGAAAAGACAAGAGAAACTGATAAAAGAACGTGTTTCAGAACAGTTTTATTGTCATTTGTGACGTTTTTGCTGCTTTTAGATGCGTTTTTGTTGTTTTGAGTCATGTTTTAGTTGCTCAGAATCTTGTTTTCGTTGATTAAAGTCACGTTTATGGTGCTTTTAGTCATGTTTTGTTGCATTTGTGCACGTTTTTGATGCTTGTTGCTACTTTTAAACATTTTAAGCATTAGCTGTTTTTGTTTGTCTTTTTGTCGTGTTTTTGTTGCTTTTAGTCATATTTTTGTTGCTTTTTGTCACGTTTTTGTTACTTTTTGTCACGTTTTTGTTGCTTTGAGTTGTGTTTTTGTTGCTTTAAGTCACGTCTTTGTCGCTTTTAGTCACGTTTTTTTTTGCTTTTAGTCACTTTTTTTTGCTTTTAGTCACTTTTTTTTGCTTTTAGTCAAGTTTTTTTGCTTTTAGTCACGTTTTTTTTTTGCTTTTAGTCACTTTTTTTTGCTTTTAGTCAATTTTTTTTGATTTTAGTCACTTTTTTTTGCTTTTAGTCACTTTTTTTTGCTTTTAGTCACTTTTTTTGCTTTTAGTCACGTTTTTTTTTGCTTTTAGTCGTGTTGTTGCTGCTTGTAGTCGTATTTTTGTTGCTATTAGTCACGTTTTTGTTGCTTTGAGTTGCGTTTTTGTTGCTTGGAGTCACACTTTTTGCTGCTTTTAGTCACGTTTTTGTTGCTTTTAGTCGTGTTTTTGTTGCTTGTAGTCGTGCTTTTGTTGCTTTAAGGCGCGTTTTTGTTGCTTTAAGGCGCGTTTTTGTTGCTTTAAGGCGCGTTTTTGTTGATTTAAGGCGCGTTTTTGTTGCTCAGAATCATGTTTTTTTTTGTTTAACGTGTTGTTCTGGTTCTGGAGAAGGATTAGCCTTTTGTGCGGTTTAAGACAGAACGCAAAAGGCCTCTATCACAATTTTTTTTTTCTTTTTCAATTGTAGACACTGCGTTGTGTTGTTGTGAAGAACTACAGCAGTTTTCTTGGCGGTCGCTGGTCGTATAAAAGTCATGTGCTCCCGTCTCTGGCCCAAACCCTTTCTTTCTCCGATGGTGGAATCTCAGTTATGTGAACCTGGACTTCAACCTGGAGCTCAACGCACCACACATGACTCCAGTTTAAGCACAAAAGTAAAGCACTGTACTGTAAGTAAACTTGGTAGGTGTCTGTTAGGGCTGTAGTCGACGAAAGACGTGCCCCATCGACCGATTAGTCGACTAAAAGGAACCATTTCTGAACCAAACTGACTGTTTGATGCTTTAAGTTGCGCTTTTGTCACTTTTAGTCATATTTTTGACAATTTTAGTCACTTTTTAGTTGCATTAAGTCTCATTTTTGTCGTTTTCAGTAGTGTTTTTGTTGCTTTTTTGTCAGTTTAGTCGTATTTTTTGACAATTTCAGTCGCGTTTTTGTTACTTATAGCCGTATTTTTGACACTTTTAATCGCGTTTTTGTCGCTTTAAGTCATGTTTTAGTCGTTTTATAGTTGTTTTGTTGCAATTTTTGTATTGTATTGGCAAAAAAAAAAAAAAGAAGCAAGATAGACAAGTCAATTTTCATACTTTATTTTTTAAGTTTATGGACATGTCCTGCTGGCTTTACTCAAAGAGTCTGGTATTGTGCATTTTAGAACCAAAATTAATATCAAAACTATAATTATCAGTCGGGTCTTTCCATCCATTCCCCCTGGTATTTAAGGGAAAAGTAACGTTTGATGTTTTAAGTTGTGTTTTTGTCACTTTTAGTCGTGTTTTTGTTTATTTTGTGGCTTTTATGTCACTTTCAGTCACGTTTTTGAATCTTTTAGTGGTGTTTTTGTCACTTTTTGACGCCTTTAATCGATTTTATCAGCTTTAGAACCAAGATCAATATCAAAATTATAATTATCAGTCGGGTCTTTCCGTCCATTCCCCTTGGTATTTAAGGGAAAAGTAATGTTTGTTGTTTTAAGTTGCGCTTTTGTCACTTTTAGTCGTGTTTTTGACGATTTTAGTCGTGTTTTTGTCGCTTTTATGTCGCTTTCAGTCACGTTTTTGAATCTTTTAGTCGTGTTTTTGACGATTTAAGTCGTGTTTTTGTTGCTCTTTTGTCACTTTCAGTCATGTTTTTGAATCTTTTAGTCGTATTTTTGACGATTTAAGTCGTGTTTTTGTTGCTCTTTTGTCACTTTCAGTCATGTTTTTGAATCTTTTAGTCGTGTTTTTGTCGCTTAGTTGCATTTTTGACGCCTTTAATCGATTTTATCCGCTTTAGAACCAAGATCAATATCAAAATTATAATTGTCAGCCGAGTCTTTCTATCCACGAAATTTTACAAATAAAATCCCTCAGTTAAAACTATCTCCAAACCTCAGTAAACTTCCTTATTTGGCTCTGAATCAGTGAAAAGTGGCTTGAGCTGATCTCTGAGCTTCGTTGAGCCGTTTTTAGCTCCATTATGTCACCCACAGAGCCAGATCTGGCACGGCTCGAACGGATTAAACCCAAGAAAAGACAAACCCACTGCCGACACTTTTAGTCGTGTTTTTGACGATTTTAGTCACGCTTTCGTTGCATTAAGTCACATTTTTGTCGTTTTCAGTAGTGTTTTTGTTGCTTTTTTGTCAATGTAGTCGTATTTTTGACTATTTTAATGCATTTTTTGTCACTTATAGCCGCATTTATGACACTTTAAATCACGTTTTTGTCGCTTTAAGTCATGTTTTTGTCGTTTTATAGTTGTTTTGTTGCAATTTTTGTATTGTATTGGCAAAAAAAAAAAGCAAGATAGACAAGTCAATTTCTTTACTTTATTTTTAAGTTTATGGACATGTCCTGCTGGCTTTACTCAAAGAGTCTGGTATTGTGCATTTTAGAACCAAATTTAATATCAAAACTATAATTATCAGTCGGGTCTTTCCGTCCATTCCCCCTGGTATTTAAGGGAAAAGTTGCGCTTTTGTCACTTTTAGTCGTGTTTTTGTCGCTTTTATGTCGCTTTCAGTCACGTTTTTGAATCTTTTAGTCACATTTTTGACGCCTTTAATCAATTTTAACAGGTTTAGAACCAAAATTAATATCAAAACTATAATTATCAGGCGAGTCTTTCCATCCATTCCCCCTGGTATTTAAGGGAAAAGTAACGCTTGATGCTTTAAGTTGTGTTTTTGTCACTTTTAGCCGTATTTTTGACGATTTTACTCGTGTTTTTGTCGCTTTCAGTCACGTATTTGAATCTTTTAGTTGTGTTTTTGTCACTTAGTCGCATTTTTGACGCCTTTAATCGATTTGAGATCAGTAACAAAATTATAATTATCAGTCGAGTCTTTCTGTCCCCGAATCCCTCAGTTAAAACTATCTCCAAACCTCAGTAAACTTCCTTACTTGGCTCTGAATCAGTGAAAAGTCAGAATCAGAATCAGAAGCGGTTTATTGCCATTGTCAGTGAAATTCACAAACATAGGAATTTGCTTCGGCGTAGGTGCAACATAGAGCAATGAGTAAAATATAAAAAAATATAAGTGGCTTCGTTGAGCCGTTTTTAGCTCCATTATGTCACCCACAGAGCCAGATCTGGCGCGGCTCGAACGGATTAAACCCAAGAAAAGACGAACGGAAAGAAAACGTGAAAAACAACTCATTAGCGATTAGAATATAGCCGAAAGATAAACAGGCGAAAAGCGGCGCCGGATCAAAGCAGGTTCAACCCAGATTTAAGACGACAATAAATAAAAGTCTGCGAATCATTCTCCACCTGTCAGTCTAATTTCACTCCGTCTTTTAGAAACTTCAAACACCAGACTTTCATCGTTAATTCAACAGTTCGTGGAGTTAAGAGCCAGGACTGACACGTGCACAAAGAAACAGAAATAGCCTTCGTAATGTGGGCCACTTAAACCGCGCTTATGTCCATTTGTCCAAGTGCGTCGAACGAGAGGGTTATACAAGCAATTATGTACAGAAAGGACTTGGCTTTTTTTCCTTTTCGCAAGTTTTATAACGCTCAATAGGCTGAAATCTGACCTGCTGAACCAATGCAAGAACATTTTGCAGGTTTTAGATCGACCCCATGAGCCACAGTTCAACGAGAAACGCTTTTTATCTGGTACAAATAGGTCTGGGGGATAAAAATGTATTGTTGAGCTGCTGTTTTTGTGAAATGTTGTTCTGGTGATTGACTGTTTTGTGTCTGTAATGCAGCTGTCTGTTCAAACACACTTTCTCCTGTTGTTTAGCCTCTGAAGCCTCTGAGCAGATGACTTTATTTACCTCTTAAAGGCCAGAGCTGCACAATTAAACCAAATACACACAAAAACACAATTTTAATGGATGCAATTAGCAAAAGGTGCAATAATTTCTTCCGCAAACAACAAAATGTCTTGCTTTGATTTGAATAGAAACTGTTAACGCTGTAGTTTGGATTTGTACAAATATGTTCTGAAAGATGTGACAAAAGCGACAAAATAGCGTTGAAAAATGCAACTCAATGCAACAAAACATGACTAAAAGTGACAAAAATGTGACTAAAAATGGCAGACACGACTACAAACAACAAAGACACAACTACAAACAACAAACGCAACTCAAATCAGCAAAACACGACTAATTGCAACAATAAAAATGCAACTTAAAGCGACAAAAACACAACTAAGACATGTTTAAATATGACAAACACAACTGAAAGTGACGAAAACGCGACAAAAACGTGACAGAAAACGGCTAAGATGTGACTAAAAACAACAAACACGACTCAACGCACCAAAACATGACTAAAAACGACAGAAACGCAAGTGAAAGTGACAAAAACGCAACAAAAAGCGACAAAAACGTGACATAAAACGTGACAAAAAAATGACAAAAACGTGACTAAAAACGACAAAGACGCAACTACAAACAACAAACGCGACTCAATGCACCAAGACGACTAAAAACGACAAAGACGCAACTAAAAGTAACAAAGACGCATCAAAAAGCGACAAAAATGTAACTACAAACAACGAAGATGTGACTACAAACAACAAACGCGACTCAATGCACCAAAACATGACTAACAACGATAGAAACACAAGTAAAACATAACTAAAAACATGACAACACGACTGAAAGCGACAAAAACGCTTCAAAAAATGACAAAAACGTGACAAAAATGACAAAAACGTGACTAAAAACGACAAAAACGCGTCAAAAAACATGACTAATAGCAACAATAAAAACGCAACTTAAAGTGACAAAAACACAACTAATACGTGTTTAAACATGACAAACATAACTGAAAGCGACAAAAACGCTTCAAAAAATGACAACAACGTGACAAAAATGACAAAAACGTGACTAAAAACGACAAAAACGCGTCAAAAAACAAAAAACATGACTAATAGCAACAATAAAATGCAACTTAAAGTGACAAAAACACAACTAATACGTGTTTAAACATGACAAACATAACTGAAAGCGACAAAAACGCTTCAAAAAATGACAAAAACGTGACTAAAAACGTCAAAAAGGTGATTAAAAACGACAAAGACGCGACTACAAACAAAAAACATGACTAATAGCAACAATAAAAACGCAACTTAAAGCGACAAAAACACAACGTGTTTAAACATGACAAACATAACTGAAAGCTACAAAAACGCTACAAAAAAATGACAAAAACGCTTCAAAAAATGACAAAAACGCTTCAAAAAATGACTAAAACGTGACTAAAAACGACAAAGACGCGACTACAAACAACAAACGCGACTAATAGCAACAATAAAAACGCGACTAAGACGTGTTTAAATATGATAAACACAACTGAAAGTGACAAAACGTGACTAAAAGTGACAAACAACGCAACAAAAACTTGACTAAAAACGACAAAGATGCAACTACAAACAAAAAACGCGACTCAATGAACCAAAACGACTAAAAACGTCAAAGACGCATCAAAAAGTGACAAAACGTAACTACAAACAACGAAGACGCGACTACAAACTACAAACGCGACTCAATGCACCAAAATGTGACTAAAAACGACAAAGAGGCGACTAAAAACGACAAAGAGGCGACTAAAAACAACAAAGACGCAACTACAAACGACAAACGCGACCAAAATGTGACTAAAAACGAGCCCCGAGACGATCGCAATGATAATTTTCTGCCGTTTCGCCCAGTCCTACTTGACATTCTAATCAAAATAAAGCCCTAGCCCTTCAAACCACCTTTATGTAAACGTAGAGCCTCAGACAGATTAACACGACTTCCTGTGGGACGAGTCGGGCTTGTTCTTGTAATCTCCTCTTGTCGGTTTGGCTGCGACGTAAAAAAGAAAAAAAAGGCATAAAGAGGATTTCCCCATCAACGCTCCGGTTCAATTTAAATCCTGGCGATGAACAGAAGCAGAATAAAAACCTGCAGAGACTCAGGGACGTTTAGTTCTCAAAGAGGACATTAACGAGACGACGCTTTTGTGATCGCGTTTAGTTTTAACATTAGTTTCATGACGTTATAATCAAACGAGAGCAAAACGTTTTAAAAATATATAGGACTGAACGTCAAGATTACGTCAAGATCACCGTTATTGATTGACAAGATACTGTTAATGAATCAGTGGGTCTCGAGAGAATGTTAAAAACTAAAAAGAATTTAAAAGTTTTGACCATTTTAGAAGATTTTCCTCCAAAGTTAATTCAAATTTTTGTCAAAGCTGCTTTATCTTTCAGAAAGTTTGATTGGATAAAGCTGGTCACGGACTTAAGATAAGAAATCCTGATTTTTTTTCTTGGAAACGGACACTGATTTGAATTAAAAGTGTATCGTGAGTATTTTTCTTAATTTAAGGTGAGACGCTGCAGGTGAACAGGAAAAAATCTTAAATTTAAAGATACTAATTTGAGACTTCTCCTGTAGTTTAGTCACATAAATGTAAGAAAAAAATGTATTACAAGTTTTTCATCATGTCATGTTTTTATGTAGAAATAAGGCATTTTATGTGAAAAAATGACCAAAAATCCACATATTTGGGACATTTAAATCTGAAAAATGGACAGAACCAGGTTTAAATTTCTTGGTTCATTTTGTAATATATTACAGTATTTTCCGCACTATAAGGCGCACCTAAAAGCTTTCAATTTTCCCAAAAAACTGACAGTGCGCCTTATAATCCGGTGCGCTTTATATATGGATCAATACTGAGCCGCAACTACGCAACCACAGCCACTACTGTAGCTTCTATTCTATGCGCCTTATAATGCAGTGCGCCTTATTCACCTTATTCTGCCCCGCCCACTTTTGCCGTTTTTTGCACTTTTGTTGTAAACGCACTTCCGTTTGACGAGAACTCCGTTAAAGCTAATGACGAACGAGGGAAAAGTCTGACGCTAAAATGTTACATAAAGTAGATTGATTTGTGTAAAATGTTTAATGAACACGAGCAACAACAAGTCACAACGCAACGATTTCCTGAAAACGGCTTTTTAGTCCATGTAGAACTTATTTTCTGTTGAGCTCGTCTGCTCCGTGTGAACTACAACGGAAACAAGACGGCGGCGCGTACGACAACTTCAGGAATAAGGAGAATATATGAACTAAGTTTTCAAATAGGCCATTCATTGAAGGTGCGCCTTATAATCGGTGCGCCTTATAGTGCGGAAAATACGGTAGTTATAAAAATATACAGAGGGGATTTTTAAGACCATGAATGGTTCTAATTTAGACCTGGTTTAGCCCTGTTTTAGACCTGAAATATTTCAGCCCTGGATTAATCGGTCGATGGGGCAGGTCTTTAGTCGACCAAGAATTTCTTTAGTCGATTACAGCTCTAGCGGTTTCGACCTGACGTTGACTTAATTTCTGCCTCTGAATCTACAGCTCCAGGTCTCGAGCTAAACTTTGGGCCTTTCCGTCCCTCCTCTGCCGCCTTCGCCGTTTCCCCCAGAGATCCTGGCCTCTGAACCGCGGTGGAGTGCACCTCTTTCCTCCGTTCCTTCCTCCATTTCTGTCACACGCATAAAAAAAAAGAGAAGCCAGACAGACAAGACTGGCACAGGTAGCGAGCAGAGGAAAAAGTCTGTGAGAAAACGGCGCGCCAGCCAATCGTTCCGCAGAGACGAGCGCTAAAAATAACCAGAGGAGGAAAGGCACTGGATGTTCCCAAACACAAACAGCGTGCGGGCCAAAGCGGCTTCGAACCACCGCAGCTAACGGCGCTAAACAAATGTCACCGAGACGTCTTACTTCTCGCGGGGAGAGAGACGACACATTTTCTCACGCTGAAGTCGATTAAGAGCTCCCGCGAGTCGAACGGCGAATAAATAATGCAGGCGGACGGGATAAGTGATTGTTAGGATTAAACGGCTAGCTAACAGACTCTTTAAAGAGGTTCTCGAAATGTTCTAACTCTGGTGGAATGGCACCTGGGGTAAATATTTATTAGAGTTTTACGTTTGTGAAGTAGGTCTGGGTGATGAATATGGAATGAGCTGCTGTTTTTGTGAAATCGTTGCATCGTTATTGACTGTTTGCGTCTTTAAAGGGCCTATGACAGGTTTCTATGATTTTCTAATTTTGACTTTATTCAGTGTATTAATACTTGTAAATAGAAATTATAGTTTTACACCAATCAGGTCACTGTTTGTGGAGAAAAGTTGAAAAACCTGTTGAAAAATACAGGAAGTAAACAAACTGATGACATCACACTGGGGAGACAAAGGTTATGCGTAATTTACACAAAATAAACGACTATTTTGACCCTTTAAACATTAATTCAACAAAATAAAGGTGTTTACGTTTATTTTTATTTGTCAAATCAAAAAAATGTGACATTAGATGAGTTTTGGCCCAGTTTACAGTGTGGTTGCTGTGGTAATTTCCTAGCGTGATGTCATACTTCACAACAAGGAAGTAAAATTAAAAAGCCAAAAATTGCAAAAACCTGTGTAAAAATTGTAAAGAATTGTAGCTAATTTTGAAATATGTTTATCTGAACTACATTTTGGTTGAATGAGCAGCCCGACCTCTCATGGGCCCTTTAAGGCAGCCGTCTGTTCAAACCATAGAGCGTACATATCGATGGACTGTGGGATTGTGACGTCACTCATAACATTTGGCTCCAAATGAAGCTAATCGCGGCTAGCAGTTATAGCAGCTAAAGTGGAGCCAGACTCCATATTTGGAAATCCGAGTGCGTATCGTGGCAACCACATGGACCAATCAGGAGCGAAGTTGTTAACAGTTTCCGCCCCTCGGTGAGAGGAGACGGCGGCAACGTGCGGCGCTAGCTGTCAATCAAACCTGTTGCTAACACGAGCGAAAACGGCCCCTGGAAAAGGAAGTACCTGATTGGTCAGTTATTATTGCTAATAACTTGATTTATGAACAACCAACGAGAAAAAAACACCAGGATCATGTGGAGTGTGTCAGACGGACATTTTAGTTCCAGATGTGAGTTTGACAGAAACAGTTACAGAGTAAAGGCAGTGTCACAGGAAGTGAATGGCAGCTCGGCTTCATGGAGCCAGGACAGACTCCATAGCTGCTTCCTATTTGGAACGCGGCGGCTAGCATGCTAACGCGGTCCACTGATATGTACGGTCTATGGTTCAAACACACTTTTTCTCCTGTTGTTTAGCCTCTGAAGCCTCTGAGCAGATGACTTTATTTACCTCTTAAAGGGCCCATGACAGGTTGGACCGCTCGTTTAACTAAAACGCAGTTAAGATAAATATATTTCAAATTCTGCAAAAAGCTTTACACATTTTACCCCGGTTTAGCTGTTTTTTAGGTTTTTATTTGACTTCCTGGTTGTAAATGATGACATCACACCGGGAAATTACCATAGCAACCACACTGTACACTGCACCAAAACTCATCTAGTGTCACTGATTTTTTCATTTGACAAGGAAAAATGCATGTGAACGCCATTATTTTGTTGAATTAATGTTTAAAAGTTTAAAAAAACTAGCTTATTTTGTGTAAATTATGCATAAACTTTGTGTGATGTCATCAGTTTGTTTACTTCCTGTATATTTTTCAACAGATTTTTCAACTTTTTTCCACAAATAGCGACCTGATTGGTGTAAAACTATAATTTATATTTGCAACAGGTATTAATGCACTGAATAAAGTCAAAATGAGAAAATCATAAAAACCTGTCATATGCCCTTTAAAGGCCAGAGCTGCACAATTAAACTAAACTGACACAAAACCGCAATTTTAATGGATGCAATTAGCAAATCACAAAGACTGCAGTGTTTGAAGTGCAATCATTTCTTCCACAAACAACAAAATCTGTCGCTTTGATGTGAATAAAAGCTGCTCACGCTGTAGTTTGGATTTGTACAAACATGTTCTGAGACGAGAGACAAAAAGCAAAAAAATATATATATGTTCAACGACACAGACGCGACTACAAGACACACACGCCGCAAAAAGAGCCAAAACGTGACTAAAAATGACAAAATGCGAGACCCAGAGACACAGAGGGACGGGTCAAATAAGGATCACCATTTCAAAGTGTCCTGAACATACTTTGATGACAAAAAAGAAATGAATGATAGGTTTGAACTATTTTCAAATTTTGATTTTATCTGTTGTATAAATATGTATTGTACATAAAAATTATAGTTTTACACCAATAAAGCCACGGTTTATGGAGAAAAGTTGAAAAATCAGTGTGAAATTACAGGAAGTAAAAAACTGATGACCTCACACTAGGGAGACTCTTGTCGTCCAAAGGTTACGCATAATTTATCCAAAATAAACTACTTGTTTGACCCTGAAAGCATCGATTCAACAAAATAAAGGCGTTCACGTGTGTTTTGATTTGTCGGACAAAAAAATCTGTGGCGTTAGCTGAGTTTTAGCCCAGTGTGCAGAGTAATTTCCTGGTGTGATGTCATCGTTTACAACCAGGAAGTGATATGACAAAACTAAAAAAACAGCTAAAAATGATGAAATGTATAATTATTTTTTAGCAAAACTTTAAATATATTTATCTTACCTGTATTTTATGTACATGAGTGTTCCAACCTGTCATAGGCCCTTTAAGCCTTTCATTTAACTTCATTTTACTTTGAACATATTCCATTGTGTACTTTTATTAATCCGTATTTAAAGTGCATATGACAGGTTAAACTGATTTTCTAATTTTGACTTTATTCAGTGCATTAATACCTGATGTAAATATAAATGATAGTTTCACGCCAATCGGGCCGCTGCTTACGGAGAAAAGTTGAAAAATTTGTTGAAAATTTCAGAAAGTAAATAAACGATGACGTCACACTGTGGAGACAAAGGTCATGCATAATTTACACGAAAGAAACTTCTAAACATTGATTCACCAAAACAAAGGCGTTCACATTTCACCGTTCACATTTTTCTTTTACAAATAAAAAAATCCGGGACATTAGATGAGTTTTGGCCCAGTGTACAGTGTGGTTGCTATGGTAATTTCCTAGCGTGATGTCATCATTTACAACCAGGAAGTAAAATTTAAAACTTTAAAAAAATACTAAGCGGGGGAAAATGTGTTAAGATTTTAGTTGAATTTGGAATATATTTATCTTAACTGCATTTTAGTTAAAAGAGTAGGCCAACTTGTCATGGGCCCTTTAAACTCAATTTTCTCCAGGTTTACAACAGCAGAGAACAACTAAACGTCAAAGGTCAGCGCACCTTTAAGAGACGGTTTCTTTCTAACTAACTTTGTCGAGCGCCGCTGCACGACTGAATCAATCGACGGCGACAAAGTTGTTGGAGTTACTTTGCTCATGATGGAAGAAAACGAGACATTAAGTGGCTCTGGTCTCTGTGCAATAACATGTCCAGAGTAATAAAAGGCTGGCCACAGGCTGCAGGAGATGAATGGAGCTCACACACTCTGCTCCGGTAAAGATTATCTACGGAAGTGGTACTTCATTTAGAGCACATTTTAACCACATTTTCTGTCGTTTTATCATCGTCTTATTTGGGTAATTTGTAGTTCTACTTTAGACCTGGTTTGGCCCCAGGACTTTAGACTTGGAATAGTCCAATTTTAGACCCTGTTTATTTTCAATTTACACCAGGAACAGACTGGTTTATTCCTATTTTAGACCTGGAATATTTCAGCCCCATTCCAAATTTGGAATTGTTCAATTTTAGACTCTTTTATTTTCAATTTAGACCTGGAACATTCCTATTTTAGATCTGGTTTATTCTTAATTTAGACCTGGTTTAGATCTACTTTAGGCCTGGAATAGTCCTATTTTAGACCTGGAATGGTCCTAATTTAGACCTGGTTTAGCCCTATTTTAGACCTAGAATATTTTAGCCCTATTCCAGACCTGGAATAGGGCTATTTTAGACCCTGTTTAGTCCCATTTTAGACTTGAAATAGTCCTATTTTTGATCTGGAATAGATCTATTTAAGACCTGGTTTAGACCTGGAATTAATAGACCTATTTCTGTTTTAGTTCCATTTTAGATCTGAAATAGTCCCATTTTAGACCTGAAATAGTCCCAATTTAGACCTGAAATAGTCCCAATTTAGACCTGGTCTAGCCATAATTTAGACCTGGAATAAGTCTTATTTCAGACATGGTTTAGTCCCATTTTAGACCTGGAATAGGCCTATTTTAGACCTGGAATAGTCCTATTTTAGACCTGGTTTAGTCCCATTTTAGACCTGGTTTAGTCCCATTTTAGACCTGGTTTAGTCCTATTTTAGACCTGGTTTAGGCCCATTTTAGACCTGGTTTAGTCCCATTTTAGACCTGGATTAGTCCTATTTTAGACCTGGTTTAGTCCCATTTTAGACCTGGATTAGTCCTAATTTAGACCTGGTTTAGATCTGGTTGTTGTCAAAAATCCATTTAGAATAGTCTTGTTTTATACCTGGTTTAGCCATAATTTAGACCTAGAATAAATAGTCCCATTTCAGACCAGGTTTAGTCCCATTTAAAATCTGGAATAGTCCTAATTTAGACCTGGAATAGTCCCACGTTTGACCTGGGTTAGCTCCGTTTCCTGTCACTTTAGTGGAGTGAAAAGTTTGAGAGCCACTGGTCCAGATGAGATAATACAGAAATAGTTGTTTTGATGGTATAAAATGATTTAATATCAAGTATTGTCTGTAATTAGAATGTCAACTGTCAAAAATCAGTTAAAAGAGATGAAGAAAACTGAACAGAAACTTACAAGACAATATTTTAGAAGTTCCGTAGTGTATTAGGCCTGAAACAAACAATTATTTTAGTAAAAAATTCATCTAACGGTTATATTTTGATTAATCGGTTAGTTAATTAGACCAAATGTGTAAGAACTTTTATAAAATTTGACTGAGACAAAGCATTAAAACATGAATTATACATATTTCTTGTGTCATTTTGGTTTAATTACTGCTCAGTTGATTAGTTGCGATTAATTTATTTCAAGTACATCTTTAATTTTAGCGGCAATTTTCATTTTGTGTGAGACTGAAGACATTCACAGGCACATTTTCACATCATTCTGGATTTAAAAGTTATCAGACATTCATTTTCTTGTACTTTTCGACAGTATTCAAATTACAGACAAGGCTCATTTGCATAAACGTCTACATAATCCTGCATGAGGAGGTCACTTCCAGTCGCTCAGGTTTATCTCGGCGCCGCAGTCTGGGAGCAGCTGTTCTAAAGTGAAGATAACTCTGGGCTCGCCTTCGTTCAAAAAGCTCCACCCAGAACCACTTTGTCCCGCTCTGAATCTACTGCGACCCACAATATGTCGCTTAGAGAAACTACTCGAGGGAAAACAGGAGCAGGTCTGTCAAAAACATCATCATGAACAATATTGAAACCACTAAATGCGCTAAAACGTTGATCCAAAAGCAGAACAATGCCATTGAACTAGGGCTGGGCGATACGGCAGAAAATTATAATCACGGTTTTCTTGGGGCCAGATCGTGATTTCGATTTTATCATGATTTGTGTTCACTTTGTTTTTTCTCTTGCCTTTAATAGAGCTGCACGATTTGGGGAAAAATATGTAATTGTGATTAGATTTTCTATTCAGATTCACATTTCAAGCACAATTTTGTCACTTTTAGTCACATTTTTGTCATGTTCAGTTGTGTTTGTTGTAATTAAGTGAGTCTTTGTCACTTTTAGTCACGTCTTTGTCACTTTTAGTCGCGTCTTTGTCACTTTTAGTCGCGTCTTTGTCACTTTTAGTCGCGTCTTTGTCACTTTTAGACGCATTTTTGTTGCTTTTAGTCGCATTTTTGTCGCTTTTAGTCGCATTTTTGTCGCTTTTAGTCACGTCTTTGTTGTTTTTAGACGCATTTTTGTCGCTTTTAGTTGCGTTTTGGTGCATCGAGTTGAATTATTGCACTTAAGAGGTAAATAAAGTCATCTGCTCAGAGGCTACAGAAGCCATGTAATTAGTTGTTTTGCATCTTTTTGGAGCATCTTGGACCTTAAGTTTGATTAAAATAAAAATAGAATGATAATAATTGACAATATGTGACTAGTAAGCCAAACTGAACTCAAAAGACACAAATGCTAAATTCATGCTAAAACAACCTTTTTTACAGATAAGTACTAGGAAATAGGGCTGAAGTCGACTAAAGAAATTCTTGGTCGACTAAAGACCTGCCCCATCGACCGATTAATCGACTAAAATGGGGTGTGGCAGAAATATATGAAAACTATGAAGTATTACCATGTATCTGACCCAAACTGCACTCAAAAGAACACAACTGCAGAAGAATTCATGCAAAAACAACTATTTTTACAGATAAGTGCAAGGAAACTGTGTATTTATGTGTTGGACTAAAATCTTCAGCAAACTCACTCCGTATTTTTTGGTTTTTCCCATAAAAATCCTTTAAATCTAATTAAAATAATTAGTCAACTAATAAAAATGTTGGTCAACTAAGACACCATCAACCGATTAATCGACTAAACGACTAAAGTGCACAGCCCTAGTAGGAAACTGTATTTATGTTGGACTCCAAAATCTTCAGCAAACTCACTCCAAATCATCTACATAATCTTCTTGTTTTTGCCACATAAATCCTTTAAATCTAAATAAAATAATTAGTCGACTCATAAAAATGTTGGTCGAGTAAGACACCATTGACCAATCGACCAAAGTCACACAGCCCAGATCGATAAGTAATGGAATAATGGTTAACTGGTCTGTACAGACTCCAGAACATGAGGGTTTAAGACTCAGACAGAGCAGGAATTGCACAAAATGCTGCGGAAAATGTGTACATTTTGTGTTTTAGATGAAGACTGCCTTCATCTGTGAATATTCTCCACCGGGACGTCCTCAAACGGCTTCACTTCAGCTTTATCTGGGTCAAACTGAGTAGAATTCTCATATTCACTGGTCTTTCACGTTCTAAACAACTAAAAATCGATAAAGGAGACACACTACAGACAAAACTAAATTTAATTGTTTTGTTTTTTGTTCAGTTTTCTCTCTCACACATCAACTTTCATGTGGAAACAACAAACCTGTCCAATCTGCTCCTAAAGATGTTTTATTCTTCCATTGAATCCACTTCATCCATAGATTTCTCTGGGACATTGTAACTTCAAAGGACGTTTTCTCCAAATGCATTTTTGTCCCTCGAGACATAAAGATCAGCCTTAAAGTAGATCCTACACCAAACTGTACAATCTGGACTGAACAAGATTTAGACCAAACGGACAAAAGGATTTGACTAAAAGTGATAAAAACACAACTGAAAACGACAAAAACGTGACTAAAAGTGACAAAAATGTGACTAAAAGCAACATAAATGAGACTTAAAGCGTATGAAACAAACTAAAAGCATCTAAAACGTGACTGAAAGTGACAAAAAACGCAACTAAAAGTGACTAACTCCAAAGGTAATTTTCTCCAAATGCATTTTTGTCCCTCGAGACATAAAGATCAGCCTTAAAGTAGATCCTACACCAAACGAGATTTAGACCAATATCTAATTCTAAAATGGATTTATTGAAGTTTTAAGTTTAAAAAAAGGAGGCGATATTTGAATTTTTAGGACAATTTTCAGTCCAGTCTAGTTTACTTAAAACTAAATAATAAATCCAAATCCTCTGTACATTTTTATAACTAATATGTTACAAAATGAACCAAGAAATTTAAACCTGGTTCTGTCCATTTGTCAGATTTAAATGTCACAAATATATGGATTTTTTGCAGTTTTTTCACATAAAACGCCTTATTTCTACATGAAAACATGACATGATGAAAAACTTGTAATACATTTTTTCTTACATTTTTGTGACTAAACTACAGCAGAAGTTTAACATTGATATCTTTAAATGTACGATGTTTTCCTGTTCACCTGCAGCGTCTAAAGAATGGGGTGCACGGTGGCAGAGCGGTTAGAGCTTCTGCCTCCCAATAAAAGTGACAAATGCAACTGAAAGCAACAAAAGACAGAAACACAACTTTAAGTGACAAAATGTGACCAAAAGTGACAGAAACGCAACTTAAAGTGACAAAAATGTGACTAAACGTGACAAAAACACAATTGAAAGCGACAAAATGTGACAAAAAAAACATACAGTATTTTCCGCACTATAAGGCACACCTAAAAGCTTTCAATTTTCTCAAAAAACTGACAGTGCGCCTTATAATCCGGTGCGCTTTATATATGGACCAATACTGAGCTGCAACTACGCAACCACAGCCACTACTGTAGCTTCTATTCTATGCGCCTTATAATGCAGTGCGCCATATATATGAACAAAGTTTTCAAATAGGCCATTCATTGAAGGTGCGCCTTATAATCCGGTGCGCCTTATTGTGCGGAAAATACGGTACTTTCACCATTCTTTACGCGTGGGGGTTCAGCTTCCTGTTATTTACAAAGTTTTGGGACTTTTCAACATCCAAAAGACGGTATATTTGGTTTTATATTGTTAAACTTGTATGACAGCAGTCCTTTTATTACATGAGAAGAATAGAAGACGTTTATTTTAATTGATTTACGAAAGAAGCAGGGTTTTTTTTAAGCTTTGTCTTCTTCCTGTTCCTTTTGTTCAGGCCAATAATGCATGTTATTAGTCGGAACTGTAGTAGCGTACCATCCAAACAGAGCTCTTCGTTCTCAAAATGCTGGACTATTGTTAGTCCCCAGAGTCTCTAAAAGCACAGTAGGAGGTCGAGCATTTAGCTACCAAGCTCCTATGTTATGGAACCAGCTCCCTGTTCATGTAAAAGAGGCCGACACAGTCTCTACATTTAAGACCAGGCTCAAAACGTTCCTCTTTGAAATAGCTTATGGTCAGGCCAGTTAGGAACAGAAATAAAAACCTACAGTTTTAGCTACGCTGCCCTTGGAGCAATTCTGCTGGGGGAAGTATGGCAGCTTGAACACTATCCTCTGGTTCTTCCTACTTTATCTATCAACAATATTTAATATTACTTCAACTGTAGTCTGTTCATTGCTGTTCACATGTTTCTCTTTCTCTCCACTACCCCCGGGGAGTGGAGACTGTTTCAGACACTGCGGCGGCTGCTCCAGTGACGACCCCCCCACCCCCACCTGTCTGGACGATCTATGCTCCACCCGCCTGGACAGCTGGATTAGCCACACCTCGTCTGCCTGGACGAACTCCTTCTACTTTAGATTAACTGTTCCTCATCTCCTGCTGGAGGATCTCTCTACACTGGGTGGACTGCTCCTCGTCCGCCTGGAGGAACTCTTTAAAGCCACCTCCCTCTTGAGTGGTTCTGGCTCCACAGTCCAAGTGGATGTCAGTCCTAGTTCATCTGCAGCCTGTCCGTCCGTGGGAGTAGGATCTCTCCTTCACTGTGGTTCTCCCTGAGGTTTCTACTTTTTCCCATGGGGTTTTTTGTAGTTTTTCCTCGCCGCGAAGGAGGGTCAAAGGACAGGGGCATTCTGGGACAGTTATCTGAACTGCTTTTACCTGTGGCCCATCGAGGCAACTGTTGTTGTGATTTTGGGCATTATAAAAATAAATTGATTTGATTTGATTTGACTTTTTAAAATTTGATTATGTTTAAATGTTGCAGCTTTACTTTTGAGACATGTTTTATACCAGGGCTATTCAACTGAAGGCCCGCGGGCCAAATCAGGCCCTGCAAGGGACATGATCTGGTCCTGAACCATCTTCATAAACAGAAAATATTGTATCTGTTGTGTTTGGTTCAGAGCTGGTTTAGTAAATTCTTATTTAGTCCCGGTTTAGTCCTGGTTTAGTCCACGTTTAGTCCCGCGTCCACGTTTAGTAAATTCTTGTTTAGTCTTGGTTTAATCTTGGTTTAGCCCCGGTTTAGACCCAGTTTAGTTCTGGTTTAGCCCCGGTTTAGACCCGGTTTACTCTTGGTTTAGACCTGGTTTAGTCCCGGTTTAGACCCAGTTTCGTCCTGGTTTAGCCCCGGTTTATACCCGGTTTACTCCTGGTTTAGACCTGGTTTAGTCCTGGTTTAGACTCAGTTTAGACCCCGTTCAGTCCCGGTTTAGACCCAGTTTAGACCCCGTTCAGTCCTGGTTTAGACCTGGTTTAGTCCTGGTTTAGACCCAGTTTAGACCCCGTTCAGTCCCGGTTTAGACCCAGTTTAGACCCCGTTCAGTCCCGGTTTAGACCCAGTTTAGACCCCGTTCAGTCCTAGTTTAGACCTGGTTTAGCCCTGGTTTAGACCCAGTTTAGGCCTCGTTCAGTCCTAGTTTAGACCCCGTTCAGTACTGGTTTCGACCCGGTTTCGACCCGGTTTGACCCCGTTCAGTCCTGGTTTAGACCCCGTTCAGTCCTGGTTTAGACCCCGTTCAGTCCTGGTTTAGACCTGGTTTAGTCCCAGTTTAGACCCAGTTTTGTCCTGGTTTAGCCCCGGTTCAGTCCCGGTTCAGTCCTGGTTTAGCCCCGCTTTAGACCTGGTTTAGACCCTGTTCAGTCCTGGTTTAGCCCCGGTTCAGTCCTGGTTCAGTCCTGGTTTAGTCCCAGTTAAACCCGGTTCAGTCTTGGTCCAGTCCTGGTTCAGACCAGGTTCAGTCCCGGTCCAGTCCTGGTCCAGTCCTGCAGACGTTGTCAGACCCTCTCGTCTTCCTCGTTGTATTTCTAAAGTGCTTCCGTCTGAGGTTCAGCTGAATGTTTCTGCTGTATTCTATGGACCAGGTGCCATTCGCAGACACACGGTTCAATAATGTCACTCCCATCGACTGCAACCATGAAATCCTTTGTGCCAGAGTTTCTATAGAAGCTTCAGGGACAGAAGAACATGAAGTGTCTGTCAAAGTGTCCTCCTCCTCCGCCGTCAGAGCTGTAAACTTTCAGCAGACGGAGAGGGAGGACAGCAACCACAAACGCAAAAGTTTAGCACAAACACAAAGGGAAAGTTTGTGTCACTGATAGAGCTGTCACCGATGATTATTCACGTTTTATATTTAAACTTTAAATACACTGTGAGCCATAAAAGTGGTGACTGTAGGCTTCTAGATAGAGAATATACAAGTGATAATCTGTTCTTTTTTGACATTTTGTTGTATTGATGTCATGGTATTTGTTAGACAAAGGTTTTTGTCGCGTCTTTTCGAGTCTGGATTGTTTAGTTAATTAGTCGACTATCAGTTTTTATAGTTGATTATGTTTTATAGACGTTCCTCTTTGAAATAGCTTATGATCAGGCCAGTTAGGAACAGAAATAAAAACCTACAGTTTTAGCTACGCTGCCCTTGGAGCAACTATGCTGGAGAAGTATGGCAGCTTGAACACTATCCTCTGGTTCTTCCTAATTTACCATCAACAATATTTAATATTACTTCAACTGTAGTCTGTTCATTGCTGTTCACATGTTTCTCTTTCTCTCCACTTCCCCCGGGGAGTGGAGACTGTTTCAGACACTGTGGCGGCTGCTCCAGTGACGACCCCCACCCCCATCTGTCTGGAGGATCGATCTCTACACTGGACGATCTATGCTCCACCCGCCTGGAGGAACTCCCTCAACCCTGGATTAGCCACACCTCGTCTGCCTGGACGAACTCCTTCTACTTTAGATGAACTGTTCCTCATCTCCTGCTGGAGGATCTCTCTACACTGGTGGACTGCTCCTCGTCCGCCTGGAGGAACTCTTTAAAGCCACCTCCCTCTTGAGTGGTTCTGGTTCCACAGTCCAAGTGGATGTCAGTCCTAGTTCATCTGCAGCCTGTCCGTCCGTGGGAGTAGGATCTCTCCTTCACTGTGGTTCTCCTGAGGTTTATACTTTGTCCCGTGGGTTTTTTGTAGTTTTTCCTCGCCGCGAAGGAGGGTCAAAGGACAGGGGCATTCTGGGACAGTTATCTGAACTGCTTTTACCTGTGGCCCATCGAGGCAACTGTTGTTGTGATTTTGGGCATTATAAAAATAAATTGATTTGATTTGATTTGACTAGTCAGGGTTTTAAATCGTACATTGATACATTTAGTAAATCCAAGTTTGTGGTTGTGAGATGCAGCTAAAGCTAACATAAACAGGAAACTACTTCCTGTTTGTTCTCAGCTTTTTCTGACATTTTTATTCATCAACTAATTATTTTGTTCAGATTTAAAGGATTTATATGACAAAAAAACGGCAAAAAACAGAATATTTTGAGTGAGTTGGATAGTTTAATCTTATTTATTTACATCTAACATATAAATACACTGTTACTGGTATTTTTCTGTATAAAATGTCATTTTTGCTCGAACTCCAGTGTAGTTTGTGGTCTTTTGAGTGACGTTTGGGTCAGATACAGAGACCAAGAATCTTCAGTCAACTAGTCAAGTTTTACTCACTGTTTACAAACCTTCCACTACTTTAAAGGAAAAATATGCATAATTCATAATTTTCACATTTCCGTTAGCATTTAAAAGGTGCTCTTGAGTGTGTTCAACTTGAAATCTCGTGTTAAAAACAAAAAAAAAGTTTCCTCTTCATTCTCTGACATGTGTTATCAGTCACTATGAAATGACACTTACTGACAGCATCCAGCAGATGGCGCCAGTGCTACATACAATCTCGTGAAGTTAGCGCTGAAAAGACGTCATTGTGTGGATTTGCTGCAGCAGTGATCATGTTTAGAGGCAGAAATGCTCACGAGTTTAGCCATGATTTAAGGACTAAAAACAGCAGAAGATTCTTTGATAAGTAGTGCTTTAGTCTTTAAGTCATTTAGTCGATGGTCAATAGTGTTTTAGTCGACCAACATTTTTATTAGTCGGCTATTTTATTTTGATTTAAAGGATTTATATGACAAAAACAGTGAAAAAGTGAAGATATGGAGTGAATTAGCTAAAGATTTTTGGAGTGAATCATGAATTTAGTCTAATTTATGTATCTCTAATGTATAAATACACCGTTTCCTTTTACTTTCTGTTATTTTTTTGCAGTTTTTTTGAGTGCAGTTTGAGTCAGATACAGAGATACTTCATAGTTTTGCCTTGACACACCCCTTTTTAGTCGATTAATCGCCGATAGGGAAGGTCTTTACAGCTCTCCTGATAAGCGACGTATGAAGTCTAAAAATGTGTCTGAAAATCCCGGAAGTTCAGCAGGAAGTGTGTTTGACGCTCAGAGGGGGAGGATTTTCAAAAAACGTTCCTCAAAATGACGTGAATGCAACTGAATCCAACTCCAGGTGTGTTTTTGATGACGGAGCATTGTTAGAACAGGGTTAAAAGCTCAAAAGAGTCACTGAAGCGGAGCGTGTGCTTTAATTCAGTTTAATTCAGGTTTCTATGGTCACGACGCCCACTCGTTTGTATAAACAGGTCAAGGTGGGAAGGCGCTACAGGCATCGAAGGTTTTTTACCAACTGAACAGAGAGGCTGCAGAAAATATAACATGCAAGTTTGCTGTGGTTGAATAAAACCTACTAAAAATGGATTTGTTGTAGGTCTGAGCGATACGGCAAAAAATAAATAAATCACAATTTTCTTGGGGCCAGATCATGATTTTGATTTTATTACGATTCATGTTCACTTTGTATTTTTCTATTGTCTTTAATAGAGCTGCACCATTTAGGAAAAATATCTAATTGTGATTTTTCTGACCAGTGTGACTGATTAGATTTAGATTTATGTTTTAATAATAGGATTCTGTTCAAATTCACATTTTAAACACTATTTTGTCACATTTAGACGCGTTTTTGTCACGTTCAGTTGTGTTTGTCATATTTAAATGCGTCTTTGACATTTTTAGTCATGTTTTTGTCACTTTTAGTCACGTTTTTTTGTCGCTTTTAGTCACGTTTTTGTCGCTTTTAGTCATGTTTTTTGTCATTTTTAATCCTTATTTTGTAGCTTTTAATCACGTTTTTGTCACTTTTAATCTTTTTTGTTGCTTTTAGTCATGTTATTGTCACTTTTAGTCATGTTATTGTCACTTTTAGTCACGTTTTTGTTGCTTTTAGTCACGTTTTTGTCGCTTTGAGTCACGTTTTGGTGCATTGTTCGTCGTTTATAGGTGCGTTTTTGTCGCTTTTGAAGGCATTTTTATCGCTTTTGGTCAAGCTTTTGTCTCATTCAGTCACGTTTTTGTCTCATTCAGTCACGTTTTTGTCTCATTCAGTCACGTTTTTGTCGCTTTTAGTCACGTTTTGGTGCATTCAATTGCATTTTTTGCGTGTTTTTGCCACTTTTTAACACATTTTTATCGCTTCTGGCCGTACTTTTGTCGCTTGTTTCAGAACATGTTTGTACAAATCCAAACTACAGTGTGAGCAGTTTTTATTCAAATCAAAGCAAGACATTTTGTTGTTTGCGGAAGAAATGATTGCACCTTTTGCTAATTGCATCCATTAAAGTCGCGATTTGGTTTAATTGTGCAGCTCTGGCCTTTAAGATGTAAATAAAGTCATCTGCTCAGAGGCTTCAGAGGCTAAACATCAGGAGAAAAAGTGTGTTTGAACAGACCATTAAAGACACAAACAGTCAATCACGATAACATTTCATTAAATCGCTCAAAGTGTGTGAAGTAAAGACATTTTCCACGTCAAAGAATCACTTTTATGGCTCCAGCGCAGCTCAGAAATCCTCGCCGACGATAAACAAAACGAGGCCCGAGGCTGCGGTTCAGAGTCCTGTTACAGAAGCTCGTTCAGTCAAAGATAACTCCGGCAGAAGAGTGCGCTATGCAAACTCCTCTGACATCTGAGCGTGTGGAAACTGACAAGCGTTTCTTAGCAACAGCAGCGGGTCGTCGTCGCGTCACCGTTTTTAGAGTCTGCGTTGTTCGGGTCCAAGTTTCGGCACAAATTCAAGATAGTTTGTGTCTTTGTTTTGTGTCTGAACCAGGCCTGAACCAGGACTGAACCAGGACTGAACCAGGACTGAACCAGGACTGAACCAGGACTAAACCAGGACTAAAGCAGGACTGAACCAAGACTGAACCAGGCCTAAACCAGGACTAAACTAGGACTAAACTAGGCCTAAACCAGGCCTGAACCAGGCCTGAACCAGGACTGAACCAGGACTGAACCAGGACTGAACCAGGCCTGAACCAGGCCTGAACCAGGACTGAACCAGGACTGAACCAGGACTGAACCAGGACTGAACCAGGCCTGAACCAGGCCTGAACCAGGCCTAAACCAGGACTAAACCAGGATTGAACCAGGATTGAACCAGGACTAAACCAGGACTAAACAGGACTAAACCAGGACTGAACCAGGCCTAAACCAGGCCTAAACCAGGACTGAACCAGGACTGAACCAGGACTGAACCAGGACTGAACCAGGACTGAACCAGGCCTAAACCAGGCCTAAACTAGGACTAAACCAGGCCTAAACCAGGCCTGAACCAGGCCTGAACCAGGCCTGAACCAGGACTAAACCAGGACTAAACCAGGACTAAACCAGGACTAAACCAGGCCTAAACCAGGACTAAACCAAGATTAAACCAGGACTAAACCAGGACTAAACCAGGACTGAACCAGGACTAAATCACATCTAAAACCAGGACTAAACCAGGTCTAAAAGGGACCTAAACCAGGATTATACCAGAACTAAACCAGGTCTAAACCAGGTCTAAACGAGAGATATAATATGTTCTATATTTTTGAAGATGTTGAGGGCCGGACCATGTCCCTCGGAGGGCCCTATTTGGGCCCCGGGCCATCAGTTGAACAGCCCTGGTCGCAAACCTTGACCTAAAGAAGATCATTTTGTCGGTTTGTTGTGGTGTCGAGAATCCAGTGTATTTCTTAGTTTGACCTTTTAGTATCGTGACAACAAAAGTCCGGCGTCGTCAGGCGTTACGTTCCAGACAAAATCTCACAAAGATGGATTAAACAAACGCAGCCTCCAAACGCATTTTTCACCACAGTGATTTTCATCTTTACGATTGTCCATAAAAGTGAAGGTTTGGAGCGGAGCAGAAGGACGACTCAGGTGGGGTTAATCGAGGTGGACAGCCCCAATCATCGTGACACTAAACGGCTTTAAAACGCACAGACTTCAGCCACTGGTGCATGAAAGTCACGGCTGTTCGCTCTGAAGGAAAAAAAAAAGAGCGGAGACTGGCACGGCTTAAAGGCACCAGACACAGCAAGGTATTCCTACACTTTTGGGGAAAACGTTTGCAATTTTACGGTCTAGTTTGGTACAATATTTAAATCTCTTTCAAGGTATTTAAAGGTAAAGCTGTCAAAAACAAAAATCAATAACTAAATAACAGAGCGGCACGATTTGGGAAAAGTATCTAATCTGACAGAATTTTTATCTAATTTATCTAAGTTTTTTGTGACCGAGATTAGATTTGAGATTTGTGTTTTAAAAATGGGATTCTGTTCAAAGTCAACAAATTTGTCTTTTGTTTGAGTCACGTGTTTTTAGTCTTTTAGTTGTGTTTGTGGCGCTTTTAGTCACATATGGAGTTTTGATGCTTTTAGACGTGTTTTTGAGTGTGTTAGTTGTTGTTTTGTGTCACTTTTAGTCGGGTTTGGGGCGCTTTTAGTCACATTTCGACTTTTGACGCGTTTTTGTCACTTTTATTAGTGCTTTTGTCACGTTTAGTCGTACTTTTGTCACTTTTAGTCGCGCTTTTGTCACTTTTAGTCGCGCTTTTGTCACTTTTAGTCGTACATTTGTCACTTTTTAGTCGCGCTTTTGTCACTTTTAGTCGTGCTTTTGTCACGTTTTTGTCACTTTTAGTCACGCTTTTGTCACTTTTAGTTGCACATTTGTCACTTTTAGTCACGCTTTTGTCACTTTTTAGTCACGTTTTTGTCACTTTTAGTCACGCTTTTGTCACTTTTAGTCACGCTTTTGTCACTTTTAGTCACGCTTTTGTCACTTTTTAGTCGCGCATTTGTCACTTTTTAGTCACGCATTTGTTATTTTCAGTTGCACTTTAGTCACTTTTAGTGCATTTTGTTACTTTTAGTCACTCTTTTGTCGCTTTTAATTGCCACTTAGTCGCAGGAACTAGTATTTTACGCCAGTATTTTGTTTTACTGACGAAAATCGTATGTTTTAGCTCATAAAACAGGAGCAAGAGTGTTTATATTTTCATTATGGCATAGAGTTTTTTTCCCCCTTAGTTTTGAAATCAAATTAGGGGTTTTGCACCTGCTTGACTTTGCAGAAATGGCACTACAAGGCCACTTTACAGGTCAGATCTGTGGAGAGTAACTGAATGAATGCTTAATAATACTGTGGAACATTCCAGACTATCTACCAAAAATGTTGCAGACACAGTGCACATTTAATCGTCAGCTGCTTGACTTATGAGCGATAAAAACAGACACTCCTTTGTGATGAAGTTGTAAGCCTTTACGAGCCGCGGGAATAACTTTAATCCCTCGACATTTCTGCGTCACGTCGCGTTTTATGTTTTCCAATACCACTTTTTACAACATTTACTTTTAAACTAATGATATCTCCTGAAGTGTATTGTGTTTTAGTGCTCACTGGCCAGCGCTGAAGGTGTAAAAGACCACAGCGATCACGATAAAATTAATAATATGAAGCATCAGCAGGCTGCTTATGCTGACTGTAGCGCTCGGTGTCTGGAGAGCCCGGAGCGCAGCCGTAAACCCTCGTCTCGTGTCCGCGTCGGTCTTTTGGTCATTAATAAAGCTCTCGATGGGTGTTCTGGCCCCGGCGGCGAGCCCTTGTAGCTGACGCGCGCACAGAGCAGGCCTGGAGGGGGCGCTGCAGGCGACGGGAGCGGCTGCCGAATGTCAGAGAGACTGTTGATCAAGGACAGTCGATTCTGGGTGAATAGATGGAGGTTAAAGGACACATATTATGTAAGACTTACTTTTTTAACTTGTTATAACGTAGGTCTCTCATCAAAAACATAACTGGAGTTGAATTTAGTTTAAATCACACTTGTTTCATTGATGTTAAATGACAAAAGCGGGATTATATGTGACAAAATTGCGACTTTAAATGAAAAAAA
Organism: Rhinogobius similis; assembly: GCA_019453435.1. Taxonomy (NCBI): domain Eukaryota; kingdom Metazoa; phylum Chordata; class Actinopteri; order Gobiiformes; family Gobiidae; genus Rhinogobius; species Rhinogobius similis. Next base: position 26,290,378 of record CM033640.1, on the reverse strand, counting down.
CAGGACTATAAGTGACAAAACTCCAACTAAAATCGACAAAAACCAACTACAAGCAACAAAAATGCAACTCAAAGCTACAAAAACACAACCTCAAATGCCAAACACAATTAAAAGTGACAAAAACACAACTATAAATAACAAAAACGAGACTATAACTGACAAAAATGCAACTAAAAGTGACAAAAAGGTACCTGTAAGTGAGAAAAACGTGACTATAAGTGAGAAAAACACGACCTCAAATGCAAAAAACGACTAAAAGTGACAAAAACACGACTAAAAGTGACAAAAACGCAACTAAAAGTGACAAAAACGCAACTAAAAGTGACAAAAACATACTAAAAGTGACAAAAATGTGACTAAAACTGAAATACAACTGAAAGTGACAAAAACACAAGTATCAAAAATGCAACTATAAGTGACAAAAACGCAACTATGTGAAAAAAACACAACTCAACGTGACAAAAACGCAATTAAAAAGGGACAAAAATGCGATCTCAAATGCCAAACGTGACTAAAAGTGACAACATTTTAATTAAAAGTGACAAAAACATGGCTAAAAGTGTCAAAAAGTGACAAAACCACGAATTAAAGCTACAAAAACAAGTCTAAAGCGTCAAAAACCTGACTAAAAGAGACAAAAACACAACATATAATGACAAAAGTGCAACATAAAGCGACATGTCTTTTTAGTCGCGCTTTTGTCAGTTTAGTGACAAAAGCGCGACTAAAAAGTGACAAAAGAGCGACTAAAAAGTGACAAAAGCGCGAGTAAAAGTGACAAAAAAACACAACTCAAAAGTGACAAAAACGCGATGTCAAATGCCAAACGTGACTAAAAGTGACAAAATTTGTATTAAAAGTGACTATAACGCAACTAAAAGTGCCAAAAATGACAAAACCATGAATTAAAGCTACAAAAACAAGTCTAAAAGCGTCAAAAATGTGATTCAAAGCGACAAAAACACAACTAATAATGACAAAAATGCAACTATAAATGACAAAAACGAGACTATAAGTGACAAAAACGTAACTACAAATGACAAAAACTTACCTGTACGTGAGAAAATGCAACTATAAGTGACAAAAACGCGACCTCAAATGCCAAACACGACTAAAAGTTACAAAAACACGCTAAAAGTGCCAAAAATGTGAGTAAAACTGACAAAAACACAACTGAAAGTGACAAAAACATGAAGTATCAAAACTGCGATTATAAGTGACAAAAATGCAATTCAAAGTGACAAAAACTTAACTAAAAGTGACAAAAAAGCAACTAAAAGTGACAAAAACACAACTGAAAGTGACAAAAACATGAAGTATCAAAACTGCGATTATAAGTGACAAAAATGCAATTCAAAGTGACAAAAACTTAACTAAAAGTGACAAAAAAGCAACTAAAAGTGACAAAAACGCAACTAAAAGTGACAAAAATGCGATCTGAAATGCCAAACATGACTAAAAGTGACATTTTTATTAACAGTGACAAAAACGTGGCTAAAAGTGTCATAAAGTGACAAAACCGCGAATTAAAGCTACAAAAACAAGTCTAAAAGCGTCAAAAACCTGACTAAAAGCAACAAAAACACAACATATAATGACAGAAATGCAACATAAGGTATGGTTTTATTACTTTGTCAATTCATGTTTCAGTTTTTTGTCAGTTCTGCCGGTCTAAAATGTGAACGTAGAACAGAATCTAATCCCAATCGTAAAACTGCTCAGAAGAATCGCAATTAAGACATTTTTTCCCAAATCTTGCAGCTCAGACAAAAACACAAAGACATAAACGCTGAAAAGAAAATTCCAGGAAAAGCAATAACGCCTGGATTGAGACAAGATGGAGTCGTTTAATTTCTTGAATTTGATTAACTTTTATAGCCACTTTTGGTCAGTTTTACCATTTTAAACAATACTCCACTCCATTTTTCATGAAGCGGTTACATCATCCGCTTCAATAATTATTCACAAAGGCCTAAATTAAAGCAAAGCTGGCCGACGTGACGAGCCAAACTCTACGTAGAAGCCTTTATGTGATGTGTTCAAAGTGGTGCAATAACAAAGTCCAGACAGTGGCCTTGAGAGAGAATAAAGCCAGCGCTCGAACTGATGCGCGGGGTTTTTATGAGAGCTGGGAAAGCGCCAGCTCGGCTCAGACATGTCCACACGAGCGAGAGAGCGTACGCCGGCGAGGAAGGATCGCCGCGTTAAGACGAACGATCGGGGATTAGAAAAGAGCGGTTTGTTTGACACACGACGAGGATTCAAGCGTTAAACGATAGTCGGACGATACGGAGATAAAAATGGAATCGTGAGCTGGTCCCTGTGACAATCTGCTGTTTTTGTGAAATCCTGATTGACTGTTTGTGTCTTTAATGCAGCTGTCTGTTCAAACACACTTTTTCTCCTGATGTTTAGCCTCTGAGCAGATGACTTTATTTACCTCTTATAGACTAGGGACTGTACAATTCAACAAAATTGACACAAAAAGCAGGAAAAGCGATAAAAATGCGCTCAAAAGCAACAAAAACTCGCAACTCAGTGCACCAAAGCGCAACAAAAATGTGACAAAAAGCGACAAATATGCGTTTAAATATGACAAACACAACTGAACACGACAAAAACTAAAAAGCAATAAAACAGAATCCTGTTATTCAAACCTAAATCGCGAATCTTAATGGTCAGAAAGAAAATCACAATTAGATATTTTTCCTACATTTTGCCGCTCTATTAAAGGCAATAGAAAAATACAAAGTGAACATGAATCGTGATCAAATCGAAATGATGATCTGGTCCCAAGAAAATCGTGATAATAATGTTTTGCCGTATCGCTCAGCTCTAGTCGGACGTAGAGCCGGGTGATACGGTGATAAAAACGGAATCGTGAGCTGGTCCCTGTGACAATCTGCTGTTTTAGTGAAATCCTGATTGACTGTTTGTGTCTTTAATGCAGCTGTCTGTTCAAACACACTTTTTCTCCTGTTGTTTAGCCTCTGAAGCCTCTGAGCAGATGACTTTATTTACCTCTTATAGACAATTCAACAAAATTGGCACAAAAAGCAGGAAAAGCAATAAAAATGTGCTCAAAAGCAACAAAAACACGCAACTCGATGCACCAAAGCGCGACAAAAACGTGACAACACAAACACAACTGAACGTGACAAAATCTAAAAAGCAATGTTGGCCCTTGTTTACAGTCTGGTTGCTATGGTAACAGTTGTGGAATTACCTCTAACGGTGTCATATTTGTGACATTATAAATTTTACACAAACTGTCATTTTGACCATCTCTGATTTTCCTCAGTTCCACACTTTATTTATAAATATTCTCTCTCTGGAACACACATGTCAAACCGTCTTGTCTTTGTCGAATTGGTTCGTATTGTCAAACTTTGTCTTGTCTTATCTTATGTCGTCTTGTCGAGTGTTTTGTTCATTTTTATTTTATTCATTATTTTCATACTTGTATGTTTGTTTTTTGTTTTTTTGTTTTTGTTTTTTTTGTTATTATAATTGAGTTGTTTATTTTTTATGGTCATTTTAATTTAAATAGATTTTTAAAAAATGTTTCAATTATTAAGTTGTAATCTGTATTATTTTTTGTTTGTTTGTTTGTTTGTTTGTGTTCTGTTACTTGTCTGTCTGGTATCAAAATGGCACAGATGTAAGATTTGATACAAAGAGCTGAATAAAAACTGTTAATTGCAAAAAAAAAAGTTCTCTTTCAACTGTTTCCAAGAGTTGCTACGACTCACTTTGTGGAATGTGATGTCCTCGGCTGTTTTTTTTTTTAAATAAAGTTTTCCAAACTTGGCTGCCAGGCTGCCTTGTGACATCACACACTAGTTTGTGGAGGTACCAGGAGAATGCCCCACAGAGGACAGAGCAGCAGTCTGACCTTTCTACAGCATGAATGAAAACATGAACATGGAGCTGCCGTACAGCGTGGAGGAGTACAACACGCTCCAGTTATTGGGCGAAGGAGCCTTTGGAGTCGTTCTCCACTGCTTCAAGCCCCATTTACCTGAAGCGGTCGCAGTCAAAATCATAAAGGAAGGCGATGAAAACGCCTTCAGGGCAGAGCAGCGCATGCTCCACTACATCAGAGCGCTGGACCCAGACAGGTTTAACATCGTCAGACTAATAGATTCTTTTTCGGATCGATGTCTGGTGTTTGAGATGCTGGATACCAGCCTGTGGGACATGATGGTCGAAAGGCGAACCCTGTCGCTGAATGAGATAAGACCAATCGCCCAACAGCTTTTGGTGGCCTTTGAGGGCCTCAAACGCATGGGGGTCGTCCACAGTGACCTCAAACTGGACAACGTGATGCTGGTGGACCAGAAGCGTCATCCGTTGAAGGTCAAGCTCATTGACTTTGGTCTGGCGGGCCAAGCATCGAGGCTCAGACTGGGGACAGATCTGCAGCCGAGATCCTACAGGGCTCCAGAGGTGACCCTAGGGTTACCCCTGTCAGAGGCCATAGACATGTGGTCTCTTGGTTGCGTTCTCGTGAATTTGTATCTGGGGGTCCACCCCTTCTCTGGCAGCGATTATGAAAACCAGAGAACCATTATTGAGGTTCTTGGGTTTCCACCAAGTGAACTTTTGAGGCGAGGTTTATTCTCGTCTCGGTTCTACGTCCTGCAGGGAAATGGCCAGTGGAGATTCAAGACTCCAATTGAGTTCCAGGCAGATGAAGGTTCAGAGGTGCGTAACCGCCGAGGTCCACTGCGTGGCAGGAGCTTGGTCCAAGCGATCTTGGGGCCCCGCCCAAACACCACAGAGGACCCCGAGTTCAGGGATCGACTGGCCTTTTTGGACCTTTGCCAAGGTCTGTTACATCTCGATTATCGGAGGAGGCTGACTCCAAGACAAGCCTTCCAGCACCCGTTTGTTACTCTGCAGTCCCTGGGGGCGGACCGCAGTGAGTACGCAAATATGGCACGGGTGATGGCGACGATGATCAACGATGTGGCCCCAGCCGTCAATGAGGGCCGAAGGAGGACTGACCCAAACCCCTCCATCTACAGGACCCTGCAGACTCTTGGCCGAGGGGTGTATCAATGCGTCAAGTCTAACACGTCACAGATTGTTGCATTGAAGGCTATGAAGCTCGGCCACGAGGAGGCTTACAGGAGAGAGGAGCGCATGCTCCACCACATCCAAGAGCTAGATCCTGACAAAAACAACATTGTCAGGTTTGTTGAGTCTGTAACTCAGAACAACTGCGACTATCTGGCTTTTGAGGTGATGGATTTCAGCCTCAAAGACCTGCTGGCCAAACGCGGGACTTTAAAACTGAGCGAGATACGACCGATCGCTCAGCAGCTCCTCGTGGCCTTCGATGGCCTCAAAGAGTTGGGTGTGGTCTACACCGACCTGAAGCTCGACAACGTGATGCTGGTTGATCAGAAAAGGCATCCGTGGAAGGTGAAGCTGATGGATTTTAGTGCAGCTTACCTCCAGTCAGAGCTGTCACAGGGAATGGTGGTTCAGCCGGAGGCCTATCGGGCTCCAGAGGTCACCCAGGGTTTACCTCTGTGTGCAGCCTTGGACATGTGGTCTCTCGGCTGTCTCCTCGTGTATCTATTCCTCGGTGTCCACCCCTTCTCCGACAAAGGCCATCCAAATCTTGACATAGAGCAGGAGATCTTATCCTCTCAGAACACGATCGATAGCACAGAATTCAGAGACAGACTGACTTTCCTCAGTCTGTGTGAATGTCTGTTGAATGTGGATCGTGAGAAGAGGTTGACTCCGGGGGTGGCCTTGTACCACCCCTTCCTCACGCTGGAGCACTTGGAGGAGGACACTAGCGAGTACGCTAACTGGGCCCGGGATATGATGACCCGGATCAGCAGCAGACCCAGTGACCTCCAGGAACCAGCTGTGGACGAAGAGATTCAACTGGAGGAGCCTCAACCTCGAGAGGAGGATCTGGCCAGACGTGTCCCCACCCCGTGTGAGACGGGCCACACCGGGTTAAAGGAGGACCCTGGAGCAAATGTGTCCCAGGACACAAATGAGCCTGTGGTCCAGCAGAGGTCCAAACCTGACTCTGGACGAGCGAGGGAGCCCTAAGGTGGGCCGCCCTCATCACAGACACGGTCACCTGGTCAGTGCGACCGACGGACCGTCTTTACCTTGTCATGTGACTCAGTTAAGATTCAGTTTAAAATCCTATCAGAGTCAAATGACTAAACAGTTGTGCCCCAGAAGAACCAGGAACTCCAACTACAATTACAATTCTTATTTTCTAACTCTTTGCTGACTCAGTTAGATATCGGAAAGATTTCTAGTGGAGTCAGATAAAGTAACACACACATACACATATATACATACATAAATACCACAAACATGACATAATTTAAAAAAAAAAAAAAAATTGAATTGATTTAAACTGAACTAAAGTTTTTGTTAATTTGAAGAGTGTGTCAACTTGTGCCTTTTACTTGTATAACTATATGAAGACCGACATAAGAAGTAGATTCTCACAGAAGTGACACGGGGAACGTCAGAGTCCGTCCTGTGACACTTATGGAATTCTAACCCGGTCATAAATGCATCAATGCAGTGCAGTTGTTTTCTAAGAGATGGAAATGACTGTTCAGAATGTTCTCATTCTGAGGGATTTTCAGAATGGGAACATTTCTGACAGACCAGCGCTCAGGCTGAACAAAAGGTTCAAATGTATGTGATGCATCATGTTTCTGTTAAAAGTGCTTTTGCAATGATAGAAAAAGGCTGGGCCCAAGAGGCTGCAGTACCTCGCACGGCCACCAATCAATCTGGGACATAGACAAAGGGGGCGTGTCTTATCCAGTTCATTTATGATTGCAGCCAGCAGATGGCGCCTGAGCTTAGTTCGGAGCGTCTCCTGAGGCTGTGATAAAGTGATATTGTTTTGTCAAATGGTGAAGGTTGCACGTCCTAAAAACTTGAGTCCTAAACTCAAAAATAAAAACAGTTTTGGATTGTTGTAGGGCACACATGTCAAAGTCAAGGCCTATGGGCCACATCAGGCCCTCGAGAGTTTTATCTGGCCCCCGTGATGATATTAATTTATTATTAGATCCGGCCCGCAGGCCGCTGCAAGCCAGCAGCCCACAGATATAATGTACGCACCAGTACTACATTTCCCACAATGCAACGGGGACGCGCCGAGCAAGAGGCGGCTTCATTTTATTAGCAGTCTTTAGCATAACAGCAAAAGTTATCTTACAGATACCCATCAACAATGGCAAAACGGAAGGTGGACTATGAGAACCGGGGGTTTCAAATAAGGTGGAGTTAGAGCACATGTTCACGGAGGGAGCTGGAAAACCTTTGTGTCTTCTGTGTGGAGAAAGTGTGGCGGTAATGAAAGAGTATAATCTGAGACGCCATCATGAAACAAAACACGCGGACAAAAACAAGAATATGGACATGGAACAAATGCTACAGGAGGTCGAGCAGTTAAAACGAGGCCTCAAATCTCCTTGAATAATATCACTTCATTCATTTAATGTTGAAATTAAAAATTACTGACAGAGTCATAAGAAAATATTGCTTTATTTATCCAATCATATTGTAATATATTTGTTATGTTTTCAGTAGGTTAAATTTTTGTTTCCATGAACATTGGACAGTCCGGCCCTCGGCTTGTAGCCAAATGTTTTATTTGGCCCTCCGTCCATTTGACTTTGACACCCCTGCTCTAGAAGCTTCACTCACAATATTTCAACATTTATTTGGTTAAAAATGTTTATTCTAAGTCTCAATCTACAATAGAAATAATCGCAAACAACTAAAATAATCGTTAGTTTCAGTTTTAGTCAAAAAGTGTATTTAAATATCGCTGATCTTAATAGTCGTATCGCAATAATTTCCAATATTGTGCAGCTCTATTCACATGTATTTTTATTTGCAAAATTTAAAAAATCTCTGACATCAGATGAGTTTTGGCACATTGTGTTTGCTATGGTGATTTTTAAGTGTGATGTCATCATTTACAACCAGGAAGTAAACCAAAAAAAACATGAAAAATTGCTAAACCATGAGAAAATTTGGAAAATATTTCAGCAAAATTTGAAATCTCTTTATCTAAACTGCATTTTAGTGAAATCAGTCCAACTTGTCAACGTCACTTTAATGAAACTGACGAACAAAAAGTGAGAATAAAACTCCATATATCGCAAAAGTATCGTTATCGCAATATTGTCCGACGCAATAACGATATCACAACAAACAAAATAAATCGCAGTGACACCAAAGTCTGATAGAAATGTTCTGTTTTTAAAATGAAAACAATGAAAAAGGGAAAATCATAATAAAATCAAGCTTTTCCAAACTAAACTAGCCTCGGTTTTGCGTTTGTTGTTTTTTATTTTAATATAACAGACATTATTTAAATCAACAAATCAGTAGAATAATCGCAAAGTCGACTATAAACAATAATGTCAGTCGTATTTTGATGATGGTCATCGTTCTTTGGACTAAACAGACTCTAAAACACAAACGTAAAGACTTTTAGAACAAACACAGTGACATTATTGAAGAAAAATGACAAAAAAAAGACTAGAACATTTCTGATTTTCCTCAATTCCACACTTTATTCATAAATATTCTCTCTCTAGAAGCTTCACTCACAATATTTCAACATTTATTTGGTTAAAAATGTTTATTCTAAGTCTCAAACTAAAATATAAATAATCCTATTGTGATGTCGTCATTTACAACCAGGAAGTAAACCAAAAAAACATGAAAAATTGCTAAAATCAGGAGAAATTTTGGAAAGTATTTCAGCTAAATTTGAAATCTCTTTATCTAAACTGCATTTTAGTGAAATTAGTCCAACTTGTCAACGTCACTTTAATAAAACTGACGAACAAAAAGTGAAAAACAGACTCTAAAACACAAACTGAAATACTTAGAACAAAGATAGTGACATTATTAAAGAAAAATTACAAAAAAAAAGAGTCACTTTAATAAACCTGCTGCACTAAAAGCGTTGACCAGACCACACGAGGATCCAAACGCGGCGCGGTGGTTGCGTTCACAAACCCATCGGCTTTTCGACCCGGGCGCACTGTCCATTTTGCCTAATTAGCTCCGGGCCGGTGCCAGCCTAATACCTGCTCGGCTGATTCATCATTTACGTTCGGCGCTTCACAGAGGGCGAAAAACAAGGACGCGGGCCGCCAGCTCCTGTGCCAAGGCTTCGCCCATAAATCCCGCCGCCGTTTGGCCCCGGCCAGTGAATTTAAATAAGACACGGGCGCACGGCGAGGGCTGCTCTTCGCGTTGGTTAAAGTGCGTGTGACAGGTTTGAAAAATGTTCTAATTTTGATTTTATTTGGTGTATTAATACGTAATGGACATAAAAATGATTGTTTTACACCAGTCAAGTCACGGTTTGTGGAGAAAAGTTGAGAAATCTGTTTAAAATGAATTCACACTGTGGAGATTTTGCATAATTTACTCAAAAGAAACAATTTATTTTACGCTTAAAACATTAATTCAACAAAATAAAGGTGTTCACATGTGTTTTGATTTGTCGGACAAAAAAATCTCTGACATTAGCCGAGTTTTAGCCCAGTGTGCAGAGTCATTTCCTAGTGTGATGTCATCATTTACAACCAGGAAGTGATATTACAAAACTAAAAAAATTGCTGAAATTGACTAAATGTATGATTATTTTTAGCAAAACTTTCGATATATTTATCTTACCTGTATTTTAGGTAAATCAGTCCAACCTGTCAGAGGCCCTTTAAGTAACGAGTCACTCTTTTATTTCGTTGAATGATTGTTTAAACCAGTGATTTTCAACCTTTTTTGAGTCGTGGCCAGTGGGCGAGGCTACCACGCTCAAATTGAGCCGCCGACTGTAGCTGCCATGTTTGCAATCTGCTGCTGACCACTAGGGATCGCTGCGGAAGTAGAATTATTCAATGCAAGTCAATGGGGAGTTAGACGTTTCAAAACCTACTTTAGAGCCTGAGGCTCAAAATACGGCTTTGGTCTCAAACGTTAGCTCACGGCTCTGTGACAACGCTGAGGGGGGTGAATGTTTTTGAACCAGGCTGGTTTAGCCGCTGTGGTTTTTTAAAGTTCTTGCATATCTAATGAAGAAGGCGGGCTTTACGCGCCGGAAATGTCAGGGCGCAGCCATACACCTACGAGTGGGCGGTAACCATAGAGGCAACGACGGCAGTACGTCAGCAAAAGGCCGCCCCAAAGTCGCCCTCCCCCCGCCTCCCCACCGAGGGGGGAGTGGTGGGGGCTAACCCGCGGCCATTTTGAATTCTCCATGACTGAGCCGCATTATCATGAATGGGGCGGAGCCACAACCGTCTGTCCACTATTTTTATGTCTATGGTCGTGGCACACGTTTTGGGTTTAAAAGCCACAACTGCGCGCCACCCAACCCTAAAACATGACCAAACCGGACCATTTAGTTAAAAATATTGTATATAATGAGGCAAATAATGTCTGTGGCACTGTCTAGTTCTTTAAATGTGATGGTTTTGAGTTCTTTTTTGACGCAAATGTTGCTCAGAACACTCCAAAAAGGTCTATTAGTTCATTAAATCCGCATTTGTGAATCTGTGAACTCAAACTCCCCGGCACACTGGTTGAAAATGACATCACACTGGGGAGACTCATTCCATCCAAAGGTTACGCATAATTTACCCAAAAGAAACATGTTATTTTACCCTTAAAACATTAATTCAACAAAATAAAGGCGTTCACATGTGTTTTGATTTGTCTGACAAAAAAATCTGTGACATTAGCCGAGTTTTAGCCCAGCGTTCAGAGTCATTTCCTAGTGTGATGTCATCATTTACAACCAGGAAATGACGTTACAAAACTAAAAAAAATGGCTAAAATTGCTAAAATGTATAATTATTTTTAGCAAAACTTTCGATTTATCTTACTTGTATTTTAGGTACATGAGTCCAACCTGTCAGAGGCCCTTTAAGTAACGAGTCGCTCTGAATGTTTTATTTCTTACACCTCTTAAGTGCAATAATTCAACTCAATGCACCAAAACAAAACTAAAAGCGACAAAAATGCGTCTAAAAACTACAAAGACGTGACTAAAAGTGACAAAGACTCACTTAATTACAACAAACACAACTGAATGTGACAAAAATGTGACTAAAAGCGACAAAAGTATGCTTGAAATGTGAATCTGAATAGAAAATCTAATCGCAAAACTGGTCCGAAAAATCACAATTACATATTTTTCCTAAATCTGTGCAGCTAAATACATTATTTAAAAGCCCAATTGAGTCTAGACATTGCATTTCATGTTGAATCTGTTGCTCATGTTTCAGGAAAATCAAGGCTACACAAACACCAAACTATGGGTTTAATGGATTAAGGGCCCTACTCTACACTCATAGAACTATAGTTACACACAGGTAACTGATATTAAAGGAGACACATGGAGCTGGTGTTGTTCTGGCGTCTTCACATGTCTGTAATAGTTATGTGACATGTTTGGTCCAGTTTAACTTGTTTTAGCGTCACACGTGTGTTCTGTTTTGCACACGGCGCACACGCGGCTCCACACGTGATCTCCAGCACGTCTTTGGTTTGTTCTGCGCTCGAGTGATCTGTGCTCATCTACGAGAGGACGGATGGATTATACGTGTAAAATGAACCTGGTGATAACGGCGGCTCCTGTTCTTCATCCTCAGGTAAAGCCTCTGCGTGATCTAAAAGAGCGTGTTTCCTTGTGTGATTAAGCCGCGTCAATTTGTGATTAAAGGGCCTATGACAGGTTAAACTACTCACGTAACTAAAATACAGGTCAGATAAATATATTTGAAGTTTTGTTAAAAAAATAATTATACATTTAATAATTTTTAGCCTTTTTTGTTTTGTTTTTTAATATCACTTCCTGGTCGTAAAGATGACATCACAGTAGGAAATTACTTTGCGCACTGGGCTAATACTTGGCTAATGTCTGAGATTGTTTTGTCCGATAAATCAAAATATATGTGAACTCCTTTATTTTGTTGAATTAATGTTTTAAGGGTAAATTAAGTTGTTTCTTTTGGGTAAATTATGCTTAACCTTTGGATGGAAAGAGTCTCCCCAGTGTGACGTCATCATTTTTTCACTTCCTGTAATTTTAAACTAATTTTTCAACTTTTATCCACAAACCGTGACTTGACTGGTGTAAAACAATACTTTTTATGTACAATACGTATTAATACAACAAATAAAATCAAAATTAGAAAATTGTTAAGACCTGACATACGCCCTTTAATGCGTCAATTTTCTATGATTAGTCGCAAGAGTAACTTTGACATCCCTAATTTAAACGTGTCTTTGTCACTTTAACAAACAACAACACATCCAGTTTTATTCTGCATAAAAACTGCAAACTCTGTATTAAAGATTTCTTAAAACAGCGACCAAAAACGCAACAAAAAGCAACAATAACACAAATAAAAGTAACAAAACCACGACAAAAAGCAACAATAACACGAATAAAAGTAACAAAAACGCAACAAAAAGCGACAAAAACGTGACAAAAAATGGCTTACAGTGACAAGAACACCTCTAAAAGTAACAAAATGCCACTAAAAACGCAACAAAAAGCGACAAAAACGTGACAAAAAATGGCTTACAGTGACAAGAACACCTCTAAAAGTAACAAAATGCCACTAAAAACGCAACAAAAACGTGACAAAAAATGGCTTACAGTGACAAGAACACCTCTAAAAGTAACAAAATACCACTAAAAACGCAACAAAAAGAGACAAAAACGTGACAAAAAATGGCTTACAGTGACAAGAACACCTCTAAAAGTAACAAAATACCACTAAAAACGCAACAAAAAGCGACAAAAACGTGACAAAAAAAGGCTTACAGTGACAAGAACACCTCTAAAAGTAACAAAATTCCACTAAAAACGCAACAAAAGCGACAAAAATGTGACAAAATGGCTTACAGTGACAAGAACACCTCTAAAAGTAACAAAATACCACCAAAAACGCAAAAAGCGACAAAAGCGTGACAAAAATGGCTTACAGTGACAAGAACACCTCTAAAAGTAACAAAATACCACTAAAAACGCAACAAAAACGTGACAAAAAATGGCTTACAGTGACAAGAACACCTCTAAAAGTAACAAAATACCACCAAAAATGCAACAAAAAGAGACACAAACGTGACAAAAATGGCTTACAGTGACAAGAACACTCTAAAAGTAACAAAATACTACTAAAAACGCAACAAAAAGCGACAAAAACGTGACAAAAAAAGGCTTACAGTGACAAGAACACCTCTAAAAGTAACAAAATGCCACTAAAAACGCAACAAAAAGCGACAAAAGCGTGACAAAAATGGCTTACAGTGACAAGAACACCTCTAAAAGTAACAAAATACCACCAAAATGCAACAAAGAGACAAAACGTGACAAAAATGGCTTACAGTGACAAGAACACCTCTAAAAGTAACAAAATACCACTAAAAACGTAACAAAAAGCGACAAAAGCGTGACAAAGGCTTACAGTGACAAGAACACCTCTAAAAGTAACAAATGCCACTAAAAACGCAACAAAAGCGACAAAATGTGACAAAAATGGCTTACAGTGACAAGAACACCTCTAAAAGTAACAAAATGCCACTAAAAACGCAACAAAAACGTGACAAAAAATGGCTTACAGTGACAAGAACACCTCTAAAAGTAACAAAATACCACTAAAAACGCAACAAAAAGAGACAAAAACGTGACAAAAAATGGCTTACAGTGACAAGAACACCTCTAAAAGTAACAAAATGCCACTAAAAACGCAACAAAAAGCGACAAAAACGTGACAAAAAATGGCTTACAGTGACAATAACACCTCTAAAAGTAACAAAATACCACCAAAATGCAACAAAAGAGACAAAACGTGACAAAAAATGGCTTACAGTGACATGAACACCTCTAAAAGTAACAAAATTCCACTAAAAACGTAACAAAAAGCGACAAAAACGTGACAAAAAAAGGCTTACAGTGACAAGAACACCTCTAAAAGTAACAAAATGCCACTAAAAACGCAACAAAAAGCGACAAAAATGTGAATAAAAATGGCTTACAGTGACAAGAACACCTCTAAAAGTAACAAAATGCCACTAAAAACGCAACAAAAAGCGTGACAAAATGGCTTACAGTGACAAGAACACCTCTAAAAGTAACAAAATACCACTAAAAACGCAACAAAAAGAGACAAAAACGTGACAAAAAATGGCTTACAGTGACAAGAACACCTCTAAAAGTAACAAAATACCACTAAAAACGCAACAAAAAGCGACAAAAACGTGACAAAAAATGGCTTACAGTGACAAGAACACCTCTAAAAGTAACAAAATGCCACTAAAAACGCAACAAAAAGCGACAAAAATGTGACAAAAAATGGCTTACAGTGACAAGAACACCTCTAAAAGTAACAAAATACCACCAAAAACGCAAAAAAAAGCGACAAAAACGTGACAAAAAATGGCTTACAGTGACAAGAACACCTCTAAAAGTAACAAAATACCACTAAAAACGCAACAAAAGCGACAAAAACGTGACAAAATGAGCTTACAGTGACAAGAACACCTCTAAAAGTAACAAAATACCACCAAAATGCAACAAAGAGACAAAAACGTGACAAAAAATGGCTTACAGTGACAAGAACACCTCTAAAAGTAACAAAATACTACTAAAAACGCAACAAAGCGACAAAAACGTGACAAAAAAAGGCTTACAGTGACAAGAACACCTCTAAAAGTAACAAAATGCCACTAAAAACGCAACAAAAAGCGACAAAACGTGACAAAAAATGGCTTACAGTGACAAGAACACCTCTAAAAGTAACAAAATACCACCAAAAATGCAACAAAAAGAGACAAAAACGTGACAAAAAATGGCTTACAGTGACAAGAACACCTCTAAAAGTAACAAAATACCACTAAAAACGCAACAAAAAGCGACAAAAACGTGACAAAAAAAGGCTTACAGTGACAAGAACACCTCTAAAAGTAACAAAATGCCACGAAAAACGCAACAAAAAGCGACAAAATGTGACAAAAAATGGCTTACAGTGACAAGAACACCTCTAAAAGTAACAAAATACCACCAAAAACGCAAAAAAAGCGACAAAAACGTGACAAAAAATGGCTTACAGTGACAAGAACATCTCTAAAAGTAACAAAATACCACTAAAAACGCAAGAAAAAGCGACAAAAACGTGACAAAAAATGGCTTACAGTGACAAGAACGCCTCTAAAAGTAACAAAATGCCACCAAAAACGCAACAAAAAGCGACAAAAAAATGCTTATTCCACTCTTTTATTAGTTTGTCAGTTTGTATTTCAGTCTTTTTCTCCTGGTTGTGTTTAAACCCCATTATTAAAAACATAAATCGCAAATCTTATCGCAATAAAATAAGGTAATAACGCTAAATATAAATGAACTAAACTTAACCTTTCTGTTTCTCCATGAGGTCATATTCTGTGTAAACGCTGCTCCGTTCAGACCTCTTCCTGTTCTGAAATGTACTTTAGAATGTCATATTTTTAGTACTCGTAGTAGTTTCTTCGGTTGGTGGTTGTTATTGATTTATGATTAACCCGTTGGTGTTGAAGGCCTGAGGTTTGTGTTTGTTCAGAGTCAGAGGCTCCAGGGACAAAGATGAAACGCACTAATCGATGAAGCAAACAAACGGTTAATGTTTCAGGTTCAAGGTCGTTCTCCTCAATCAACCTCACTGTCTAAGTATGTTACGGGAACTAAACCAGGACTAAACCAGGAGTAAACCAGGACTAGACCAGGAGTAAACCAGGACTAAACAAGGATTAAACAAGAACTAAACCAGGACTAAACCAGGAGTAAACCAGGACTAGACCAGGACTAGACCAAGAGTAAACCAGGACTAAACCAGGACTAAACCAGGACTAGACCAAGAGTAAACCAGGACTAAACAAGGAGTAAACCAGGACTAGACCAGGAGTAAACAAGGAGTAAAACAGGACTGAACCAGGACTGAACCAGGACTGAACCAGGACTAAACCAGGACTAAACCAGGACTAAACCAGGAGTAAACCAGGAGTAAACCAGGAGTAAACCAGGACTAAACCAGGACTAAACCAGGACTAAACAAGGAGTAAACCAGGACTAAACCAGGACTAAACCAGGACTAGACCAGGAGTAAACAAGGAGTAAAACAGGACTGAACCAGGACTAAACCAGGACTAAACCAGGACTAAACCAGGACTAAACCAGGACTAAACCAGGACTAAACCAGGACTAAACCAGGAGTAAACCAGGACTAAACCAGGAGTAAACCAGGACTAAACCAGGACTAAACCAGGACTAAACCAGGACTAAACCAGGACTAAACCAGGAGTAAACAAGGACTAAACCAGGACTAAAGCAGGAATAAACAAAGACTAAATAACGACTAAACCAGGACTAAACCAGGAGTAAACAAGGAGTAAACCAGGAGTAAACCAGACCAGGAGTAAACAAGGAGTAAACCAGATCTAAACAAGGACTAAACCGGGTCTAAACCAGGTCTAAACAAGGACTAAACAAGGAGTAAACCAGGTCTAGACCAGACGTAAACAAGGAGTAAACCAGGACTAGACCAGAAGTAAACAAGGAGTAAACCAGGACTAAACCAGGTTTAAACAAGGAGTAAACCAGGACTAAACCAGAACTAAAGCAGGAGTAAACTAGGAGTAAACAAGGACTAAAGCGCGACTAAACAAGGAGTAAACAAGGACTAAACAAGGAGTAAAACCAGGACTAAACCAGGACTGAACATGGACTAAACCAGGAGTAAACCAGGACTAAACCAGGAGTAAACAAGGATTAAACAAGGTCTAAATCATGATTAAAACAAGACAACACTAGGAGTAACCCAGGACAAACAAGGACTAAATAAGGACTAAACAAGGATTTAACAAGGAGCAAACCAAGAGTAAACAAGGACTAAACCACGGGGTAAACCAGGACAAAACAAGGACTAAACCAGATCTAAACCAGGTCTAATCCGGAACTAAACAAGGACTGAACCAGGACAAAACAAGAACTAAACCAGGATTAAAGCAGATCTAAACAAGGACTGGACCAGGACTAAACCAGGACTAAATCAGATCTAAACAAGGACTGAACCAGGACTAAACCAGGACTAAATCAGATCTAAACAAGGACTAAACAAGGAGTAAACGAGGGCTAAACAAGCACTAAATCAGGGCTAAACCAGGTTTAAATCAGGACTAAACCAGGACGAGTGACAAGAACAAAGTCAGGACAAAATCAGAGTAAACCAGATCTAATCCATAACTATAAACTAGGGCTGAACCAGAACTAAACCAGAATTAAATCAGGACTAAATAAATACTAAACCAGGCCTTAAGCCATGATCTAAACAAGGACTAATTCAGAAGTAAACCAGGTCTGAAACAATATTAAACAAGATCTAAACCAGGGACTAAACCAGGACTAAACCAGAACTCAAGTCATGATCTGAACAAGGATTAATCTAGAAGTAAACCGGTATTAACCCACGTCCTAAACCAAGATTAAACCAGGTCTGAAACAGTTTTAAACCAGATCTAGACCAAACTGAGACTAAACCAGGAGTAAACCAGGACTCAAGTCATGATCTGAACACAAATTAATCCAGGAGTAAACCAGGGCTAACTCACAACTAAACCAAGATTAAACCAGGTCTGAAACTGTTTTAAACCAGATCTAAACCAGGGACTAAACCAAGAATAAACCAGGACTCAAGTCATGATCTGAACAAGGATTAATCTAGAACTAAACCGGTATGAACAAGGATTAATCTAGAAGTAAACCAAGATTAACCCTGAAACGAGACTAAACCAAGACTAAACTGAGACTAAACCTGGAGTAAACCAGGGGTAAACCAGGACTCAAGTTCTACACAAGAGTTAATCCAAAAGTAAACTGGAACTAACTCATGACTAGACCAGGGCAAAAAGAGGTTTAAACCGGGTCTAAAATAAAGATTAAACCAGCTGTAAACCAGGGCTAAAACAGGACTGAACCAGGAGTAAACAAGGAGTGAACAACACAGCATTAAATTGTACTTTATTTATAGACTGCTGACAACATTCAGACGACTTGGTTGGTCTTGGTTGAGGTTCAATTATGGAACAAAAAGTTGTTTGGGTTTTTTTGTTCTTTACTTTTAACGTCTCTTTTTAAACCGTTTTGATTATAGATAAACTTCTATAAATGTTGCATATCTCCAAAACAACACATTTTCTATATTTATCTCTGACTTCTAGACTAAACCAGGTCTAAACCAGGACTTGACAAGAAAAAACTGGACCTGTGCAAGAACTAAACCTCGTCTGAACCAGGATTCCATGTAAATTGCGTTGTTCTGTGTAAAGGGCTGGCTCGTCTCTGCCCTTGTGCTCCAAACCACAGCCCACACTCAGACCTCAGAGTCCGCTGCAGCTCGGAGCTCGGGGCTTTGCTGCTGCTGCTGCTGCTCGAAGGAAAAAAAAAAAAAAAGAACAGAAAAATCGATATTGTGCAATGATTTAGGCCGCGCTGTAAAGTGAATGGGCCGAGGAGAGTCTGTGCCAAGTTCACAAAAGGAGCGCGGACAATGAGAGTTTTCTGTAGGACGTCAGCGTCTGAGGGAGACCGGGGACGGACGGGGGACAGAACAGGGACAGACGGACCTGAGACGGACCTGAGACGGACCGGGGACAGACCGGGGACAGAACAGGGACAGAGCGGGGACGGACCGACCTGAGACGGACCTGAGACGGACCTGAGACGGACCTGAGACGGACCTGAGACGGACCGGGGACGGACGGACCTGAGACGGACCTGGGACAGAACTGGGACAGACGGACCTGAGACGGACCTGAGACGGACCTGAGACGGACCTGAGACGGACCTGGGACGGACCTGGGACGGACCTGGGACGGACCTGGGACGGACCTGAGACGGACCTGAGACGGACCTGAGACGGACCTGGGACAGAACTGGGACGGACGGACCTGAGACGGACCTGGGACGGACCAGGGACAGAACAGGGACAGAGCAGGGACAGACCTGGGTTAGACCTGGGTTAGTCCTGGGACAGACCCGGGACAGACCTGGGACAGAACTGGGGCCAACCGGGGACAGACCTGGGACAGACCTGCGTTAGTCCTGGGACAGACCCGGGACAGAACTGGGGCCAACCGGGGACAGACCGGGGACAGAACTGGGGCAAACCGGGGACAGACCTGGGACAGACCTGGGTTAGTCCTGGGACAGACCGGGGACGGACCTGGGACAGACCTGGGACGGAACTGGGACAGACCTGGGAGAGACCGGGGACAAAACTGGGACAGACCGGGGACGGACCTGGGACGGACCTGGGACAGACCTGGGAGAGACCTGGGAGAGACCGGGGACAAAACTGGGACAGACCTGGGACAGATCTGGGACGGACCAGGGGCAGACCTGGGACAGACCGGGGACGGACCTGGGACGGACCTGGGACGGACCTGGGACGGACCTGGGACGGACCTGGGACGGACCTGGGAGAGACCGGGGACAAAACTGGGACGGACCTGGGAGAGACTGGGGACAAAACTGGGACAGATCTGGGACGGACCGGGGGCAGACCTGGGACGGACCTGGGGCGGACCGGGGACAGACCGGGGACGGACCTGGGACGGACCTGGGAGAGACCGGGGACAAAACTGGGACAGATCTGGGACGGACCGGGGGCAGATCTGGGACGGACCGGGGGCAGATCTGGGACGGACCGGGGACAGATCTGGGACGGAACTGGGACAGACCGGGGACGGAACTGGGACAGACCTGGGGCAGTCCTGGTTTAGTCCTGGTTTAGTCCTGGTTCTACACCTGTTCTAGTTATGAATAAATTCTACTTTAAACTTGCAGAAGCTTGCCCTGGTGTAAAGACGTGTGTAAAGAGGTTTTAGCCCAGATTTACAGGTTTTTAGTCCTGATTTAGTCCTGGTCAAGTACTAAACCTGTTCTAGTTTTGTTAAAACTTGCTTTGGCCCTGGTATACGGGTTTAGCCCAAATTTAGTTTGATTTAATCCTGGTTTTGTCCTTGTTTAGACCAGATTTAGTCCTAATTTAGCCCTGTCTTGGTCCTGGTTCAGTGTTGATTTAGTCCAGTCTTAGTCCAGTCTTAGTCCAGTCTTAGTCCAGTCTTAGTCCAGTCTTAGTCCAGTCTTAGTCCAGTCTTAGTCCAGTCTTAGTCCAGTCTTAGTCCAGTCTTAGTCCAGTCTTAGCTCTGGTTCAGTCCTGTTTTAGTCCTGTCTTAGCTCTGGTTCAGTCCTGTTTTAGTCCTGTCTTAGCTCTGGTTCAGTCCTGTTTTAGTCCTGTCTTAGCTCTGGTTCAGTCCTGTTTTAGTCCTGTCTTAGCTCTGGTTCAGTCCTGTTTTAGTCCTGTCTTAGCTCTGGTTCAGTCCCATCTTAGCTTTGGTTCAGTCCGGTCTTAGGCCAGTCTTAGTCCTGTTTTAGCTCTGGTTCAGTCCTGTCTTAGCTCTGGTTCGGCCCAGCCTTAGACCAGTCTTAGTCCTGGTTAAGTCCAGTCTTGTCTTAGACCAGTCTTAGTCCTGGTTTAAGTCCAGTCTTGTCTTAGCCCAGTCTTAGTCCTGGTTTAAGTCCAGTCTTGTCTTAGCCCAGTCTTAGTCCTGGTTTAAGTCCAGTCTTGTCTTAGCCCAGTCTTAGTCCTGGTTTAAGTCCAGTCTTGTCTTAGCCCAGTCTTAGTCCTGGTTTAAGTCCAGTCTTGTCTTAGCCCAGTCTTAGTCCTGGTTTAAGTCCAGTCTTGTCTTAGCCCAGTCTTAGTCCTGGTTTAAGTCCAGTCTTGTCTTAGCCCAGTCTTAGTCCTGGTTTAAGTCCAGTCTTGTCTTAGCCCAGTCTTAGTCCTGGTTTAAGTCCAGTCTTGTCTTAGCCCAGTCTTAGTCCTGGTTTAAGTCCAGTCTTGTCTTAGCCCAGTCTTAGTCCTGGTTTAAGTCCAGTCTTGTCTTAGCCCAGTCTTAGTCCTGGTTTAAGTCCAGTCTTGTCTTAGTCCTGTCATAGTCCTGGTTTAAGTCCAGTCTTGTCTTAGTCCTGTCTTAGTCCTGGTTTAAGTCCAGTCTTGTCTTAGCCCAGTCTTAGTCCTGGTTTAAGTCCAGTCTTGTCTTAGCCCAGTCTTAGTCCTGGTTTAAGTCCAGTCTTGTCTTAGTCCTGTCTTAGTCCTGGTTTAAGTCCAGTCTTGTCTTAGTCCTGTCTTAGTCCTGGTTTAAGTCCAGTCTTGTCTTAGTCCAGTCTTAGTCCTGGTTGAGTCCAGTCTTGTCTTAGTCCAGTCTTAGTCGTGTTTTAGCTCTGGTTCGGCCCAGCCTTAGACCAGTCTTAGTCCTAGTTTAAGTCCAGTCTTGTCTTAGCCCAGTCTTAGTCCTGGTTTAAGTCCAGTCTTGTCTTAGCCCAGTCTTAGTCCTGGTTTAAGTCCAGTCTTGTCTTAGCCCAGTCTTAGTCCTGGTTTAAGTCCAGTCTTGTCTTAGCCCAGTCTTAGTCCTGGTTTAAGTCCAGTCTTGTCTTAGCCCAGTCTTAGTCCTGGTTTAAGTCCAGTCTTGTCTTAGCCCAGTCTTAGTCCTGGTTTAAGTCCAGTCTTGTCTTAGCCCAGTCTTAGTCCTGGTTTAAGTCCAGTCTTGTCTTAGCCCAGTCTTAGTCCTGGTTTAAGTCCAGTCTTGTCTTAGCCCAGTCTTAGTCCTGGTTTAAGTCCAGTCTTGTCTTAGTCCTGTCTTAGTCCTGGTTTAAGTCCAGTCTTGTCTTAGTCCTGTCTTAGTCCTGGTTTAAGTCCAGTCTTGTCTTAGTCCAGTCTTAGTCCTGGTTGAGTCCAGTCTTGTCTTAGTCCAGTCTTAGTCCTGGTTGAGTCCTTGCGCTCACATGTTCCACAGCAGCTGTCGTTTGTGTCTTGTGGACGGCGTCGCTTCGTTGTGGAGCGACAGGAACTTGTTGTGTAACTGTGCTCTGAATTATCACTGATTTAAAAGAGACAAAACAAAACACTTGATCTGCAGCTGGCTCAATGACAAGATCGCTGGATTATTTTCTTTCATTTGCTTTTTTTAGACGCCTTTATGAACATGTGTGCCACGCTTTTCAATGGATCCAAACAGAAAACCTACTATTTATTTGTATTATGCTGTACAAGGCAAGAAGTGTATTTTAAGATCAAGTATTAACCAAAATGTACTTTTATTTAGCTTTTAACCATGTTCTAACATCATTCTCTCATCGCTGCAGTTGTATTCAGCTTCATTCATGCTTGTTTCATTACTCCTGTTTATTCAGTGAGACTCAGAAAATACTCAGTTTCAAATTCTAGATTTGTGATGCCAAAGGTGAAGATCTGGAGGTCTATTGTGCTGTTTGTAAAGAACATTCTACCGTATTAAATGTCTTTGTAAGTCTATGCGGTTGTTGCAAATGTATTTTCGGGGAGTTTGAATCTCCCGCCATTGCCCCCTGCTGTCTCGGGGCGGAAAACCAACTGCAACTCTTGCCAAAATCGACCTGAAGACAACTCTCCTGACAAACACTGGATCTTTATAGAATATTTGGCAACGTGAAATGTTTTTGTGTGTGATTGTACTTGCTTATTTCAATAAACAAAGAAGAAAGGGGTTAGGGTGTGTATTTTCACGAGAGACCTGCAGGGGGAGCTCTGTCGCTGAAGTTACTCAATACTGCTTCTAATCGATGAAGCATAACAGATTCGTTCTCTGCATTTCTGACTCAAATCGCCTTCATTACAGGTGCGTGCTTACATTAGCATGCTGTGGCAAGCTAGCTTTTGTTTATTTCACCATGTCAAATCCCTCTGCTGCCAGTAGATGGAGCGCTAACACCAAATCCTGAGCGAAAATCCTGTGCGGTTTTCAATACAAACATCATTTTAAGTTCTAAAACATGAGACACCAACGCAAAGGTACAAGAGCCGTCTTTAGCGCCCGGTCTTTAGCCGCCAGGTCTTTAGCCCCCCAGTCTTAGCCCGCCCAGTCTTAGCCCGCCCAGTCTTAGCCCGCCCAGTCTTAGCCCGCCCAGTCTTAGCCCGCCCAGTCTTAGCCCGCCCAGTCTTAGCCCGCCCAGTCTTAGCCCGCCCAGTCTTAGCCCGCCCAGTCTTTAGCCTTAGCCCCCAGTCTTTAGCCTTAGCCCCCAGTCTTTAGCGCCCCAGTCTTTAGCGCCCCAGTCTTTAGCACCCCAGTCTTTAGCGCCCCAGTCTTTAGCGCCCCAGTCTTTAGCACCCCAGTCTTTAGCACCCCAGTCTTTACCTTTAGCGCCCCAGTCTTTAGCGCCCCAGTCTTTAGCACCCGTGTCTTTAGCGCCCCAGTCTTTACCTTTAGCACCCGTGTCTTTAGCGCCCCAGTCTTTAGCGCCCCAGTCTTTAGCACCCCAGTCTTAGCACCCCAGTCTTAGCACCCCAGTCTTTAGGCCCCCCAGTCTTTAGGCCCCCCAGTCTTAGCCCCCCCGTCTTAGCCGCCCAGTCTTTAGCCGCCCAGTCTTTAGCCGCCCAGTCTTTAGGCCTGCCCAGTCTTTAGCACCCCAGTCTTTTGGCCCCCCAGTCTTTAGGCCCCCCAGTCTTTTGGCCCCCCAGTCTTTAGGCCCCCCAGTCTTTAGCCTGCCCTAGTCTTTAGCACCCCAGTCTTTACCTTTAGCGCCCCAGTCTTTAGCGCCCCAGTCTTTAGCACCCCAGTCTTTAGCACCCCAGTCTTTAGCACCCCAGTCTTTAGCACCCCAGTCTTTAGGCCCCCCAGTCTTTAGGCCCCCCAGTCTTTAGGCCCCCCAGTCTTTAGGCCCCCCCGTCTTTAGGCCCCCCAGTCTTTAGGCCCCCCAGTCTTTAGGCCCCCCAGTCTTTAGCCCCCCAGTCTTAGCGCCCCAGTCTTAGCCGGTCACCGTCATTACAGCTGTGCGCTTACATGCTGCCAGTAGATGGAGCGCTAACACCAAATCCTGAGCGAAAATCCTGTGCAGTTTTCAATACAAACATCATTTTAAGTTTTAAAACATGAGACACCAACGCAAAGGTACAAGAGCGAGTTTGAAGGACAATAACTTCATAAATAATATAAAATGTCTCTTATAAAACTGCATTCTAGATGTATTTTTGGTGACAGCGGTGGTCTCTATGGAGATGCAATTGAAAAGGAATAGATTATACAATTATAGGCTCTGTGACACTCCATGAAATGCGCTCAAACCCTGGCATTGTTGTTGTGATTGGCAGCCGTTTGTTTGTTGCCATCAGTCACTCGAAAGGTATTCAGTCCTCACATGACAAACCTGTGGCATTTGATCCATCGCTGCCCAGAAACAGGTCAGTGCACGCACAAAAAACACTCTCAAAAACATTTACAATCACCGACTTAACCGTTTTCGAGGGATATATTCGTTCAGTGTCAAAAGGATTGGGCGATACATTGAAATTTAGATAATAAATGTTGATGATGATGAAAAACAACTTTAAAATAAGTGTACAGGGTGATATTTCTGCACGTTTGTGATTAATTTGACAAGATATTTCACTTTTTTTTTTATAATTAAACCTCAATTGATATGTTTAATTTAGTCCTGGTATTGTCCTGATTAAGTCCCAGTTTAGTTGTGGATTTAGTCCTGGATTTAAGGCCAGTTTAGCCCCGTTTGGTCATGATTTAGTCCCAGTTTAGTAGCAGTTTACTCCCAGCTTAACCCTGGTTTAACTTTGATCCAGCCCAATAGGTTTGGTTTAGACCTGGGTTTCTGGGTTTCTTGGTATTTAGTTCTTGTTTAGTCCTGGTTTAGTCCTGGTTTAGTCCTGGTTTAGTCCTGGTTTAGTCCTGGTTTAGTCCTGGTTTAGTCCTGGTTTAGTCCTGGTTTAGTCCTGGTCAGTCATACAACCTTCTTATATCTCTTATGAACCAACTAACTACTTTAAACATCACTGACATTAACCAACCGTCTGCATTACAAACTTATTACAAAACAGCTAACAGCATTAATTCTGCTTTGTTTAGTCCTGATTTAGTCCATGGTTAGTCTATGTTTAGACCTGGTTTAGTTCAGCTTTAGTCCTGGTTTAGTTCAGCTTTAGTCCTGGTTTAGTTCAGCTTTAGTCCAATGTTTACGTCTGGTTTCGTCTATGTTTACTTCTGGTTTAGTTCATGTTTAATCCTGGTTTAGTCCATTTTCAGTCCATGTTTACTCCTGGTTTACTCCTAGTTTAGGCTATGTTCAGTCCACGTTCAGTCCATTTTTAGTCTTGGTTTACTTCTAGTTTAGTCCTGGTTTAGGTCATGTTTAGTTCATGTTTAGTTCTAGTTTAATCCAGGTTTAGTCAAATGTTTACTTCCGGTTTCATCCATGTTTAGTCCTGGTTTATCTCACGTTTAGTCCTGATTCAGTCTTCAGTCCATGTTCAGTTTGTTTAGTTTCATGTTTAGTCTTGATTTACTTCTAGTTTAGTGCATGTTTAGGTCACGTTTAGGTCACGTTTAGTCCTGGTTCAGTCCATGTTCAGTCCTGGTTTACTCCTAGTTTAGTCCACGTTTAGCCCATGTTTAGTCCTGGTTCACTTCTAGTTTAGTCCTGGTTTAGTCCACATTTAGGTCACGTTTAGCCCATGTTTAGTCCTGGTTCACTTCTAGTTTAGTCCTGGTTTAGTCCACGTTTATTCCACATTTAGGTCAGGTTTAGTCCTGGTTCACTTCTAGTTTAGTCCTGGTTTAGTCCACATTTAGGTCACGTTTAGCCCATGTTTAGTCCTGGTTCACTTCTAGTTTAGTCCTGGTTTAGTCCACGTTTATTCCACATTTAGGTCAGGTTTAGTCCTGGTTCACTTCTAGTTTAGTCCTGGTTTAGTCCACATTTAGGTCACGTTTAGCCCATGTTTAGTCCTGGTTCACTTCTAGTTTAGTCCTGGTTTAGTCCACGTTTATTCCACATTTAGGTCAGGTTTAGTCCTGGTTCACTTCTAGTTTAGTCCTGGTTTAGTCCACATTTAGGTCACGTTTAGCCCA
This sequence comes from Rhinogobius similis, assembly GCA_019453435.1. Lineage (NCBI taxonomy): Eukaryota > Metazoa > Chordata > Actinopteri > Gobiiformes > Gobiidae > Rhinogobius > Rhinogobius similis. The sequence continues at coordinate 26,264,353 of CM033640.1, read as the reverse complement.
TGTTTAGTCCTGGTTCACTTCTAGTTTAGTTCTGGTTTAGTCCACGTTTATTCCACATTTAGGTCAGGTTTAGTCCTGGTTCACTTCTAGTTTAGTCCTGGTTTAGTCCACATTTAGGTCACGTTTAGCCCATGTTTAGTCCTGGTTCACTTCGAGTTTAGTCCTGGTTTAGTCCACGTTTATTCCACATTTAGGTCAGGTTTAGTCCTGGTTCACTTCTAGTTTAGTCCTGGTTTAGTCCACATTTAGGTCACGTTTAGCCCATGTTTAGTCCTGGTTCACTTCTATGTTTAGTCCTGGTTTAGTCCATGTTATTCCACATTTAGGTCAGGTTTAGTCCTGGTTCACTTCTAGTTTAGTCCTGGTTTAGTCCACATTTAGGTCACGTTTAGCCCATGTTTAGTCCAGGTTCACTTCTAGTTTAGTCCTGGTTTAGTCCACGTTTATTCCACATTTAGGTCAGGTTTAGTCCTGGTTCACTTCTAGTTTAGTCCTGGTTTAGTCCACATTTAGGTCACGTTTAGCCCATGTTTAGTCCAGGTTCACTTCTAGTTTAGTCCTGGTTTAGTCCACGTTTATTCCACATTTAGGTCAGGTTTAGTCCTGGTTCACTTCTAGTTTAGTCCTGGTTTAGTCCACATTTAGGTCAATGCTTAGCCCATGTTTAGTCCTGGTTCACTTCTAGTTTAGTCCTGGTTTAGTCCACGTTTATTCCACATTTAGGTCAGGTTTAGTCCTGGTTCACTTCTAGTTTAGTCCTGGTTTAGTCCACATTTAGGTCACGTTTAGCCCATGTTTAGTCCTGGTTCACTTCTAGTTTAGTCCTGGTTTAGTCCACGTTTATTCCACATTTAGGTCAGGTTTAGTCCTGGTTCACTTCTAGTTTAGTCCTGGTTTAGTCCACATTTAGGTCACGTTTAGCCCATGTTTAGTCCTGGTTCACTTCTAGTTTAGTCCTGGTTTAGTCCACGTTTATTCCACATTTAGGTCAGGTTTAGTCCTGGTTCACTTCTAGTTTAGTCCTGGTTTAGTCCACATTTAGGTCACGTTTAGCCCATGTTTAGTCCTGGTTCACTTCTAGTTTAGTCCTGGTTTAGTCCACGTTTATTCCACATTTAGGTCAGGTTTAGTCCATGTTCAGTCCATATTTAAAGATAATTTAGTCATGAAACCTTCTTACAACAATTACCAACATCCAACTCCTTCAAACATCACTGACATTCACCAAACGTCTGCATCCCAAACTTACCACCAACCACAACACCTTTAAAAACACCAATAAAACACCAATAAAACCTTATTAACCCATCCCTCTGACACTTCCCTCCGCTCAAACCCGTGTCCCGGAGCCCCACGTCGCCCCGGGACAGCCTCACGCCGCCCCCTGCGCCTCCAAAGCGGACACGGTACTCACAGTCCAGGTGCTTCTTCTTGGGCCCGCTGACCTCGTGCGTCGTCGCCTTGCACACCGCTTTGCTGATGGCGGAGCCGGTCATGCTGTGCTGAGCCGCCGCGATACGGTCCGTGATGGATTGACCCGACATTATTCTCCGTTTTCCGCCTTGCCTTTCGCTCCTTTTCGCCTCGTTTCGCCTTTTCCAATCAGCCGAAATTGACCCCGATCGATTGCACAGTAATTCCCCGAAGTGCGTGCAAAAAAAGCTGCGATTGAATGTACAAAAAAACAAAACAAAAAATACTGAAGAAGTATGCAAGTTTGTCTGGTAGCAGGAATCTAAAACGAAACTAAACCGAGCTAGTTTGTGTTAGCTACAAATGTTTTCCTTGCACAAATAGAAAAGAGTCCCCAAGTGAGTGCTATAAATATTGGATTTTACTTTTTGGCCGCAATTTAACATCGCTATTTGGCTGGTTTGCAACTTTTAAAGCCTCTCACGACAAAGAAAACGCGTCAAAATGTGTCAAAACGTTGAAGAATCCCAAAAATGTAGTTGCAAAACAGTAGAGTTCCTCCTCCTCGAGCCGAAAGCGTGCAAGGAATCACAAAAAACGTGATAAAAACGGGCAAAACTCTTGTAAAAAGTAGTTAAAAATCGTGTCGTGCATTGTCCGAAGGGTTTAAAAGCGTTTAAAGGTGTTGACAGTCCGGGACAGGTGCGTTTTGGACCCGAAAAAGGAGACGCAAAGACGGGGTGGGCGTCCGTTAGCAGCGCGGCTAACAGCGGAGCTCCGGAGCAGACGGCGCGAGAACGTCGGAGCTGTGACCGAGCGGCGACGCCGGCAGACGGGGGAAGTTGGGCCAGACGCGTCGGTCCCCGGTTCCCTTCCCTCGCCGCGGGTGTTGCGGTTGAAAACGCCGGCGTGTGTCGAGCGGGTCGCGGTCGTCCCGGGGCGGTGGCGCGGGGTGTCAGGAGGAGTCCACGGTCCGGTGCTGGAGGTGGCGGTGTCTGGGTGAAGTCTCAGCCCGTGCGGGAGCTTCGTGAGTCGGACACGGCGGCGGTGCCTGTGCTGCCTCTGCCGGAGCCCGGACAAAATGGCAGCGTGAAAAATCAGCTGATCTCACAACTGCGTCTCTTCACGGACTGCGCTGCGGTGGGAAATCCGAGGAATAACGATTTAATTCTCATTTTGTGCGTGATTTTTAAGTTTTTTTTTATTTTTATTCTTTATTCATTTATTATTATTATTATTATTATTATTATTATTATTATTATTATTATTATTATTATTATTATTATTATTATTGTATTTATTTTATTTTATTATTATTAATTTTAAACCATTTTGATATTACTATAATTGCAAGGATCAAGTAAGATAATTGTTAGCAATAAGTGACAACATATGAAACACATTTTTTTATAGATTCACATTTTATTATTATTATTTTATTTATTTTATTTATTTTATTTATTTTATTTATTTTATTTATTTTATCTATTTTATCTATTTTATTTATTTTATTTATTTTATTTATTTTATTTATTTTATTTATTGTACTTATTGTATTTATGTATCTAATTTATTGTATTTATTTTATTTTATTATTATTCATTTTAAACCATTTTGAAACTACTATAATTGCAAGATCAAGTTAGATAATTGTTAGCAATAAGTGACAACATATGAAACACATTTTTTTATAGTCACATTTTATTATTATTATTTTATTTATTGTACTTATTTATTAAATTTATTTTTATTTATTTTATTTATTTTATTTTATTATTATTCATTTTTATTTATTTTATTTATTTTATTTTATTATTATTCATTTTAAACCATTTTGAAACTACTATAATTGCAAGGATCAAGTTAGATAAGTGACATGTGATTTTATCTATTGTACTTATTGTATTTATTTATGTTATTTACGTTATTTATTTTATTTCTGTGTCAGCCCTGCGACGAGTTGGCCACTGTCCAGGGTGTACCCCGCCTAAGGCCCAAAGTCACTGGGATAGGCTCCAGTCACCCGCGACCCCTAACGGGAATAAGCGGTAGAAAATGAATGAATGAATTATTTATTTTCTTATTATTCATTTTAAACCATTTTGAAATTACTATAATTGCAAGGATCAAGTTAGATAATTGTTAGCAATAAGTGACAACATATGAAACCATTTTTTATAGATTTACATCTGATTTTAATGACATTTAAAGGTGCTGTACCCAATTTGTACTGCTTTGGAACGTAAAAAACAGAACTAGTTGATGTTCTGTTAGTTGAACTAGTTGACTGAACTCTTCTCTTCTAAAGCGTTTTCAAATGATCCTGTGTGTCTTTATGTGTTTTGTGATTTGAATACAGTTTTTCCTGTTATGTAAAGCACTTTGCTTTGTGCATGAACTGTGCTCTACAAATAAACTCTCCTTGCCTTGCCATGTTAAAGTGCGTATGACAGGTTTTTATGATTTTCTAATTTTGACTTTATTCAGTGCATTAATACTTGTTGTAAATATAAATTGTAGTTTTGCACCAATCAGGTCGCTGTTTGTGGAGAAAAATATGTTGAAAACTACAGGATGTAAACAAACTGATGACATCACACTAGGGAGACAAAGGTTATGCATAAATTACACACAAAAAACAGCTTTTTTGACCCTTTCAACAAAATAAAGGAGTTCACGTGTATTTTTCTTTGTCAAATGAAAAGAATGTGACTTTAGATGAGTTTTGGTGCAGTGTGCAGGGTGTTTCTTGGTAATTTCCCAGTGTGATGTCATTTACAACCAGGAAGTAAAATTAAATACCTAAAAAATCTGGTAAATTGGGGTAACATTTGTAAAGATTTGACAGTATTTTAAATATATTTATCTGCATTTTAGTTAAATGAGTAATCAAACCTGTCAGAGGCACTTTAAAGTCTTTAAATCTCGTCACAGTCGTATCTCTCACTTTCCTAATGCAGCCCCAGCATCTTAAATATTCACCGCGATGAGTTAATAAGCACTTTTCATGAGTTTCTGAGCCCAGAGCATCATGGGTAAAGCTGATAAACATTAGCATGCTAACAGCACACTTCCTGTTTCTCTCGTAGAATAAAACGCTCTGTAAATAGATGCAGAATAAAAGTTGTGGTCTCATTTTCACCCGAATAGATGCTTTTACAACATATCTGTGCTGGAGATTTTAGTTTATTACATGCAAAAAATTGGGAACATGGAGCACCAAGTATTCACGCTCATACAACAAATCAGACCTTTTATCCATGTTTTTTTCTGAATGATAAGAAGTTAGCAACAATTAACTATTTTAAACTAAACATCATAAACATAGCTTTTGAAATGGAAAAGATAGAATGGAAAATAGACTTGCAGCCGTTGACATTTAACATAGAAAACTGTCAAATTTCTCTTTCCAAAGTCTGAATTCTTCTCTGAACCAAATGCTTTACAGACGACGTGTTGTTGGCTTTTAAATTAAAGTATACGAGCTAATAGTTTAATGTTTTAGAAATTAATTATAAGGTTTTTAAGAGCGATGAATATCAAGATAAACAATAATATTGAAACTGCTTTATGTCACTGACTCAATAATCCAGTAGTCCCAGTGAATGTATTGTGTTATCAAAACGTGATGAGATAAATAAACAGTATAATGCAACACTTTAATACGTATTTAGTGTTTATAATTAGTCATAGAAGTTTTTATTGGACCCTGTACATGTATTGAGCCCCAAAAAATATTGCTACAGCCGTTATTTCTTGAACAATGAGTAATTATTGTCAGAGACCTACCCTTTTAGGTCCTGCACAGCCATTTAGGGCGCTGTCTCTCGTCCACTTATTTACAGAACGTCCCACTTTTTCATTGGCGCTAAACAAATGATAAAAAGTGAGATTTACATAGAAAACTGTTATTTTCTCGCAAAGAAATCAAGCCATGACTTTCTGGGCTGTACTATGAGTTTTTAGGTGGATCTTCTTTTATTCATCAAGATTTTGACAATATGGAGTAAAATTTGCAGATCTGCAGACGGACGAGCAGCCGAACCAGGTCAATAAAAGCACCTGTAATTGAAGAGATGAATGACAGACCCTCCATCAGAAAAGTTACATAGAGCACCTTTAACAAATGCACACAGAAAGCCATTTTGATTTGACATTGCGCCAACGACACAATCATAAATCGTACGGCAGGGGCTTAGACAGGGGGGGACAAAGGGTCAATGGTCCAGGGCTCCAAGGTGTTAGGGGCCCAGATTTGAGCCCTCTTCCTATCAATATTAATATTAGTTCAAAACAGCGTCCGGATGACCATAGCAACCACACTGTGCGCTGGACAAAACTCGTCTAATGTCACAGATTGTTTTATTTGACAAATAAAAACACACGTGAACACCTTTATTTTGTTGAATCAATGTTTAAAGGCTCAAAAAAGTAGTTTCTTTTGTGTAAATTACGCAAAACCTTTGTCTCCACAGTGTGATGTCATCGTTTTGTTTACTTCCTGTATAATTTTCAACAGATTTTTCAACTTTTCTCCACAAACAGCGACCCGATTGGTGCAAAACTATAATTTATATTAACAAAAGGTATTAATTCACTGAATAAAGTCAAAATTAGAAAATCGTAAAACTCTGCCACACGCCCTTTAATGACTGTGTCTGTTACATGAAGAAAAAGGACAATTACGGACAAAAGACTAGTTTGCGGCGCAATCTTGAGGCCGTGTATTTCCTTCCTGACGCCTGAAGTCATTTGTATGCGTGAAAATGAGCGCCGTGAGTAAACGCGACACACTTTGATCCGAACGCATCTGTGGATTATAACGCAGAGTAAACCCGGCCATAAATCAGAGCGCTTTGTCCTTCAGGAGCCGCGGCAGGCGATGACAGACACTATCAGGAAAATTACTCTTGCTTTTATGTCCATGGACCTTGTGTGATCTTTAAATTGCACGCCTAAGCAGATACGTGACAAACTCTGTGGGATATGAGTAAACACGCATGAAAAGTCAAAGTTGCTAGCTTCAATTTTGCTGTATATTTGACGATAGAGTAAAGGTGACGCGCTGACATTCTGTTCTTTGAAAAACGCTCCTCAAAATTCCTTTAAAATGTGATAAATTGTGTAAATTTTTCAATGATTGTCTCACATTAGATCGTAATTGGTAACTGGTTTGAAGTGTTTGTGTTAGAAAAAAGCAACACTTGAATTGAATTTCCAGAGTAGAAAGGTCAGTTAGTTTGATTTTCTGTAACAAACCATGGACACAATACAGTTTTCTAGCCTTAAAATTGTATTTTAGCTTCAAAAGAATTTAATTTATGGAACAGTATCTAATATATCCTTAGATACTGCATCATAATTTCCTAAAACATAGTGTTAAATACAATAATAAATGTGTTTAATGCAGACTCAGAATGACACAATTTAACTAAAAGTGACAATAAACATTTGTAAAAGTGACAAAAATGCAACTAAACGTGACAAAAGCGTAACTAGAAGTGACAAAAAAGCAACACATTTGAATTTCCAGAGTAGAAAGGTCAGTTAGTTTGCTTTTCTGTAACAAACGATTTGTGTTTTATCTTCAAAAGAATCTAATTTATGGAACAGTATCTAATATATCTCTAGATAAAATGAAAAATGATTGTGGGCTCAACATTTCTGTGAGTATTTTTACAGTAAAACCCATAAATCTGGATTGTTCTTCATCAAAAATGCAAAGAGTTGATCATAATTTCCTCAAACATGATGTAAAATACAATAATAAATGTGTTTAAGCAGCTCTGATGTCACACACATGTGTCTGAGGCTTTTACTTTGACAAAATCATCTACATTTGTCATATTTTGTGATATTCTGAGGTTAATCCCACTTTTTTCACTGAAATCACATTATGTTCCACTTCACTTTTGCCTCCGTTCTGAATTTACAATGTTTTTATTTACAAACTTTTAAAGCGTCTATAGGCAGCACAAACTGCTAAAAATGTGTTTTTTTGCGTAATTTTTGTTTCGTCTTGCTTTTGTTTCACTCAGAGTAACTTCAAATGGAGTTAAAAGTAGTTTCCCGTTGTTGCTGCGACTGTTCCGAGCTTAAGTTGGAGATAAAGGACACTTCAACAGCAGCACCACGATTATTTAAGGACAGAACCAGTGGTGGACTTAACCATTAGGCAACAGGCCACAATTGCCTGGGGCCCCCAACCATAATAAGATGCCCTTCCTCATCTTTATAGACGCAAGGGTCTTGAAACAAAGCTAATAGTCAACTAAATATAACATGATAAATGGATATGATGTCTTTAAATGAGCTCGAATGTAGCACTTATGGTCAGATAAATGAACCTGAGAGCGTTTTTTATTTTCTTCCATTTAATGCCGTGTGCACTGAAATACAAGAGACATAACGATGACCACGGCATTCAAGTCAGAGCACACTTTATAATTAGTTTGTACAACAATGGACGCTTATAAAGTACGAAATTATAATATCACGAGAAAGAACCATGCATTAACTGACAATTCTCACCCGAAATACAAGATATAATACAACACATCTATGACCACGCCATTCACCTCAGAGCACACTTTATAATTAGGACCTCCAAGGCCCCCCAAGTTGCCTTTTCCTGCCTGCGTAGGTCCCCTGTGTATCTCCTGCCTAAAACATTCTTGTGCACAGTAAAACAAACAACAAAAATACCATATTCTTTAACTGTAGTTACGTAATAATAATAATAAGAATACTGAAAATACAGTGCCTGTCCACTATTGGTCCTACACGGACATGTGTGAAGATGTTAAATGCACCAACATGTGGGAAATTCATTCATTCATTCATGTTCTCCCGCTTATTCCCGTTAGGGGTCGCGGGTGACTGGAGCCTGTCCCAGTGACTTTGGGCCTTAGGCGGGGCACACCCTGGACAGTGGACACTCGTCTCAGAGACACAGAGAGACAGACAAGGACAGACAACCATTCACTCTCACATTCATTCACTAGGGACAATTTAGAGTTCTCAATTAACCTCCACAGTCATGTCTTTGGACGGTGGGAGGAGCCAGAGAACCCGGAGAGAACCCACGGTAACACGGGGAGGACATGCAGACTGAAATGTGTCAATAAATCAGTTTTAGAATTAGATTCTTTACAACAAAAAACAGAACTAAAAGCTACAAAAACACAACTAAAAGAGACAAGAGTACTACTAATAGCGTCAAAAAAGTGACAAAAGCGTGATGAAAAAGCAACAAAAACTAATCAAAAACAACAAAAACGTGACTAAAAGTAACAAAAACTGAATCAAGGAAGCAGGAGAACCCAGAGAGAACCCACGGTAACACGGGGAGGACATGCAGACTCCACCCAGAGAGATCGTGTGATGTTGGGGTGGTCCGGGATTCGAACCCACGATCTCCTTGCTATGAGGCAGAAGCTCTAGCTGCTCTGCCACCGTGCACCCTTGTGGGAAATATGATTTGATTTCGTATGTTTTGAAAATCACACTTGAGGAGGGCCCTGTACTTCATTTAGCCTTGGGCCCCCAAATTCTTAAGTCCGCCACTGGAGAGAACAGTCACGAGTTGAACTGTGTGCGATCCCAAAGTCTGTGTCGGCGAGAAATGTTTGTGTTTTTACTGAATTTTCCTTTTTTCGACGTCCATTACAAACTAAATATTCATCAGAGTTGTCGACTATTCGCAGCGGCTCTTTCACATTTGCCCGTCACGTTTTCCCTCCGTCAGAAAACGAACGCAGAACCACGAGCTCGTACGTCACCTGCTCGTAACGTGTGCGCGCGACATTCCACACCTGGACCGACGGAGTTCGCCTTTTCCCGCGGTCCCTGAACGCACCCGCGAGCGACAGACACTCGGAGCGTCTTTAACGTGTCGCGATTTACAGCGGTGGCATTTTCACGCAACAGTGACAGTCCGGTCGTGTCAGTGCGCGGTTCGTACGCACGTTTTACGCACATTTACGTCGGGATGAGCCGTTTTTTTTCCGGTGAAACGGGCGAAAACGTGAGGCGTCCCGGTTTTAAGGTCGTACCGGAGAGTCCGCAGACGCCGTGTCCTTGTTTGACTCGCGGGGGGAACACGGTGTGCAGATGTGGGAGGGGCGGGGGGGGACGGGGGCGACGAGGCGCGCGGCCGAGGCTCCGTGCGCGCCCCCTGCAGACGGGAATCATCACCGAGAGACACGAGAGAAGGAGATACCGGGGTCTGGCTTTAACAAATGTGGTTTAGGAGGTTCATTCAGACAGAATTTGGCGAAAACGGTGATTCACAATGTTCTGTTTTTTTTTCTTTTTTTTCTTCTTTTTTGTCTGAACAGAACTAAACCAGGACCAGAACAGGACTAAACCAGGACTAAACCAGGACCAGAACAGGACTAAACCAGGACTAAACCAGGACCAGAACAGGACTAAACCAGGACTAAACCAGGACCAGAACAGGACTAAACCAGGACTAAACCAGGACCAGAACAGGACTAAACCAGGACCAGAACAGGACTAAACCAGGACCAGAACAGGACTAAACCAGGACTAGAACAGGACTAAACCAGGACCAGAACAGGACTAAACCAGGACCAGAACAGGACCAAACCAGGACTAGAACAGGACTAAACCAGGACTAGAACAGGACCAAACCAGGACTAAAACAGGACCAAACCAGGACTAGAACAGGACCAAACCAGGACTAGAACAGGACTAAACCAGGACTAGAACAGGACCAAACCAGGACTAAAACAGGACCAAACCAGGACTAGAACAGGACCAAACCAGGACTGAGCCAGGACTAAACCAGGACCAGAACAGGACTAAACCAGGACTAAACCAGGACCAGAACAGGACTAAACCAGGACTAAACCAGGACCAGAACAGAACTAAACCAGGACTAGAATAGAACCAAACCAGGACTAAAACAGGACTAAACCAGGACCAGAACAGGACTAAACCAGGACTAAAACAGGACTAAACCAGGACTAGAACAGGACCAAACCAGGACTAGACCAGGACTAGACCAGGACCAAACCAGGACTAGAATAGAACCAAACCAGGGCTAAAACAGGACTAAACCAGGACCAAACTAGGACTAAAACAGGACCAAACCAGGACTAGAACAGGACTAGAACAGGATTAAACCAGGACCAAACCAGGACTAAACCAGGACTAAAACAGGACTAGAATAGAACCAAACCAGGACCAAACCAGGACCAAGCCAGGACTAAAACAGGACTAAAACAGGACTAGAATAGAACCAAACCAGGACCAAGCCAGGACTAAAACAGGACCAAACCAGGACTAAACCAGGACTAAACCAGGACCAAACCAGGACTAAAACAGGACTAAACCAGGACCAGAACAGGACTAAACCAGGACCAGAACAGGACCAAACCAGGACTAGAACAGGACCAAACCAGGACCAGAACAGGACCAAACCAGGACTAGAACAGGACCAAACCAGGACTAGAACAGGACCAAACCAGGACTAGAACAGGACTAAACCAGGACCAGAACAGGACTAAACCAGGACCAGAACAGGACTAAACCAGGACTAGAACAGGACCAAACCAGGACCAAACCAGGACTGAGCCAGGACTAAACCAGGACCAGAACAGGACTAAACCAGGACTAAACCAGGACCAGAACAGGACTAAACCAGGACTAAACCAGGACCAGAACAGAACTAAACCAGGACCAGAACAGAACTAAACCAGGACTAGAATAGAACCAAACCAGGACTAAAACAGGACTAAACCAGGACCAGAACAGGACTAAACCAGGACTAAAACAGGACCAAACCAGGACTAGACCAGGACTAAACCAGGACCAAACTAGGACTAAAACAGGAACAAACCAGGACTAGAACAGGACTAGAACAGGATTAAACCAGGACCAAACCAGGACTAAACCAGGGCTAAAACAGGACTAGAATAGAACCAAACCAGGACCAAACCAGGACCAAGCCAGGACTAAAACAGGACTAAAACAGGACTAGAATAGAACCAAACCAGGACCAAACCAGGACCAAGCCAGGACTAAAACAGGACCAAACCAGGACTAAACCAGGACTAAACCAGGACCAAACCAGGACCAAACCAGGACTAAACCAGGACTAAACCCGGTCTGGTTCGACCTTGATCTCGGGGAGTGTTACTAGAGCCTCCAGGCATTGGTGCAAGTCAAACTTTAATAAATTCAGTCTTCAATCTTCTGCTGTCGGTCGGTTTTTAATAATTCATCTGGACTCGATGTAGAGACTCATGCATTTATTATGACATGGATCTTTAAGGTTCACTGTGGAACTTTTCTGTGAACTTTCGGCCTCCAGCTTTTCTACATTAATCTGTTACTGCTTCGCCTGAAATGTTCCATCGAATCAATTTCTAAAAGTTTAAACCGTCCTTCAAAAAACAAACGTGTGATCTGGGATTATTTGTCAAATCTTAAAGTGCTAATCCAAGCTAAAAATAAATAAAAGCAAATAAAAGCAAATAAAATAAAGATAAGATAATGTATTTTAAATTTTGCAAAAAAAAAAAATCTTTACAAATTGTATTCAAGTTTAGCTGTTTTTTTTTAGGTTTTTAATTTCACTTCCTGGTTGTAAATGATGACATCACAGGGGGAAATTACCATAGCAACCATGTTATACACTGGACCAATACTCATCTGTCACAGATTTTTTTATTTATTTGACAATTAAAAATAAATTACAACATTTTATTTTGTTGAATCAATGTTTAAAGATTCAAAAAAGTAGTTTATTTTGTGTAACTGATGCATAACCTTTGTCGCCCCAGTGTGATGTCATCAGTTTGTTTACTTCCTGTCGTTTTCAAAGGGGTTTTTTCACACTTTTCTCCACAAACAGCTCCTGATTGGTGTAAAACTATAATTTATATTTACATCAGGTATTAACACACTGAATAAAGTCAACATTAGAACATCGTAAAAATCTGTCATAGGCACTTTAACTATTGTGTAGTTTATATGGATTTTGGCCCTTGTTTACAGTCTGGTTGCTATGGTAACAGTTTACCTCATGCCCAACCAGGAAGTAACAATACACGCTTTAAAAGTCTGAACAAAAACATTCTAAATTCATAACGGAGGCAAAAAAAAAAAGTGCAACATGATGTGATTCACTGAGAAACTGGGATTAACCTCAGAATATCACAAAATCTGACAAATGTAGATGATTTAGTGTCAGTAAAAGCCTCAGACACATGTGAGTGATATCAGAGCTGCTTAAACACATTTATTATTGTATTTTACATCATGTTTGAGCAAATTATCATCAACTCTTGGCGTTTTTTATGAAGGAAAAGTCCAGATTTTTATTTAACTGGACAAATACTCACAGAAATGATGAACCAACAACAGTTTTTCATTTTATCTACAAATATAATCACACACTTGAAGCTCAAATACAATTTTAAAACTAGAAAATAGTATATTGTCCATAGTTTGTTATAGAAGAGTAAACCAGCTGACGTTTCAACCCTGGAAATTCTAATTTGTTGCTTTTTCCCATCACATAACAACTTAAAACCGTCAGTATTTATATCTGATGTGACTGAAATATTGACAATGAATTACAATCTGACTCAAAATTTGGATGACATCACATTTTAAAGGGCCTATAACAGTGTTTCCCAACCTTTTTGTCTCACGTAACCCCTTGTTTCACACTCAGAGCACGCCTTAACTTGAGTTTCAGGCAAATAACTAGGTTTATTAATCGAATACAGTCAATTATTACTATTATATTTTCATTTTAATTATATGTATGATCCAAGAGACTCCAAAAGATGCTAAATTCACAACAAATAACACTTTTTTATTCAGATTAATGTACATTTCACCTTCATTTAAACCTGAAACCGTTCTAAATACCTCCTGGTTATTCCTCCTGTACCCCTTGGGGCCCTGTACCCCTGGTTGGGAAACATTGCTCTATAAAAACTGGGGAAATGGGCAGAATATTTAGCAAAATCTTAATCACAGTAACACATTAGAATAAATGAATGAAACCCGCCGCGCCTTGTGTTCAGAGGGAATAGTTCGACAGCCTGCAGCGCCTTTAACGGCTCGAGCAGACAGAGGCGGTCTGAGCGCGTGCGGGAGTGTGTGTGTGTGTACAGTGTGTGTGTGTGTACAGTGTGTGTGTGTGTACAGTGTGTGTGTGTGTACAGTGTGTGTGTGTGAGTGTGTACAGTGTGTGTGTGTGTGTGTGTACAGTGTGTGTACAGTGTGTGTGTACAGTGTGTGTGTGTGTGTGTACAGTGTGTGTGTACAGTGTGTGTGTGTGTACAGTGTGTGTGTCTGTACAGTGTGTGTACAGTGTGTGTGTGTGTGTGTGTGTGTGTGTGTGTACAGTGTGTGTACAGTGTGTGTGTGTGTGTGTGTGTGTACAGTGTGTGTGTGTGTACAGTGTGTGTACAGTGTGTGTGTGCAGAGAGGGTTCATCTGAGGACAGCGTGTGGAGGAGAGAGAAACGTGCAGCGTGAGCCGAATCACACACGACTTGCCGTTTCTGTGTCGTCGTGTGTTTGTGTTCATTATTTATCATTTATTCAACAGCCCCTTTAAAATGTGATCAAAATACCAGAATGTTTCAATGATTGTCTCACATTTGATCTAAATTCTGCTGGTTTGAAGTGTTTGTGTTGGAAAAAAGCAACATATTTGAATTTCCAGAGTAGAAATGTGAAGTTAGTTTGATTTTCTGTAACAAACCATTTGTGTTTTAGCTTCAAAAGAATCTAATTTACGGAACAGTATCTGTCTGTCACCATGGAAACGGGCAGCACTTCAGTGTATGTCTATTCCCCTTATTCTGCCCCGCCCACTTTTGCCTCTTTTTCTGTCTATGATCCGCCTCTTGTAGTAAAGGGACGCTAAAGGGAAGTTTGACGCTAACGGTGTTCGCATAAACGGCCAACGAGGGAAAAGTCTCTCATTAAAACATTAAATAAAGTAGATTGATTTGTGTAAAATGTTTAATGAACACGAGCAACAACAAGTCAACAACGCACCGATTTCCTGAAAACGTCTTTTTAGTCGAGTAGAACTTATTTTCTGTTGAGCTCGTCTGCTCCGTGTGAACTACAACGGAAACAAGACGGCGGCGCGTACGACAACTTCAGGAATAAGGTGAATAGAGCCTTTAAAATGTGACGTCATCAAAAATCTGGACTGAAGGCGACTGGAGGCAAAATGAAGTGTTTGAATGATTGTCTCACATTAGATCTAAATTCTGCTGGTTTGAAGTGTTTGTGTTGGAAAAAAGCAACACATTTGAATTTCCAGAGAAGAAAGGTCAGTTAGTTTGATTTTCTAGAACAATCAATTTGTGTTTTAGCTTCAAAAGAATCTAATTCATGGAACAGTATCTAATATATCTCTAGATAAAATGAAAAATGATTGTGGGCTCTACATTTCTGTGAGTATTTTTCCAGTAAAACCCATAAATCTGGATTGTTCTTCATCAAAAATGCAAAGAGTTGATCATAATTTCCTCAAACATGATGTAAAATACAATAATAAATGTGTTTAAAGCAGCTCTGATGTCACTCACATGTGTCTGAGGCTTTTACTTTGACAAAATCATCTACATTTGTCAGATTTTATGATATTCTGAGGTTAATCCCAGTTTCTCAGTGAAATCACATCATGTTCCACTTTTTTTTGCCTCCGTTCTGAATTTAGAATGTTTTTGTTTACAGACTTTTAAAGCGTCTCTGAAGGGACGAAGAGCACATTCAAAACAAGACGATGCAGAAAATCTTACCTGTAAATATCCAGGATTACAGTCAGAGCTAATTTCATCCTAAATCCCTGCAGGATCAGACACACAATAAACACACATAAAAACATAAAACACAAACGACCACCATCTCCTGCACAAACACTGCACACTGTGGTCTTTTAGTCGTCGATGGTGATGTAGTCGACCAACATTTTATTAATCGACTCATTATTTTATTTCGATTCGAAGTATTTCCTCGACAAAACAGCGAAAAAGTGAAAATATACTACAAAAATGAACTTCTAGATGAGTTAAAATGTCTTGATTTGAGGATATTAATCTGAATTTCAGACGTTTTGACTCGTTAAGATCAGTGGAGACGATTTATTTGATGGAACTAGATTATTTGACTTGTTTCAAACCGTTTGTGGCTTATTTCAACACATTATTTCTTACTTCAAATGATCTAAAATGTAAATCTATCTGATCTTAAAATGGCTTGAATTGATCATTTTTATCTGGATTTGAGAAGTTTTGACTCGATGAGATTTAATTGTTGATGTGATGCAGAATATTTCACTGGTTTCAAAGTATTTCTGATGATCCTGCGATAATTTTGCTTAAAATAAGAAAATAAATATGTCAGTGGGTTAGGTAATGACAGATAATTTGGGTTGAAATAATAAATAATGTGTTGAAACAAGTCACAAACGGTTTGAAACAAGTAAAATAATCTAGTTCTGTCAAATAAATCGTCTCCACTGATCTTAACGAGTCAAAACATCTGAAATTCACATTAATATCCTGAAAACAAGACATTTTAACTCGTCTAGAACTTAATTTTTTGTTGTGTATGGAGTGGATCAGCTGAAGATCTTGGAGTGAATCATGAGTTTGATCTAATTTATAAACATAAAAACACTGTTTCCTGGTACTTTTCTGCATAAATTGTTCTTTTTTTGCATGAACTCCGGTGCAGTTGTGTTATATTGGTGCAGTTTGGGTCAAATACAGAGAGACACTTCATGGTTTTGCCTTGACACGCCCCCTTTTTAGTCGATTAATCGGTCGATAGGGCAGGCCTTTAGTCGACCAAGAATTCCTTTAATCGACTACAGCTCTGCTTCATACATGTCACTCACAAGTGTCTGAGGCTTTTACTTCGACAAAACCACCTGGACTTTTCATATTTTGTGACATTCTGAGGTTAATCCCAGTGAAATCACATCATGTTCAACGTAAAACTCTTCGTATCTGCATCAATATCATGAGACTCGGCCTTTAAAGTCGTAAAAATGTTTGCTACCACAACTTTTAAAAAAATCAAATAAATCAAAAAGTAGAACATTATTATCTCAAATGCTCACAACATTTTGATAATTTATTCTTCACACTTCACACAATTTGACACAAAACATTAAATATCGGGAAAATTTAAAAGAATAAACCTTTAAATCGTATCAGGAGGAGCGTAAATGTTTAAATCCTAAAGCTCTGACACTTAATGATACTCATTATAGCGCCCTCTGGTGTCGAACATGTGCCACTCTCACATTTAAAGCCCCACAGCTCAAACCGCGGTGCACGAGGCCCCCTGGTGGTCGCACAGAGAAGCGTCTGCACCAAATCCATATGCATGAGCTCGGAATTAGCATATTTCTGCATAATTCAATTAAACATGAGCCAATGTTTCCTCCTCGACAGAAGACAATGAGCGTGTCACATTAGCATTTTAATAAAAGGGACTAAATCAGCATTTGTTTTGGCATAAATCAGTCATTTATAAGCATTAAAATGTCATTATATCGACAGAAAGCTTTCAAATATTTAAAAACGGCTAAAAATGTAAATACGCACAAGCTTTTTTTTCTTTTTCTGTTTCTGTTTCTGTTTCTAAAGCTGTAACATGTTTGGCTAAATTGAGATTTTAATTAAAAAACCTGCACAAAAACACGAAGTTAAAACATTTTCATTTCTAAAACTGTCCAGATGAAACCTTTTCTACCTTTCTATATTTAAAGTCTTGTTTTGTGTCATTTTAAAACATCATCCAAAGAAAACTGGTTGAAAAAAAGTAAATTTGCCGTTCATTTTCCCACAGACTTTAAGAAAAATTCAAATATTAATGACAATCTCGTCTTTAAAGTATCAACAAATGTGTTTTTCCTCTTGTTTACTGGTTTAATTCTTTAATTCTTAGGCTTGGTTTAGTCCTTGTTTAGTCCTTGTTTAGTCCTGGTTTAGTCCTGGTCTAGTCCTGGTCTAGTCCTGGTCTAGTCCTGGTTTAGTCCTGGTTTAGTCCTGGTTTAGTCCTGGTCTAGTCCTGGTCTAGTCCTAGTCAGTCCTTGTTTAGTCCTGATTTAGTCCTGATTTAGTCCTGGTTTAGTCCTGGTTTAGTCCTGGTTTAGTCCTGGTTTAGTCCTTGTTTAGTCCTGCTTTAGTCCTGGTTTAGTCCTGGTTTAGCCCTGGTTTAGCCCTGGTTTAGTCCTGGTTTAGTCCTGGTTTAGTCCTGGTTTAGTCCTGGTTTAGTCCTGGTTTAGACCTGGTTTAGCCCTGGTTTAGCCCTGGTTTAGCCCTTGTTTAGTCCTGGTTTAGTCCTGGTTTAGTCCTGGTTTAGTCCTGGTTTAGTCCTGGTTTAGTCCTGGTTTAGTCCTTGTTTAGTCCTGGTTTAGTCCTGCTTTAGTCCTGCTTTAGTCCTGCTTTAGTCCTGCTTTAGTCCTGCTTTAGTCCTGGTTTAGTCCTGGTTTAGTCCTGGTTTAGTCCTGGTTTAGTCCTTGTTTAGTCCTTGTTTAGTCCTTGTTTAGTCCTGGTTTAGTCCTGCTTTAGTCCTGGTTTAGTCCTGGTTTAGTCCTGGTTTAGTCCTGGTTTAGTCCTGCTTTAGTCCTGCTTTAGTCCTGCTTTAGTCCTGGTTTAGTCCTGGTTTAGTCCTGGTTTAGTCCTGGTTTAGTCCTTGTTTAGTCCTTGTTTAGTCCTGGTTTAGTCCTGCTTTAGTCCTGCTTTAGTCCTGGTTTAGTCCTGGTTTAGTCCTGGTTTAGTCCTGCTTTAGTCCTGGTTTAGTCCTGGTTTAGTCCTGGTTTAGTCCTGGTTTAGTCCTGGTTTAGTCCTGGTTTAGTTCTGGATTGTCATTTTTGTTGAAGCATTAAAGGGCCTCTGACAGTTTGGACGAGTCATTTAACTAAAATGCCGTTAAGATAAATATATTTCAAATTCTGCAGAAATTCTTCAAACATTTTCTCTCACTTTTGTCATTTTTTGGTTTTATTATGAATTAAAGGGCCTCTGACAGGTCGGACTATTTGAACTAAAACGCAAATTAAGATAAATATATTTAAAATTCTGTTAAAATCTCTGCAAATTTTACCCCAGTTTTGCTACTTTTTTAGGTTTTTAATTTTACTTCCTGGTTGTAAATGATGACATCACACTGGGAAATTACCATAGCAACCATCAAAACTCCTCTAACGTCACAGATCACACAATGTTTAAAGGGTCAAAAAAAAGTTGTTTGTTTTGTGTAAATTATGCATAACCTTTGTCTCCCCAGTGTGATGTCATCAGTTTGTTTACTTCCTGTAGTTTTTAAATCAGATTTTTCAAGTTTTCTCCACAAACAGCGACCTGATTGATGTAAAACTATAATTTATATTTACAACAAGTATTAATGCACTGAATAAAGTCAAAATCAGAAAATCATAAAAACTTGTCATATGCCCTTTAAGTTTATTTTTTTCACCAAAACCTAATAAAGCAGTTTGTTTATTATTTAATCACTATAGAAACAGGATCTAATGAAGCTTCGAAATGAACTAACGAGACAAACGAGTCATGTGACCCGGGCTTCAGTTTGAGTCGAATCAGAAAAATCAAGAAATATTCAATTTATAAACGTTTCACAATCAACAAAAGTTAAAAAAAAGCGACACTGATTGGCCACCTTTAAAATAAACTCTACATTCTTTGCGATGCGTTCAAATCCCCAGCAGAGGGCGGTCTTTTGAGGCTTCGTTTTCGGGCTGTGACTTGGCGGTTTAGAAAAAGCAGATTACTAACGAGATAATGAGTCATGAGACGTTTACAGCACGTCAGCCCCGAGCAAACGATCATTTAGAAAAATAATCTGGTTTGTCTGCGAAAACGAACGGGTAATTTACTTCTGGAACCGAGAAACGACAGGAAACAGTGAAAGAGTTTAAGAAAAAAACAGGAAAAACACAGGAATGGGGCCAAATGTTGTATAAAATTGACTTTTTTGAGCTTTTAACCCTGTTTTATCAATGTTCCATCATCAAAAACACACCTGGAGTTGTTTTAGCGTCATTCGTGCTAGTTTGACGAGTCCTGGTTAGAAAATCCTCTCCCTCCGACCGTCAAAAACACTTAAATTCTCCTCGATTACTAACAATTTTTCTGATTTTAGACGTAACAATCTTCAGTTGTTTTTAGTCCTTAAAGGGCCTATGACAGGTTGAAGTGCTCATTTTACTAAAACACAGTTAAGATAATTATATTCAAGATTCTGCAGAAAACAAAACCATTTTTATCCCAGTTTGGTAGTTTTTTAGCTTTAAATGTTTACTTCCTGGTCGTAAATGATGACATCACACTGGGGAATTCTGTAACTGTTGCCTAGAAACCATGTCGTGCACTGGGTCAAAACTCCTCAAATGTCAAGGAAATGATTGGTTGACAAATAAAAACACATAGGAACACCTTTATTTTGGTGAATTAATGTTTAAAGGATCAGATGTATGTGTTTGTTGGTTGTAAATTGTCCCTGGTGTGTCTCCCTAGTGTGATGTCATCGTGTTTTGGAACTCTGCTCTACTTCCTGTAAATTTCAACATATTTTTCAACTTTTCTTCACAAACTGACACCCGATTGGTGTAAAACTATCATTTATATTCACAACAGGTTTTATTCGACCAAATAAAGTCAAAACGAGAAAATCATAAAAACCTGTCATACGCACTTTAAATCATCACAGACTCGTTTTAATAATTTCTGCCTCTAAACACTTCATTTATTCTATTAATTTATTTCTATTTTATGGTTTTATGATTTTGTTGGATTTGATTTTACTGGTTGTAAGATCAAATTGAGTTGTTATTATACTTTTGTTTTTCCGTTTTATGTTCGTGTTAGGGTTAGTTCTGTTTATAAAATGTGCTGTACAAATAAATAAAGTGAAAGTAAAGTGAAGTGAACTCGCATTTCTTCTCAAAGTGTCATTTTTAGCCAGTGTAATTCACGCTGCAGCCAGTAGGTGGCGCCTAAACTCAGTACGTGCCGTGGGAAACAGTAGAGACACAGATGTTCACTTTGTTTTGTTTTTGTGACACGTTTGTTTCGCTGCAAAACACGAGAAGCCAAACTTACGGTCCTAAAGAGCAGGTTTAAAGGCCAATAACGATATTTAAAAACGCATCATATTTACCTTTAAAGGGCCTCTGACAGGTTGGACTATTTATATGTAACTAAAATGGAGTTAAGATAAATATATTTCAAATTCTGCTAAAATCTTTACACATTTTACCCCACTTTATCTGTTTTTTAGGTTTTTAATTGTACTTCCTGGTTGTAAATGATGACATCACACTGGGAAATTACCATAGCAACCATCAAAACTCCTCTAACGTCACAGATTTTTACATTTGACAAAGAAAAACACACGTGAACACCTTTATTTTGTTGAATTGATGTTTAAAGGGTCAAAAAAGTTGTTTATTTTGTGTAAATTATGCATAACCTTGGTCTCCCCAGTGTGATGTCATCAGTTTGTTTACTTCCTGTATAATTTTCAACAGATTTTTCAACTTTTCTCCACAAACGGCGACCCGATTGGTGTAAAACTATAATTTATATTTACTACAGGTATTAATGCACTGAATAAAGTCAAAATTAGAAAATCTTAAAAACCTGTCATACGCCCTTTAAAATTTGACCCTCTCTGACCGCTGTTTTCTGAAAAAAAAGAGAAATCTGATTAATTGGCGCGTTCTGTCGTCTGTAGAAGGAAAACTAAACTAAACTCTGACCGTTGCATGAAATCAAACGACTTTAAAACTCTAAAAAGCAGAAAACTATTCGTACTAAAACAAAAGGAGAAACTAAACATTAAAATCCAAATGTAGAAAGAGCCACCGTGAGCGTAAAGTCCCCCAGTGCGGCTTTAATCGTCCGAGTCGGCGGCTCTGTGGGCGGGGCATCCGGAGCAGCCGGGCCTCTTCTCCCGGAGGCGGTAGTCGAACTGCGGCAGCACCAGCACGGCGCCCTCTGGTGGAGAGTCGGAGCCGAGCGCGTCGTCCTGCAGCGACATGATGTGCTTCACCAAACACGACATGGCGGCGTCGATGTTCGTGTCGTCCTGGAAACGACAACAAACGGAGGATCAGACGGGAACGTGACGCCGAGAAAGAGTTATTTTATATTTTTACTGCCGTGGTGTCATTTTTTTAGGATTATTATGTTCTGTTTTGCACTTAAACAATTCTCACACTTCCAATTATAGCAATATATTATTTATAAGACTGTGTTTGATATTTAAAAAAACAAAAATGCTCAATAAATCAAAAAAGCGATCCATATTTTTTCTCTCTCAAAATTGTGAAGAAATTTTTTTTCAAACCAGATGAAAATTATTAGAAGTTTCTGTCATATTTTTTCAGATACAGATGTTTTATAAATGTCAAATAATAATAATAATAATAATAATAATAATAATAATTCTAACTTGCAAAAACAAGGACTCATATTTGAATTGGTGAACAGTCATTTCATAAATACAAATTCATTCATGAAATGCACAAACAATTTTGACAATCCACCAATTAAAAAATGTCTCCTTGTTTTTAATTAGAATTGAATATTGATTCCCCGGGAGGCGGCCCCGGGGTAGACCCAGGACACACTGGGGGGACTATGTCTCTGTGGCCTGGGAACGCCTCGGGATCCTCTGGAGGAGCTGAGGAAGTGTCTGGGGTGAGGGAAGTCTGGAGTCCCTGCTTAGACTGCTGCCCCCGCGACCCGGCCCCGGATCAGACGAAGAAGATGGATGGATGGATGGATGGATATTGATTTATTTAACTATAATATTAAATATTGAAATTCTTAAATAAAAAAACAAACTGTAACATTGTAACATTGCATGGTTTATTCATGGGTTTGATGTCACTGCAGTCACTTTTTTGGGGGGGCAAACAAAGGCGTTTCAATCCAACTGTCAGTTCTGACAGGTTTGTAAAGTGTAAAGTGTAAATGTCCAGCTCCTTTTGCTGTTGGTGGTTTGAGCTCCACAGACTCACTGTTGTGTTCAGAACAATAGACAAAGGAACAATAGAACCATCTGATGTGGAAGTGAATCTACCGCCTGGACACAAGGAATCTGTGGGAGAATTCAGCTTGAACTGAAACATCTCTGTCATTTGTCTGTTTGTCTTTTAACTATGGACCACGAGTCTGCAATAAAGATCTGTCTATCTATCTATCTGTCTATCGATCTGTCTATTGATCCATCCATCAAATTGTTGGACCTAGATCTGTGTGTGTCACTCTCAATTTGAAAATCAAACTATTAGTTCAGGCGAGACACTCCAGACAAAACCCAGTTTTAAAATGTTTTTTTGTTTTTTGGTCAGTTTTCTCTCTCTCATGTCGACTTTCATGTGGAAACAACAAACATGTCCAATCTGCTCCTAAAGATGTTTGATTCTTCCATTGAATCCACTTCATCCATAGATTTCTCTGGGACATTGTGACTTCAAAGGACGTTTTCTTAAAATGCATTTTTGTCCCTCGAGACATAAAGATCAGCCTCAAAGTAGATCCTACACCAAACTGTACAATCTGGACTCAACAAGATTTAGACACAACACAAGGATTAGACAAAAAGTGACAAAAACACAACTGAAAACGACTAAAATGTGACTAAAAGCAACATAAATGAGACTTAAAGCATGAGAAACAAACTAAAAGCATCAAAAAACGTGACTGAAAGTGACAAAAAAACGCAACTAAAAGCGACTAACTCCAAAGGCCGTTTTCTCCAAATGCATTTTTGTCCCTCGAGACATAAAGATCAGCCTTAAAGTAGATCCTACACCAAACTGTACAACACACAAGGATTTTTAATATCTAATTCTAAAATGGATTTATTGAAGTTTTATAAATCAAAAAATGAGGCGAAAATAGAATTTTTGGGCTAATTTTCAGTCAAATCTAGTTTATTCAAAAACTAAAAACTAAATAATAAATCCAAACCCCCTCTGTACATATTTATAACTAATATGTTACAAAATAACCAAGAAATTTAAACCTGGTTCTGTCCATTTTTCAGATTGAGTCATTTTATTTTACACATAAATTGCCGTATTTCTACTTAAATAACATGATACAGTCGATCGATATCTAAAATGTGCCTGTCGTGCCTGGCCTTAAATCCGTTAAATGTTCAAACCTTGGCCGAGGTCTCAAACCAGCCCATGAAGCCGTACTGCTGTGAGAAGCTCTCCAGTTTGGGCACTTTGGAGCACAGGCCCAGGCGCCGCTGGTCACACTTGTTTGCCAAAAGGACGGCGGGAACAGGGCGGCCGTTACCCAGCGCCACCTGCAGGAGAAAAGAGCTCAGTCAGACTTTATGTACGGAACACTTGGTGGGACATAAACCGATAATATTAATAAAATAGTCTAGAATTATAACTATTTTTGTCTGAAGCGTGGATTCTATTTTCGTTTTTTTAGAACTTAAAATACATTACAAACCCAACATAACTTTCCCTCAGGCGTTCCCTCGTCAGAATTTGTGTTAGTGCTCCATCTACTGGCAGCACAGGGAATTACCATGTGGAAATAAACAAAAGCTAGCTTGTCTGGACATGCTAATGTGAGCGTTCAGATTTGATGAAGGTGATTTGAGTCAGAAATGTTCAGAGTTTGTGATGATTTATGGATTTAAACAGCCCAGACGTCCAGAGCTCAACTTCTGACGTCACTAATCTGGGAAATTGTAAAGCAAGTGTTTTTGTGAGACTCAGAGAAGGAGCAGAGAAGAGGACCTTGTAAACAAGATTGAATGAAGTTAAATACAACCCCAGACATGTTTGTGACGAGGAAACAATATAAGAACAAGCACAAAACAGTACATTTTGCATAATATGTGTCCTTTACATGTAAATCTAAAAGCTGATGAATTTCAAAATCAAAATAATTTATTGGTAGAAAGTCAGGATTGACTAAAGGCCAGGATTGCCATAAATAAACCAATTTATGAATCTGTGTAAAGGTTTTTCTGGATAGAAAATAGTCTGACTATTTAATTCACGATTCATTTTAGTTTCAAGTTTTAGTTTAAAATGAATTTAGTGATATCTGAAAATAAAAATGGGATTCCAGTCGAGTAAAGATCATCCTGGAAAGGATTTTTGTGAAGAAAATGCATTTTTTATGAATAAAACTGTTGAGTGTAAAGCGAAGGGATTTAATGGAAGGATGAGACAGCGTGTGATGGTATCAAGAAACAGACTAAACCAGGGGTGCAGAGGCTTTTTCCATCGAGGGCCACATATTGAAATATAGACCAATCGGAGGGCCCCAAAACAATCATGAAACGTTAAAAAAAGCTGCATTTATCTGATGTTTTAAGCACCACCACATCTACATTCAGTCTCAGTGCTTTAATATCAGGTCTGTGTGGCACCAAAATGTTAGTTATTTAGGTTGGAATTGTAGAAAATGTGAAATGTGCTGTAAATAGTACTTATCAGGACAATGTGGGCCAGTTCACCAGGAAGACTAAGGGCCAAGAAAAATTGGTCTGAGGGCCGCATTTGGCCCCCGGGCCTGAGTTTGGACATGCCTGGTGTAAAGGTTTTTCTGGATAGAAAACTCTGAAAATAGTCTGACTAAATCACGATTCATTTTAGTTTCAAGTTTTAGTTTTAAATGAATGGGATCCCAGTCGAGGAAAGATTGTCCTGGAAAGGATTTTTGAAAAGAAAATGTAATTTCTATGAATAAAATTGAAGGTTTTAATGGAAATATGAGTGACAGCATCTGATGACATTGTGAAACAGAATAAATGATGCTAAAGAAAGAATTCTCTCCAAGAAGAAGTGCAAATAAAACAAACAACTGAAATAAAAAGGCATTTTAATTAGATTACATTAGATTACATATTTAATTTTAGAAATGTGGGAAAATGCAGCTGCAGAAAAGAAGGAAAAAATGTGAAAAAAGAGAAAGAAATCTGAAACATTTAGACAAAGTTAAAGGACCATTTCAAGACATACAACTTGATTTATCTGCGCTCTTCTCTTTGAAAATATTCTGTATAATGATTGTGTGTGTCTTAATCTGTTTTGTGATTTTAATGTCATCGTATTGTTGTGTAAAGCACTTTGAAATGCCTTGTGTTCGAGCGTGAAATACCTTGACTCATTGTAAGTTGAAGAGCTGATCCTCACCTTTGAGTCCAGGTCTCCTTTCCACTTGAGCACGGCCTGGAACGTGGACAGCCTGGTCATGTCGAAGACCACCAGCGCCCCCACTGCCTCGCGGTAGTAAACGCGGGTCATGTGACCGTAACGCTCCTGTCCTGAACACACGGAAAACAAAGGAAACAGTGGAGTCAGGCTCATTGTTGGGGCGTGATTTGACCCGTTCGACCGGCTCAAGAGCAAATACAAGAGTCGACAATGGTTTGTTTGGTCCATCGACTTTAACGAGTGCAGCCTTTTGTCAATAACGGACTGGAGTGTTGCAAAAGACACACGATTTGAGTCGTTTTGAAGATATGCAGAATCAGACTGTTGAGTATTGTCTAAAAACTAAAAAAAAGAAGCAAAACAGTTGATATTTCTGCACTTTTTTGATTAATTTGAATCCTGAACCAAGACATTTACAGCAACATTTGAATATTTCTCTGGATAAATATTGTTATTGTTGAAAATGAACTTGTTTTTTTTGTTTATGTATTATTTATTAACCTTTTTTAGTTGCCTGGTAAAAACCAAATGAGGTTGAAATCTCTTTTAAGGACAAATTGAAACTGCAGCACATCTGAAAAACATTTACACATTTGCAGTAAATAAAATAACAACAGAGCTACATTTAAAAGCTCAGACAATGTTCATGGGCTTCTTGGTGTTTGTTTTTAAAAATAAAGTGAAAAAAAACAACAAAAAACATTCAGTTCAGATTGAAAAGTGTGTATCATCCATGTGCAACAAGGTGTACCTCAGGGATCTGTCCTGGGCCCAATACTCTTTATTATTTACATCAATAATTTGTCAAAAATCTGTAAACGTAAATGAATTTCAAATGTTTGATCTTCTGCGTCTTGTCCTGGTCGCTCTTGAAAAAGACTTTTTTAATCTCAGTGAGTTTTTAAACCGGGTCAAATAAAGGTCAAATAAAAAAAGAGAACGCTCGCTTCCCCAAATCAGCGGCACTTGAAGGACAAATATATAATAAATGTCACAAGGAATAGTGTCTTTCAATCTCGGCGTAAACAGGAAGGAGCAAAACCACGAAGAGTGTAAGAAAATCCCGTCACGTGACACAGTGATATCATTATTTACCAAAAATTCGAATAAATCAGAGACAGAGTTTATCTCCAAACACTCTGTAGACGAGGAAGGTCTGTCACTGTCTCCAGATGTTTATGATTTCTATGGAAGATTTCACAGTTTGGTACTAAGATGCTTATTTGTTCAAACATTTGGACAAAATTAAACTTAACCCTAAACAAAACACACTTCCTCCGATGGTGTGTAAACCTGTCACGATAATTACTACATCGACTTATCGTTCAGTAGATGATCAATGGGACGATATATTTTGGATCTGAATATTTATCGTGTGAACATTTTCTTTGCAATTGTGGGGAGATTATAGTTATTTTTCTGTAATACAATAATATTTGAGCTGTACAGGGTGGAATCAGTGATGTTTATGACACTTTTTGCCAACTTAAGAGTTAAATTCTGCTATTTATTTGTTGCAATTCATGTTTTTTTACAATAATGTATGTTTAGAAAAGGGGAAAATCCTGCTTAAAGGTTATTGTGTCAGTGGCATAAAGTAGTTTCAATATCATTGTTAATCCTGATATTTTTCTGCAGCAATATATATCGTAAATCAACATGTGTTATTGTGACAAGCCTGATGTTGTGCTTCACTGAAACAAACTCCAGCCGCTTTTCCCGGAGTCGCCTCATCCCTGGAAAGTGTGAAACCAAGAGCGTCGTCCGTCCGTCCAAACGCTCTCTGTCTGGACACATTTTCACGCACAGAAAAGTAAACAAGTCTGTGTTGTAGCTGTTAGCGGCTATTAGCCCCTCACAGAATACATGACGGGAGGGAGGGGCTGTGTGTGTGGGAGGAGCCATGTGTGTGGGAGGAGCCGTGTGTGTGGGAGGAGCCAAGGAGCCGTGGAGCAATAGAGAACGGTTCAGAAATAGAATCCGGATAGTTTTCGAATAGTGCACAGGAGAGAGCCAAGATTACACAAACATACTTGAATTACATTTTTTTTTACTGTTTTGAAACATGAAAAACAGAACCAGTCGATGCTATTCTCCTTATTCCAGAAGATGTCGTACGCGCCGCCGTCTTGTTTCCGTTGTAGTTCACACGGAGCAGACGAGCTCAACAGAAAATAAGTTCTACTCGACTAAAAAGACGTTTTCAGGAAATCGTTGCAGTGTGTCTTGTTGTTGCTCGTGTTCATTAAACATTTTACACAAATCAATCTACTTTATGTAACATTTTAGCGTCAGACTTTTCCCTCGTTCATCATTAGCTTTAACGGAGTTCTCGTCAAGCGGAAGTGCGTTTACAACAAAAGTGGAGGTGTTTGTGCTGATGACACTGAACTTTACCATGAAATATCTCAAAGGTGAATTCACAAATGTTGAACCTGATTATTTCTCTCACTGACCTGAACATAGACCATAAAAACAGTGGACGATCGGAGTGTGACGTCATAGCGTTTGGCTCCAGCTAAATGAAGCTAATCGTGGCTAGCAGTTATAGCGGCTAAAGTGGAGCCAGACTCCATATTTGGAAATCCGAGTGCCGTATCGTAGCAACCACACGGACCAATCAGGAGCGAGGTTGTTAGCGGGAGAAGACGGGGGCAACGTGCGGCGCTAGCTGTCAATCAAACCTGTTGCTAACACGAGTAAAGTTAACTTAATGTATGAAGAACATCACGGGAATAAAACACCAGGATCATGTGGAGAGCGTCAGACGGACATTTTAGTTCCAGATGTGAGTTTGACAGAAGAACAGAGTAAAGACACCGATGTCACAGAAAGAGAATTGCTCGACTTGATGGAGCCAGAACAGACTCCAGAGTCACTTCCTGTTTGGAACGTGGGCTCCGATAGTCCACAGTTTTTACGGTCTATGGACTAGACCTAAGAAATATTTATTTTACAACTAAAATTTGCATTTTAACAATATTGGTTTCAGCTACCCGCCATCTGTGCTAAATATTATTCACCTTATTCTGCCCCGCCCACTTTTGCCTCTTTTTGCACTTTTGTTGTAAACGCACTTCCGTTTGACGAGAACTCCGTTAAAGCTAATGATGAACGAGGGAAAAGTCTGACGCTAAAATGTTACATAAAGTAGATTGATTTGTGTAAAATGTTTAATGAACACGAGCAACAACAAGTCACAACACAACGATTTCCTGAAAACGTCTTTTTAGTCCATGTAGAACTTATTTTCTGTTGAGCTCGTCTGCTCCGTGTGAACTACAACGGAAACAAGACGGCGGCGCGTACGACAACTTCAGGAATAAAGTGAATTGGCTGATGGAATGTTGTGACGTCACGAGAACAGAACCTATACATTTGACTTTATTACGTGCAGAACATCGGGAACATTAACTAGTTCTGTTTTTCACGTTTCATAACAACAAAAATCAGGTACAGCTCCTTTAAAAAAACACGTCAGGCATGTTTTCCACGACGGAATAACGTTATCACATGGTACAACGCTCCAAAAAGTACATTTTCACCAAATAACTCTTTAATATTCCCTGTCCTCACATTTTCACACAGGCTGCAGCTCCAGGTCCGGGTCACGAGCCGCCGACCGACATGAATCCACTCCATTCTGGGCTCCGAGCTCAGATCATGTGCAGTAGGTTAGCGCACTGAGCTCCCATTGACTCACGGCTAACAGGCTAACGCTAACAGGCTAACGACAGCAGAGGAACTCGAGGCCGTGTGCTCATGATTTGGCAAAAATACTTACTTCTGCAAAAGCCATTCAGAGCAAAGACTTGAGCTAATGTGATGTAAGTGAAAAAGAACTATTGATTATTGACAAATTAAGCAAAATATTTAACAGTAATGTCATATTGTACAACATTCCGGTCAACGCAGGTGGAGTAACTTGAGTCGTACAAGTTCATACACTATTCTATCTTAAATTTAGAGTGTTTATTATGTTTTTTTGTTCTTTTTTGAATTCGTTTTGGGTGATTTGTACGTGACAAGTCGAGGCGTAACTTGTTTTTAAGTGTTGTGCTCAGACTGTGACTTCAAGGACGACGATTCAATTTGGACTTGAACTAATTGTTGAGTTAAGGCCCCAGTTTGGAGTTAGTTCTGGTTTAGTTCTCGGTTAGTGCTGTTTTTTCAGTCTCGACTTGTTCAGACCTTACACTAGGACGAGATAATATGATACAAAAATGATTGATTCCATGTCACAAATCGCAGAGAAAGAAATTATGGTAAAGTTCTTCTAATTTCGATTCTTTGTGAAAATTTAAATATGAAAATATCAAATAGTCCAGGAGGGTCCAAACTGTTTTCACTGAGGGCAGCATTTTGAAGCAAACACAGAGCGAATTATTGAATCTTTCAAAGTGACGTAGTTTTGAGGCGCCACCACACTTAAAGCTGGGGTAACGGACTTTATTGGGCTTAACTTTTTTAAAATTTTGTGTTTTCCATCAAAGAGTATCTTGTAAAGGCAGCACTTTCTGACAAAAATGAGACCTCTGCGTGCTGTCTGCGTCTAATTATAAAGTATTTTGTCTCAGAGTAAGAGCTAAAAGCAGCGCTCTGATTGGCTGCACTTGGGTGGTCCTCCTCAGTTTCACTTTGTCGTCTGGAAAAAGTTGTTTTAAAGCTCCACACAGGACTAAAGATGAATTTATGTGGATTTTAATGATGCGCCAAAGGGTTTGAGAGAGTGAGGGAAGCGTTAGATAGAGTTAAAAACCTACTTCCTGTTCAGCAGTGTAAATATCAGTACCCCAGCTTTAAATAAGGCTTCAGATTAAAGCACACATTCTGCTACATTGACTTTTTTGAGCTTTTAACCCTGTTCTAACAATATTCCGTCATCAAAAACACACCTGAAGTATCATTCACGCTGTTTTGAGTGTATTTTCAGATCATCTACGTCATTTATCAGAGAATCTTCTGCTGTTTTAAGTCCTTAAATCATCGGCAGACTCGTTCTTAGCATATCTTCCATCTAAACATGATAACTGCTGCTGCTAGCGTGATAACATCTGAGATAATATAGCAGCATTTATACAAATTTTCAGTTAAAACGACTACTTTTGGTCATTTGGGTCAATTCAGCAGGAAGCCTGAGGGCCAACAAAAATCCGTCTGTGGGCCACGTTTGGCACGCGGGTCGTACATTGGACACCCCTGGTTTTGTGTTTGTGGTGATGGTTTTTATTTTGACACAGTTTGAGTGTTTTTATATTTTGTTTCATTTAAGTTATTTTACCTTTAGTGGATGCTGAAGAACTAAACGACAATGATACTCTCACATTCTCACATTGTGCGAGCCAAACTGCACCGAGCTCAGCCTCAGACCAGCCCTTTATGTAAATGACGCTGTTATCAGGAGCTGATAACAGCGTCATTGCTCAAAGGCACATGGGCACGGCACAGACAACAGTGTGCAGCGTTTAAAACAGACGTAATGTTGAGTTAGACTTTACAATGTTGACATTTTAGAACCGCAATATAAGAAGAAGAAAAGGCAGAGTGTTTTTTAAGTTCAGTCTTATATATTTCCAACTAAGTGCAGTGGGATGAATTCCAGCCCAAATGATCAGTGCTTTTTGCTCTGGTTTTACTACAAACTTCTTCCACTAAGACCTCAATAACATACATAACAGTAAATAAAAATGAGGCACAGGCCCTTTAAGAGCACAGGACTAGAATACATTGGGACAGTTTTTAGAAATTTAAAGGTCCCATATTCTGCTCTTTCCCCCTTCACACAGTCTATTCTAAGGGCTTTGTTGATACATTTTCTCGTTGTGTAATATCCATAACATAACAGTTTACAAAAAACACCAATTTCTTGGACTGGCCCCCCTCCTTGTAAAAGCAAACGGCTCACTCTGAGATCTGACCCCCCCGAACAGAGAGCAGGCTGCCTCCCCCGCCCAACCCACGCGCCTCCCCCGCCCAACCCGTGACGAAGCCTAGAGTGGAGATGGTGCATGCGCCGTGTGCTCCGGTAAACAGCGATACACAAACACTGAATAAACATTTTATCCGTCCTGACGGTGCGTCGTGCTGAGTCCTACGTCCTGGATCTGACCTGGAGTTTGACGTGCTCCAGGGCCTCGACGACGGACGTGCCGTTTGGTAAATAACAAGCTAACTCTTCGATCTGTCGTATCCATCGTGTAATTACTGTGTAGCATTAGCATTAGCTGTTTTTATTCTGCGGCTGCGCTCTTCCTGGAGGCGTGGCTTAAACACCGCGTCATCCTGGTGAAGCGCGTCATCTTAGTGAGGAGCCCCCGTCTGCTGCTCTGCCGAGGGGGACGGAAAAGACAGTTCTCTAGCGAAAACATGAGGGAATCAATCAAAAAACCACTTTGGGCACAAAATTCGAGGCACAAATAGCACTGGAGGAAGGTTAAAACCTCTGAAAAGTCCATTTTGCATGATATGGGACCTTTAAGTATTAGATGACAATCGAGGACTGGACCAAAATGATAATGGATATTAAAGGGCCTGTATCTGATTTTTATTTACTCTAATTCAGATAAATTCTCTTTACGTCACACGTTGTTTGACAGAAGTAACTTCATGGAAAGACATTGTGTTTGTGATGTATGATCTGTGCTTATTATAAACGCACTTTGTTTGGAAAGAACTAGCGCAGAAGTCTTTTCCAGGGTCACCTCTTTTCGGCCAATCAGGCACATCGTACACTAAGAATCATGGGAAATTATCTGCTTGACACTGTCCCAGACTGTCATTCTGTCATGATGCAGTTTAAAAAGTACTAAAAGTTAATTGTTTGGAGAGTTAGAGGAACAATATGGAAACAACTGCGTCAGACGATTGAGTGACAGGAAGGACTATGTGGGCGGGGCTAACGGTTCAAACAAAAACATGTTTCAGTCTCATATTGAAAGTCAGGTACAGGCCATTAAAAAACAACAACAACAACACTTGAATCTAATTTGAAAATGGACCAGTTTGACAGACTGTGGACTAAGTGTGACTTTCATTTGCTTTTTAATTCAAATGGCTTTTCAAACCCTGATCCCGTCAGGACTTGGAGACCGTTGGACACCAGGAGCCACAGGGGGGCGCTGGAGGAGGAAATGTCATTGTGTCCTTTGGCAAGAAACATCACCCACACTACTTAAAGACAATAAATTAGGACATGTATTTACCTTGTTGACATGTTTTCGGCTGCTTAAAGTCTATTCACCTATTCATCTTCTACTCACCGGGAAATCGTTGCGTTGTGACTTGTTGTTGCTCGTGTTCATTAAACATTTTACACAAATCAATCTACTTTATGTAACATTTTAGCGGCCAGACTTTTCCCTCGTTCGTCTTTAGCTTTAACAGAGTTCTCGTCAAACGGAAGTGCGTTTACAACAAAAGTGGGCGGGGCAGAATAAGGTGAATAGGACAGGTTCTCGTTTTTCTGTAATACTGACTTAGTTTGGTGGGAGGGCACCTGTGTTAAATATTTATCACAGTTGACATATCTGAAGTAGCAGTTTGTGAAGAAAAGTTCTAAAATGGAATCCCTCTGTGACGGCATCAAAAAGAGACGTACAATTGAAAATAAACAGACCGTTAACACATTTTTCTGATGGATTAAACAGTCCTTCAACAAAATAAAGTGTTATCAGGGATTATTATTTGTCAAATCATACTATTGTGTAATGTATGTGGATTTTGGTCATTGTTTACAGTCTGGTCGCTATGTCATATTTCCTGCCCGTGACCAACCATTGTGACATTATAAACTTTATGAAAACTGTCAAACTGAGAACAAAAAGGAGAAATGAGTCTCACTTCCATCAGTCTGCCCCAGGACAGCTGTGGCTACAGTCGTCGAGTGTGGAGTGAATGAATAATGCAGAGTGTCATGAAAAGCACTAAGTCTAATGTGTTATTATTATTATTATCATCAAAGTGTTGTGAATCTGTTTAAGTTATGTCCTTCTTGTGATCTTTTCTCTGTTTTATGCTTAATAAGGAAAAAGAAAAAAAAAATGATAAAAAAAATTAAAATAAGTATTAGTATTCCTTATTATTATTATATTATTAATAATGTATTTCTGTATTATTTCTGTATTTCTGAATGTATTTTTCTTACTATTACTTTTTTGTTTTAGTTTGTTACGTTTGCTGGGTGAAAAATCATGAAAAATTAAGTCAATAATCATAAAAATGCACGAGAATAAGCCTTTTGTAGCTCGAGGCTGTAATTAAAGAACGTCCGTCGCTGTCACGCATCATCCAAACTGAAACAATGCAAAGTTTAACCCAGAAAAGCAGCTCTTTGGCCCCTTTCCCCGCACTCACCAGCGATGTCCCAGAGCTGGAGCCTAATCACCGTCTTGTGATCCCAATTGAGCACTTTGAGAGCGAAGTCCACGCCGATGGTCGCGCGGTAATGCTGCGAGAAAACCCGGTGCACGTAGCGCTTGATGATGGACGTCTTGCCCACCCCCAGGTCCCCGATCACCAGCACTTTGAGCAGCCGCTCCTGCTGCATCCCGGCGCGGCTTCAGGGCTGTGCAGACGCGTAAAGACGGAGGTGTCCGGAACAGGCGCTGAACACGACTTAAACTCGCCCCGCGCGCGTCTCCAAAGTTAATCCGCGCGAAATCGTCGAATTGTGCGCCGTCGGCCGTCGTTGCATCATCTGTCGGACGCGTAGGAAGTCAAACAATGCGAGAAAAAGGAGAACTCGACGTGTCAAACGCTGTCGTGGCAAAAGAAAGAGGAAAAAGCGCGTCTTCGTTATCTCGCCGGACTGTGGTTTTCTTCGGGCGCATCACGTCGTCGTCGTCGCCTGTGCGCAGGACGCGATAACGGCGCTCGTGCGTAAAAATGTGCCGAAAGTCGGATGGAGCTCGGTCAGTGGCGGCGACTTTTTTGGACGCACGAGCCAAAGTGTCACAAGTGTCAAAGAGCCACGCCCCCGGCATGAGAAAAGGACCACTGCGGGACTTTTAAGACGCGTAAACGAACAAAAAGCAACGTGGAATGCGTCCAACACGTGGTAAGACGTTTTAACTTTTTATAACAAGGGGATCTTTTTGCATTTTAATTTAAATATTAACCAGTTTGTGCCAATTTAATTATATTTTCTATAACTATGTGGCTCTTTTAAAATAATTTATTCTTTTCAGAGAAGTTTAACGTCTATTGTACCGTGTCTTACTTAAAGTGCGCATGACAGGTTTTTACGATTTCCTAGTTCTGACTTTATTTGGTGGAATAATACCTGTTGTACAAATAAAAGAGAGTTTTACACCAGTCAGTTGCCAGTTTATGAAGAAAAGTCTGTGAAAAGTGTTTAAAATGATGGAAGTGCAGCAGAGATCGGACACGTGATGATGTCACACTGGGGCGACTCCATTCAGAGCAATTTACGAACAACAAACACATTTTTCTCATTTAACAAAATAAAGCTGTTCCGGTGTGAAAGGAATAATGATTCTGTGGCATTAGAGGAGTTTTGGTATGGTTGCCGGGTAACAGTTGTAGAATTTCCTGTTGTGATGTCATAATTTACAACCAGGAAGTGCAATTTTAAACCTAAAAATTGGCCAAACTGGGATTTTTTTCACCCCAAATTTTTAAATATACTGATCTCATTGTGTTTTTGTTAAGAGTTGAAACTGTCAGAGGAACTTTAAGTAAAAATAAGTGACAAAAGCTTTACGTCGACAACTTTAAATGATTTGAGACATTGATATTAACAACAGTAAATGGACATTTTAGTTGCAGCAGTGAAGGAGGAAAGTTATGGATAAACAAATTAAAAATGTTTTAAAGTGATAGAGAATAAATAGTAAAGCACAGGTCTATTGTAACGGCAGCTGCAGTTTCCTAGTTCCTCCACGTGGGGGCGCTGTTCAATAACATGAAGTAACAGATGGTTGGGCTGTGACTAATGAAGACTTTGCCCATTAATTGATGAGCGATAGTTCTTTCGAT
Organism: Rhinogobius similis; assembly: GCA_019453435.1. NCBI lineage: Eukaryota > Metazoa > Chordata > Actinopteri > Gobiiformes > Gobiidae > Rhinogobius > Rhinogobius similis. The sequence continues at coordinate 26,228,704 of CM033640.1, read as the reverse complement.
GAAGCCATTAGTTTTTTTGAATCCTGAAAAGCCCAGGAATGAGATTTTTACCCAAAGGAAGTGAAAGTGATGGTCCTGGAGCGTTTACAGTGGATTATATGGATTACATCATTCAACTACACAGTTCTAATGACTTGATTTTATTTTTTTCAACACGGTGACCAAAGTCCATGATTTTTACAGTTAAATTTCATATTTTGAGATAAATAAATAATTATAAACACTAATAATATTTATGTCAGTTTCCTTCTTTTTATGATTAGTAGTACTTGCAGCAAGTTAAATACCTTTGAAAACAAAATGTACTGGCTTCATTAAAATGTACACAATCAAAATAAATGTTATGCGAAGTATTGAAGCCTCCATTTTAGATAATTTTAACTGTTCAACTGCACATATTAGATTTAAGATCAAATGATTATGATCCCATTTTCTTAAATAATCTTAAAGCATTTGACAGTGGGATTGTACTGTGTGTGGGTCATTTAGTTTTTAACGCGGCGTATTGCTTTTATCTAGGATTAATCTTCTTCATCTTATATCTACAATTGAATCTCATTAAACCTCTTTTATTCTCTGGTTTGGAGTCGCGTCGTCACAAATCAAATCCTACGTCACGTCCTCAGCACACGCCAGTCGCCATTTTTAATGAACGGAAAGTAATGGTAAACTTCACTTTGCTCTTCAAATCCACAAGAAAAATTGTCACAAATGAGTCCAAACAGCAAACAACAATAGAATAAACACGACAATAAAGACAACTCACCTGGTCACGGCGCAGCTCCATGTTCCACTGAGTCTTTAGTTGTGTCACATGGTCACATTATTGTTATTATTATTTCTCTCTGAAGGTCTCACACTTGTTAAATGAGAGACGAGCACTCACAGTAAACATCGTGAGGGTTCAGGTTGTGGACTTCAGCGCCTGGAGCTCAGAGTTTGGCTCGGTTTGGTTTGTGCACAAATGTCGAATTTGGATTAAACTGTCCTAAAGTCAAAAAAAGTGCCGCTGTCAGTGTTTAAAACTGACTGCTGTGATCCACAAGAACTAACCACAGCATTTACAGTCATTGGGGAAATACAGCGTGGTTATTCCAACTTTGAGGCCTTTTTCTCGCTCACGTAGCTCTTTGGTCACACGTTCTCTTCAGATGGGGTCAGTGTTAGTTTTCAGTGTTTGAGGATCCTCTCCCGTCGTGCCGTGCTTTCTGTGGACGGTGTTTTCCCTTTGGTTGTGATACTCGTCTGAACCTGAGAATGGAAGCAGAACGTCCCAGCAGCAGCTCCACGCTCTTCATGCACTGCACCTGTCAGTCTGAAACTAATCTGGACCGGAGGCAGAAGGGTTAAAGTGAGACTGGTGTAGCGCCCTCTGCTGATGCTCTCAGTATTATCAGAAGTAGATCAAAAGTCATACGCAATGTCCTGACGGGGTTTTATTCAAGGGAGACTTATTTCTTGAATTCTGGTGCATTTTAAGAGGTTTTGAGCAACTAAAAAATAAACATCTTTAGTAGGCACAGGTGGGTCTGTTATTACAAAACAACCACTGCTGATTGTTGCTGATGACTGTTTTGAACTCTTGTGCTCTGTTGGTCTGTCATTGTTAACCTGTTACTTGTGAGAAGGTGGGACCATGAGATTGTACCTGCTGGATTTCATTTTTGAAAACTGGTCTATTATCTGGTTATGTTCAATGTAAGTCAACTAGTGTTTAAAAAAATAAAAAATAAAATACATAAATGAATGAGATAGATCATCTCGGTCCTTGTCCAGGACGAGTTAGACCAGGGGTGGGCAATTATTTTGACGCAAGGGCCACATTGGATTTTTACACTTGCCTGGGGGCCGGACCATTTTACACACGCTACTACACATAGACTTAATGCCTAAAATACACAAAAAATTACTACAGAATAGCAAAAATCATGACCTTTATTTAGTGGGAACAGTGCAGTTGATCACTCCTTTTATCCAATGCATCAAAGTTTGGTGTTATTCTAGTGGTGGCTGTTCTCAAAACTGATTTTTAATGAACAAGCAGCTGCTCAGGAAACTATAAAATGACAAATGCACCACGCCTAACTCATACAATTTTTTATTGAATGCTTTGCGGGCCGGATTAAAATGCCAAAAGGGCCACATGTGGCCCCCGGGCCTTAGTTTGCCCCCCTCTGAGTTAGAGATTGAGCTCTTCTGTCGCTGCAGTGAGCCAGAGCACTGTGTGATTTTGTGATGAGGGAGAGAGTAAAAGGTGTGGAAGCCATGAAGGGCCAGCCTCAGGTGGGACTTTTCTCCATAATCTGAGCGGAGCTGCTGGAGGATGTGGACAGGGAGCTCACGTAAAGGCGCTGAGAGGAGCAGAAGAGCTGAGGCGCTGAGGCAGGTCTGAATGACGAGCCGCTCAGATGAAGAGCACCACAGCTTCGTCACTTCCTGTCCACATGACAAACACAGGCTACACTCATGTGATAGTCCAGTGAAAACATCAGCAAACAGAGCGGACAAAGCAGAGTCGCTCTGGTCATCATGAAGTGCCATGTAACAGTGTGGACTTTGAATCAGAATCACTGTAATTTGTACAAATGTAGATGGGATTAACCTCAGAATATCACACAATATGACAAATGTAGATGGGATTAAACTCAGAATATCACAAAATATGACAAATGTAGATGGGATTAACCTCAGAATATCACACAATATGACAAATGTAGATGGGATTAACCTCAGAATATCACAAAATATGACAAATGTAGATGGGATTAAGCTCTGAATATCACAAAATATGACAAATGTAGATGGGATTAAGGTCAGAATATCACAAAATATGACAAATGTAGATGGGATTAAGCTCTGAATATCACAAAATATGACAAATGTAGATGGGATTAACCTCAGAATGTCACAAAATAGGACAAATGTAGATGGGATTAACCTCAGAATGTCACAAAATATGACAAATGTAGATGGGATTAACCTCAGAATATCACAAAATAGGACAAATGTAGATGGGATTAACCTCAGAATTTCACAAAATATGACAAATGTAGATGGGATTAACCTCAGAATATCACAAAATATGACAAATGTAGATGGGATTAACCTCAGAATGTCACAAAATATGACAAATGTAGATGGGATTAACCTCAGAATGTCACAAAATATGACAAATGTAGATGGGATTAACCTCAGAATGTCACAAAATATGACAAATGTAGATGGGATTAACCTCAGAATATCACAAAATAGGACAAATGTAGATGGGATTAACCTCAGAATATCACAAAATAGGACAAATGTAGATGGGATTAACCTCAGAATGTCACAAAATATGACAAATGTAGATGGGATTAACCTCAGAATGTCACAAAATATGACAAATGTAGATGGGATTAACCTCAGAATATCACAAAATATGACAAATGTAGATGGGATTAAAATCAGAATATCACAAAATATGACAAATGTAGATGGGATTAAGATAAGAATATCACAAAATATGACAAATGTAGATGGGATTAAAATCAGAATATCACAAAATATGACAAATGTAGATGGGATTAAGATAAGAATATCACAAAATATGACAAATGTAGATGGGATTAACCTCAGAATATCACAAAATATGACAAATGTAGATGGGATTAAGATAAGAATATCAAAAAATATGACAAATGTAGATGGGATTAACATCAGAATGTCACAAAATAGGACAAATGTAGATGGGATTAACCTCAGAATGTCACAAAATATGACAAATGTAGATGGGATTAACCTCAGAATGTCACAAAATATGACAAATGTAGATGGGATTAACCTCAGAATATCACAAAATAGGACAAATGTAGATGAGATTAACCTCAGAATGTCACAAAATATGACAAATGTAGATGGGATTAACCTCAGAATGTCACAAAATATGACAAATGTAGATGGGATTAACCTCAGAATATCACAAAATATGACAAATGTAGATGGGATTAAAATCAGAATATCACAAAATATGACAAATGTAGATGGGATTAAGATAAGAATATCACAAAATATGACAAATGTAGATGGGATTAAAATCAGAATATCACAAAATATGACAAATGTAGATGGGATTAAGATAAGAATATCACAAAATATGACAAATGTAGATGGGATTAACCTCAGAATATCACAAAATATGACACATGTAGATGGGATTAAGATAAGAATATCATAAAATATGACAAATGTAGATGGGATTAACCTCAGAATGTCACAAAATAGGACAAATGTAGATGGGATTAACCTCAGAATGTCACAAAATATGACAAATGTAGATGGGATTAAGCTCTGAATATCACAAAATATGACAAATGTAGATGGGATTAAGGTCAGAATATCACAAAATATGACAAATGTAGATGGGATTAAAATCAGAATATCACAAAATATGACAAATGTAGATGGGATTAAGATAAGAATATCACAAAATATGACAAATGTAGATGGGATTAACCTCAGAATGTCACAAAATATGACAAGTGCCATGTAACAGTGTGGACTTTGAATCAGAATCACTGTAATTTGGGGAAACCATTTCATTCGGGGCTGGACGTAAAACATCACGTAAAATTGGTCTAGTGGCGCCTATGGTTTTGACAATTCCTCTTTCAAAGCTGAAGCTAATTTAATAAAAAAAATTGTTTTATGGACTTGTAATAAAGTAAAAAAAAGTCCAGGCAGAATCCATATAAAAGTCCTGTTACGTTTTTATTTTATTTTAATTTGTGCTTTTGGAGTAAAAGCTGCATCTAATTCATCTCAGAATGTTTGATTTGATGTAAATAAGTTTCTTTTCACATTGAACACGTCCAGCAGCTGATGTTTCCTTTTATCAGATGTGGATAAAAATGAATAAATTAATACAAAATCTAACAGCAGCTGGATTTTAAGGCACACACTTTAACTGTAAAGTGTAGACTATTGACTCAAAGCAGGATCTGAGCCACACCCACAGCCTGAAGCCACACCCCCTGGACCCAAAGGAGCAGCTGGAGGCAGAAGGACTAATGATCTGTGCACAAACACACTATTGATCATTGTCCTTTATTTAAACAAGACGAGACAGATCCCGCCTTTATAGAAACGACAAGTTATATTGAAACGTACTTCTTTATGAGTGTAATATTAACACAGAACCTTCTCTCACCGAGACGCAACGATAAAGTGTGTGACAAATACATTTTAAATTGAGAACGGAGGCAAAAGTGAAGCGCAACATGATGAGACTTCACTGAGAAACTGGGATTAACCTCAGAATATCACAAAATATGACAAATGTAGATGATTTTGTCAAAGTAAAAGCCTCAGACACATTTAACTTTATCGTCTAAATAACATCTAAAACAGAATTGTTATTTTTATTGTTGGGCGGCAGAGTACCACAGCAGTTAGCGTTCCCATTTCACAGCAAGAAAGTCCTAAATTGGCTTCATTTCTGTGCAGTTTGCATGTTGTCCCTGTGTCTGCGTAGGATTTCTTTAACACTAAACACACACACAGCCGGTGAGTGAACGAGAACGCAGGAAAACACATGAAACTAACCCCGGCGCTGCGTCCATGAACACGTGTCCTGAACAAACGAACCCATCAATTAACTGGAGCGCATTACTGACACTTTGCATTTCTTATTTATCTATTTGTCCCAACACTTAGCGTTTTTGATGAATGCAGAATAATGATTTTCACCAAATTGATTTTTACCAAATTCTGCAGCTTCACGTCCCCTAATGCAGTGGTTCCCAAAGTGGGGGTCGCGAGGGATGAGCTGGGGGTCGCGAGGTGATTTCAAGATCTAATTTGAATAAATATGACACTTTATTTGTAATCAAAAACAGTATCTTTTAGTGAAATAGGGTCTAATAAGACTATAAACTGTTCAAATAGTCAATATTAAACCTGATTTAACACGCTTTGACACTTAAAATTAATTTTAATTTCACTTTGGGGGTCCCGAGTTGGTTACATGGATATTTTGGGGGTCCCGGCCAGAAACGTTTGCGAACCACTGCCCAAATGAACCTGACGACACTTCAGGGCCCACAATTATAATATATAGATAATTTTCTTCTATTTTTAGAAGAATAGGCTTAATTTTGAGTTAAGTAGAGCATATCAGCAAAAATATAATTATGTAAAATGGGTTTCAAGCTCAATAGACATTTCTGCCAATCACACCCCGGGTCCCCCCACCTCCCCCACTGGCCTTTCACTACACAGGGACAATGTAAGGAAACAGTTTCGGAAGTCCAACCCCCGGAAAGCTGCTGGACCAGACGGTGTCTCCCCCGCCACCCTGAGACACTGTGCGGACGAGCTGACTCCTGTCTTCACAGACATTTTTAACACCTCCCTGGAGTCATGCCATGTCCCAGCCTGCTTCAAATCGTCCATCATCGTCCCTGTTCCCAAGAAGCCCCGGATCACTGGACTTAATGACTTCAGGCCTGTGGCGCTGACGCCTGTCGTCATGAAGTCCTTTGAGCGCCTGGTCCTGCCCCATCTCAAGTCCTTCACCTCCTCCGCCCTGGACCCACTGCAGTTCGCCTACAGAGCCAACAGATCTGTAGATGACGCCATCAACCTGGCCCTCCACTTCATCCTGAAGCATCTGGACTCCCCGGGAACCTACGCCAGGGTCCTGTTTGTGGACTTCAGCTCTGCATTCAACACCATCATCCCTGCTCTGCTCCAGGACAAGCTCTCTCAGCTCCACGTGCCTGACTCCATCTGCAGGTGGATCACTGACTTCCTGACGGGCCGGAGGCAGTGCGTGCGGCTGGGGAAGAATGTCTCAGAGACTCGTACTATCAACACAGGAACTCCACAGGGCTGTGTACTTTCTCCTCTGCTCTTCTCCCTGTACACCAACTGCTGCAACTCCAGCCACGACTCTGTAAAACTGATCAAGTTTGCAGGTGACACCACCCTCATCGGACTCATCTCGGACGGCGATGAGTCTGTCTACAGGAGGGAGGTGGACCGGCTGGTGTCCTGGTGCAGCACCAACAACCTGGAGCTCAACGCCCAGAAGACAGTGGAGATGATCGTGGACTTCAGGAAAGTCTCAGCCCCCCTGCCCCCCCTCGCCCTGACAGACTCTCCCATCACCACCGTAGACTCTTTCCGCTTCCTTGGCACCACCATCACTCAGGACCTCAAGTGGGAGCCGACCATCAGCTCCATCATCAAGAAGGCCCAGCAGAGGATGTACTTCCTGCGGCAGCTGAGGAAAGCCAAGCTGCCGGCGCAGATGATGGTGCAGTTCTACACGGCCATCATCGAGTCCATCCTCACCTCCTCCATCACCGTGTGGTACGCTGGAGCCACAGCCAGGGACAAACAGAGACTACAGCGCATTGTGCGCTCTGCTGAGAAGGTGATCGGCTGCAGCCTTCCATCTGTCCAGGACCTGTACGTCTCCAGGACTCGGGACGAGCAGGTCGGATCACAGCTGACCCTTCTCACCCTGGACATGGACTATTTGAGCCACTCCCCTCGGGCAGGAGGCTACGGTCCATCCGGACCAGAACCTCCCGCCACAAGAACAGTTTCTTTCCCTCTGCCGTTGGACTCATGAACACTTTGTAACACCTGTCACTTCAACAATAATACTATTTAAGAACAATCTATTTGCACTACTCATTTGCACATTGCACTATCTGCCAACTGTACATTCTGTATATAGTCTATCTTAGTCTATTTTATTCTTAATTTTATGCATGCCTTTTTATATATTTTTATATTTTATCCTTTGCTTTATGTTGCACCTACGCCGAAGCAAGTTCCTACGTTTGTGAATTTCACTGACAATGGCAATAAACAATTTCTGATTCTGATTCTGATTCTGATTATCTTTTAGGCTTCTATGTGGACAACCTTTGGGGCCCTGAACCCTAATTTGGGAATCACTGCTTTAGGCTACAATGTTAACATTATTATTATTATTATTATTATTATTATTATTATTATTATTATTATTGTTGTTGTTGTTATTATTTTCAATTTTATCAACAACATTTTTACAAACTTAAGCACAAATTAAACTTTTTGTGCCTATTTTTTCCATCATTTGTATCAGAGAAGCGTATAACTGACTTTTCTATCCTGGAAATGTGAAATTGTTGCATATTTTCTGTCATAAAAGCCTAAAATAATTTGCATTTATGTCAGACTTAAATAATTCACGGCTCTATTTGATCAAAATGAAGGACGCGGTTCCTTTTTTTAAACAAGTTTGAATTTAAACCCAGTACAACGCTCTGACTGCTGCGTGAACCTCTGACGCTCCTAAAACTACAAATCCCAGCGCAGTGGCACTTCCGGGTTTGCGCCGTGCCGTAGTGTCACTGAAAACGCGCAGCAGCTTTTTGGAAAGAGTCGAATAACTGCGTCCACCTTTTAAAGTTTTTATTTCAAACAAAAACGACGAAAACAACAACAAGAAAAAAACGCAATGCAAGATTAAAGACGCAAAACGCAAAACCAATAATGTTTTAAACCTTTTTGAGTCACTTTTTTTGATTGAATGCAGTAAAATATCATTCAATTAGTCCAACTAGAGATAAAAGAAGACTCTTCAAAATAACCTTTCACTGTTTCTGTGTTTGGTGTCACTTTTTGGCCGATTATTATATTAAGGCTGCGTTCACATTAATCCTGGTTTAATCCTGGTTAGAGTCAGTTTTACCTAATTCAGGTTTAATTCGGGGTTTAGTCCAGTTAAGTCCCATTTTTAATTAGTTAATTCAAATTTATTTAACACCTGACAATCCCAAAAGGAAAAAAAGGTATTTAATATTTGTTACGTAATGTATACAATCTCTATAGCAAAGGTTCACTGATGAATTTGATCGTTTTATGTTGTGTTTTAGTTTAAATCACTGTCTCAGGCTCAAACACTGACACACATTTATTGTCGACATGTATTTGCAAACTTTTAAAATGTGAAATTGTAACTTTGCGTATGATTTTTCCCCCCAGATTTTTCTAATTAAAATTCCAAAAACTGACACAATGATATAAAATAATGATTAACTAAATGTAAATTACAAAAACACAATTATTTCTGATATTACACACTATATTACGCACATTACGCACAGTTTTATGGTCTTTATTCCAAAATAGTTAAAATTGGTCTTTTTTGCTCTCTGTGGGTAAAGCGTTAGACTGAAAACACTACATAAAAGTATTACATTAATCCGCGAGCCTTTGTTTAATAGATTCATATACATTTTTATGACAAATAATAAATCGTTTTTTTCCCGTTTGGGATTTCCAGGCGTTACATTTGAGTTAATGGAGTAAAAATGGGACTAAACTACGAATTAACACAAAAATAGGGCTAAATTGCTTTTGCTTCGGCTATATTTGGTTTATTATTCCACTTTTTGCTGTTCGGTGGCACTCTGTCCACGCTGTGTTTGCGCGTGCGCCGCTGCGCCTGCGTTACGGCGCTGGTGCTGATGCGGGATGAGTCAGGCTCAGACGATGCTCCCGCTGCCATTTCATCCTCAGCTGCAGCGACGAGCCCCGGACACGGCGCGACCCCCGGCATGACCCCGACAGCGACGCACAGCCCGCCAGCCCCGCGCACCGCCCCGTGCCGCGCGTGACCACGACGTGCTCCGTGCGCTGCGAACGCGGATCGGCGCACCTGTTTTGCGCTGGACGACAGCGGGGCCTAGCGCAGCCTGTTGTTTTTCCACTCCCTCTTTTTTCGGCTTTGTCACGCTTTGGGGGGCGGCGGTGTCGGTGGGTTTTTTCACGCGGAGAGTCGACGGTGCCATGACGGAGCCCGCGTCCCACGAGCGCTAGACGAAGAGGAGCACGGCGTGACCACGTAAGGGCTGCGGATCCACACAATGCACGTTTGACGGTGTTGTGGCTGGTGTGTGCGGCGGGAGGGGGGCTGTGGGGGAACGCGTGGGTTTGAGACGAAATATGACGAGACATTTTGTCCTGAGCGCGACTGTCCACCATTGTCCCGCCGGCGCCTGCAGGACGTGCGCGGACCGCGGGCCGCACTTAAAGGAGACACGTCGTGCTTTTCCCAAGGACTCCGTGTTGAGCTGTGACACATGTAGATGATTATTATACATGATGTTCAATGTAAACTGCAACGCTGATCTGAATTGTTGAGTAATAGTAACAGGTCCCATTGACTTCCTGTTGAGAACGGCAGAACTGATAAGCTCCGCCTCTTCATAGTGACGCTGTAATGAGCAGCTGATTGTCAGTTACATGTTTTATTTGTGAAAAGTGGCTATGTGGCATTTTAGGACCGGACGAATCACTTGAAGTCTAATTATTCACATTAATCACAGCTAAGTACAGGATGTGGGCGGAGACAGGGGCTATATGAAGACAGGATTAACTCAAAAGTGCAGTTATTACTTTGATTTAAGGTGAGACGCTGCAGGTGAACAGGAAAAAATGTTAAATTTAAAGATATCAACTGTAAACTTCTGCTGTAGTTTAGTCACATAAATGTAAGAAACAAATGTATTACAAGTTTCTCATCATGTCATGTAGAAATAAGGCATTTTATGTGAAAAAATGGTCAAAATGTCACATAATTGGGACATTTAAATCTGAAAAATGGACAGAACCAGGTTTAAATTTCTTGGATTTCTTATTTAGTTTTTGAGTAAACGAGATTTGACAGAAAATAGTCCAAAAAATTCAAATTCCGCCTCCTTTTTTTGACTTAAAACTTCAATAAATCAGTTTTAGAATCAGATATCAAGAAATCCTTGTGTTTGGTCTAAATCTTGTTGAGTCCAGATTGTACAGTTTGGTGTAGGATCTACTTTAAGGCTGATCTTTATGTCTCGAGGGACAAAAATGCATTTTAAGAAAACGTCCTTTGGAGTTACAATGTCCCAGAGAAATCTATGGATGAAGTGGATTCAATGGAAGAATCAAACATCTTTAGGAGCAGATTGGACACGTTTGTTGTTTCCACATGAAAGTCGATATGAGAGAGAGAAAACTGACCAGAAAATGAAGAGTTTTGCCTGTAGAGTCTCACCTTAATATGAATAAACACAAGGTTAAAAGCTCCTTTAAGTAGATTTTGCAAATTATATCCCCTTTAAGTTATTTTATTGTCTTAAATATCGCTCGTCAGGAGTTTAATTGGAGTCGATTGCAATGGTCCAAGTGTCGTTTATTCAGAGCAAATGTTCGTGCATAAACAGCGTTTAAATCTGTGCGTGAAAATGGCTGCTAATTACCATATTTAGCATAATCATTCGACACACAGCAAAAAATGTAGATCTAGTCTAGTTTAAAATGACTTGAATTTATCATTTTCATCTGGATTTGATTAGTTTTGACTCATTTAGAATTAATTGCTGATGTGCCCCAGAATATTTCACTGGTTTCAAGGTATTTCTGATCGATAATTGCAATAATTTATCTTAAAATTAATTTGCCAATGGGGTAAGTCAAATTATCTTAACCCACTGGCAGATAATTTGGCTTGAAATATGAGGAAATGTATTGAAACAAGTCAGAAACGGTTTGAAAAAGGTAAAATAACCTAGTTCCGGCAAATAAATAGTGTTAACATATCTTAACTGGTCAAAACGTCTGAAATTAAGATTAATATCTGTAAATCAAGGCATTTTAACTCCTCCAGGAATTCCTTTTTTGCAGTGCAGTATTCATGTTGTAGTAGCCTGGTAATGACAAGGTTTGTAACTTTAAGCTAATCACACACCTTTCTAGTGTTTGTGCTGCCTTCCATTAGCCGGTACGATTCGACGTGTTAGCGCTAATGTGTTTTCAATGGGAGGGTTAGCGTTAGCCTCCAAACATCACAAAATCCAGGTGTGTTTTGTCGACAGAAACCACAGGCCACAGGAAAGTAACACCAGAGCGGAGTTAGACACAGTACACCTGTGGAGCATTAGCGATTAGCGATTAGCGCAGACATTAGCTAACAAAAATGCACCAAAAACACAGCGGGACACAATGAAATGTTTGTCTAATTTCACCAAGTGCCACAGTAAATCCTACAGAAATAAATGGGAGGGAGGGAGAGAGCGAGGGGGAGAGGGGGAGGGAGGGACAGAAGGAGAGGGAGGGAGAGAAAGAGGGAGGGAGAGAGTGAGGAAGAGAGAGGGAGGGACAGAGGGGGAGGAGGAGGGAGGGAGAGGAAGAGGGAGGGAGGGAGGGAGGGAGAGTGAGGAAGAGAGGGGGGGGCAGAGGGGGAGGAGGAGGGAGGAAGAGGGAGGAGAGAGGGAAGAGGGAGGGAGGAAGAGAGAGGGAGGGACAGAGGGGGAGGAGGAGGGAGGAAGAGGAGGGGAGACAGGGGGAGGAAGAGGGAGAGAGAGGAAGAGGGAGGGAGGGAGGGAGGGAGGGGGAGAGAGAGAGTGAGGAGGAGAGAGGGAGAGCCGGGGGGGAGGGGAGAGAGCGAGGGAGGAAGAGGGAGAGAGGGGGGGAAGGAGGGAGAGAGAGGGGAGGAAGAGGAGGGAAGAAAACGGGGGGGGGGGGGGGAGGAAGGAAGGGGGAGGAAGAGGGGAGGAAGAGGAGGGGAGAGAGGGAGGGACAGAGGGGAGGAAGATGGAGGGAGAGAGGGGGAGGAAGATGGAGGGAGAGAGGGAGAAAGAGGGGGAGGGGGGAGGAAGGGGAGAGAGGGAGGGAGAGAGAGGAGAAAGAGGGGGAGGGGGGAGGAAGAGGGAGTGAGGGGAAGAGAGAGGGGGAGGGGGAGGAGAGAGAGGGGAGGAAGAGAGAGGGACAGAGGGGGAGGAAGGGGGAGAGGGAGGGAGAGAGGGAGAAAGAGGGGGAGGGGGGAGGAAGAGGGAGGGAGAGAGTGGGAGGAAGAGGGAGAGAGAGGAAGAGGGAGGGAGGGGAGAGAGGGGGAGGAAGAGGGACAGAGGGGGAGGACGAGGGCGGGACAGAGAGTTGCTGGTTGATGCTAATGGCCTGAAGCTAAGTGCTAAGCTGTTAGCTTTGAGTAAACATTAGCACAAGTCAAACAGAGGAGGCGTTAGCAAATGTTTGTGTCTCTTTCTGTTTCTGCTGCTGCTTCTGTCACACGCGATTTAAAAACTATTTTCTTTGGACAACAACAGAGAGGAAAACAAAAAGCTGCAGGTAACGAGTGTTATTGCTTTGTCTAGATTGTTCCACAGTGTAGCATTAAAGTGGTTGAACGACACAATTTACACATAGTGAACATGATTTAAGATTTGACTAAACATTTAGCTATTTATCACAATTTGGACAGTTTTTGTAAAGTTTATATTGTCACTTCCTGTTTGAACATGAGCACAAATATGACATAGAGGGAATTCTACAGCTGTTACCATAGCAACCAGACTGTAAACAAGGGCCAACATCCATTTAAATTAAACAATAGTTAGGGATAAACAATAAATAACACCTGATACACTTTTATTTTGTGGAATGATGATGATGTCAGAAAAATGTGTCAGTCTCGTGTCGCTTATTGATGACATCACAGAGGGATTCAGCACCACTTCCTGTCATTTTTATGTTTTATTTTTCAGTTGTTCCTGACAAACTGTGACTTCACAGAAGTAAAACTATGATAAATATTTACCACAGGTTTTATCTCAACAAACTAACTTATAATTAGAAAAACTTGTCATGTTCACTTTAAATGTATCTGTCCCCAGTTGCAGTAAAAATGAAGGTTTCTCAAGTTATTTTTTAGAAAACACAGGATCAGTTAAATGCCATACTGTGGAAAATGCCAGGGAAAACAAAACTCCATCACAAATTTGATTTGATCTTGATTCTAAGCCACATTTATTGAACTTTTAACGCAAAAAATTTGGCAAAATTTGAATTTTTACGGCAATTTTCAGAAAAATATCCAAAATCTCTGAATTGTTTTGTATTTAATGCATCAAAACAAAATGAGGCAAGAAATTTAAACCTGGCTCTGTCCATTTTCTCAGATTAATATGTCCCAAATATGAAAACGCCTGATTATACATGAACATAGTGAATACATTTATGTGATAAAACGACACAAAACGTTTCAAATTTTCACAGTTTTTTCCTGTTTACCTGCTGTATCTCACATTAATAGTTAGGAATAAACAATAAATAATACTTTATAACACTTTTATTTTGTGGAATAATGGTTGATTTTTTTTTTATTGAACTTTTAACGCAAAAAATTAGGCGAAATTTGAATTTTTACGACAATTTTCTGTAAAATATCCAAAATTTCATCTGTCAAAACAAAACGAGGCAAGAAATTTAAACTTCTGTCCATTTTTCTAGATGAATATGTCCTAAATATGAAAACACCTGAATGAAAAAGAACATAGTGAATACATTTTTTAGTACATTTATGCGAGAAAACGACACAAAACATTCAAAATTTCCGCTGTTTTTCCTGTTTACCTGCCACGTCTCACCTTAAATGTCCCCCTGTCCTTCTTTCCAGACCCTTCCAGCACTTTGGGACTCTTCAGGACTCATCGGGACACTTTTGGACTCTTCAGGACTCTTCGGGACACTCCGGGACACTTAAGGACACTTCTGCGGCGCCTGTGGGACACTCGGGCCGAACATGGAGGCGATCTGGCTGTACCAGTTCCGGCTGATCGTGATCGGGGACTCGACGGTGGGGAAGTCGTGCCTGATCCGGCGCTTCACCGAGGGCCGGTTTGCGCAGGTGTCGGACCCCACGGTGGGCGTGGACTTCTTCTCCCGCCTGGTGGAGATCGAGCCCGGGAAGAGGATCAAGCTGCAGATCTGGGACACCGCGGGACAGGAGCGCTTCAGGTGAGACGCCCGGGGCGACAGAGCTCCCCCTGCAGGGCTCTTTTTACCAAAATAAGGAAGTACAATCACATACAAAAACAATTCATGTTGCCAAATATAAAAAAGGCAAGGCAAGTTTATTTGTAGAGCACAGTTCATACACAAGGCAATTCAAAGTGCTTTACAGAACAGGAAAAGTTGCATTAAAATCACAAAACACAAGAAGACACACAGAATAATTTTAAAATAAAGCGCTTTAAAAGAGAAGAGTGCAGATAGATCTTTCAGTCGTTTGTACGTCTAAACAGAACTGTTTTTAGCCTGGATTTAAACATTGTCAGAGTGGAGGCCTGTCTCACATCTTCAGGGAAACTGTTCCAGATTTTAGCTGCAAAAAACTGAAATGCTGATTCCCTATGTTTAGTCCTGACTCTGGTCCATGTTTAGTCCTGACTCTGGCACCAGCAGGAGGCCGGTCCATGTTTAGTCCTGACTCTGGCACCAGCAGGAGGCCGGTCCATGTTTAGTCCTGACTCTGGCACCAGCAGGAGGCCGGTTCATGTTTAGTCCTGACTCTGGCACCAGCAGGAGGCCGGTTCATGTTTAGTCCTGACTCTGGCACCAGCAGGAGGCCGGTCCATGTTTAGTCCTGACTCTGGCACCAGCAGGAGGCCGGTCCATGTTTAGTCCTGACTCTGGCACCAGCAGGAGGCCGGTCCATGTTTAGTCCTGACTCTGGCACCAGCAGGAGGCCGGTCCCTGAGGTCCTCAGAGTGTCAGATGGTTCATGTGGCTCTAACATGTCAGATGTTCTTTGGTGCTTTGTAGAGACTTGAACACAAGCAGAGCTGCTTTAAAGTCTATTCTCTGAGCCTGAAGCCAGAGCAGAGACCTGAGCACAGACTAATGTGGTGGTAATTCCTCTCTCAGCCACAGGGGGCAGTGCAGACCTGAGCACAGACTAATGTGATCGTACTTCCTGGTTCTTGTCAGGACCCGAGCAGCAGCGTTCTGGATGTACTGCAGCTGTTTTACAGCTCGTTTGGAGAGGCCAGTGAACAGGCCGTTACAGTCGTCGGACCCACTGGAGACAAATGCATGGATAAGTCTCTCCAAGTCTGGTTTAGACACTATACCTTTAATTTTGGCAATGTTTTTTAGGTGATAAAAGGCTGTTGATGTTATTGATTTGATGTGGCTGTCAAAGTTCAGGTCTGAGTCCATAACTGTGCTTTTCTAATCACTGGATTGCACACAAGTTCGATTTTTCTGCTTCTTCCGCTGTTGTGACACCAACCAATCAGAATAAAGCTGTTTTTCAACATATCGATTTCTTTCAACAAGAGCCTTTAGCATTAGCGTGATCCCAGAAAAGTAAACAAATTCTTCTGCAGATGTTTAAAAAACCTCTCAAAAGTAAAGAAAACCACACTGTCACTCGGTTCTAGTTCGGCCGACGGCTGCAGCTCGTCATCTTCGCTGTCCGTGCCTCGTATTGATTTTCTGTTTTGGGACCGCGGCGCTCCGAGTCCTCATTATGTTCCCGTCGGTCTCTGTTTCTCGGTGGATCGCTGGTGTTTGTGAAATGTTGTGTCAGGCCTGTCAAATCTGCGGGAAAACGCTGAGTCGGAACGCGGCGGTAACACAAAACAGACGAAATCTGATTATCGTGAGAAGAAACGTCAAGATTTTACGTTTTTTTTTCATGATTATTGACACCAAACAGCTGTGAAATCCTTGCTTTACTTTCTGTCACGTTGTCAAACAGATCGGCGTGGCTTTGGTTCGTTAGCTAAAGCTGCTAACCAACTGAAATCGAACTTTCTGAATGATAAAGTGAAGTTAATGCGACATAAACAGACTGGAATGTTTCGCAGTGTGGCATTAAACCAGGGCACTGAAGGTTATTTTTGATGACGTCACATTTTAAAGGGGCTGTACCTGATTCTTTCCGTTTTGAAACATGAAAAACAGAACTAGTTACACTTTTTTTTCGCGTAATAAAGTCAAATCTGTTTTTCTCCAGCACAGATTTATTGTAAAAGCATCTGTTCGGGTGAAAATTAGACGTCAGTGCTTTCTCTGCATTTGTTTATAGAGCATTTTATTCTACGAGAAGCAGGAAGTGCAGCGTTAGCATGCTAATGTTTGTTAGCTTTACCTGGGACAGCAAAAATCGCTGTGGGCTCAGAGACTCTTGAAAAGTGCTCATCGTGGTGAGTATTTAGGAGGCTGGGACTGCATTAAGAAACGTTTGAACATTTAAAATAGGCTAGTTCTGTTTTTATGTTTCAAAACAGTAAAAATCCAGTACAGCCCCTTTAAAGGAGAGTTGTCCAAACGTTTTCCATCAAGGGCCACATATTGAAATACAGGCCAAGCAAAGGGCCACACATCAGTCGAGAAACGTTCAAAAAAGTTGCATTTATCTGGTGTTTAAAGGTCCCATATCATGCAAAATGGACTTTTCAGAGGTTTTAACCTTCCTCCAGTGCTATCTGGGCCTCGTATGTTGTGCCCAAAGTGGTTTTTTGATTGATTCCCTCATGTTTTCACTAGAGAACTGTCTTTTCCGTCCCCCTCGGCTGAGCAGCAGACGGGGGCTCCTCACTAAGATGGCCGGCTTCACCAGGATGGCCAGCGGTGTTTAAGCCACGCCTCCAGGAAGCGCGCAGCCTCAGAATAAAAACAGCTAATGCTAATGCCACACAGTAATTACACGATGGATACGACAGACAGAAGAGTTAGCTTGTTATTTACCAAACGGCACGTCCGTCGTTGAGGCCCTGGAGCACGTCAAACTCCAGGTCAGATCCAGGACGTAGGACTCAGCACGACGCACCGTCAGGACGAGAAAATGTTTATTCAGTGTTTGTGTATCGCTGTTTACCGGAGCACACGGCGCATGCACTATCTCCGCTCTAGGCTTCGGCACGAGTTGGGCGGGGAGGCGCGCGGGTTGGGCGGGGGAGGCAGCCTGCTCTCTGTTCGGGGGGGTCAGATCTCAGAGTGAGCCGTTTGCTTTTACAAGGAGGGGGGCCAGTCCAAGAAATGGGTGTTTTTTGTAAACTGTTATGTTATGGATATTACACAACGAGAAAATGTATCAACAAAGCCCTTAGAATAGACTGTGTGAAGGGGAAAAGAGCAGAATATGGGACCTTTAAAGTGCCTCACACCTACATTCAGTCTCAGTGCCTTAATATCAGGTCTGTGTCGCAGCAAAATGTTGGGTTAAAAGTCTAGAAAATAAAGACTTTAATGGACTAAATGTGCTCATCGTTCCTAATAATCCTCCAGAGTGTCCCGCCTAACCCCGTGTGTGTCCAGGTCCATCACCCGGGCGTACTACCGTAACTCGGTGGGCGGGCTGCTGCTGTTCGACATCACCAACCGCAGATCCTTCCAGAACGTGCACGACTGGCTGGAGGAGGCGCGCAGCCACGTCCAGCCGCACAGCATCGTGTTCCTGCTGGTGGGACACAAGTGCGACCTGGAGGCGCAGAGGCAGGTCAGTGAGGGGATCATGGACGACCGCTTTGGTACTGTTTATCTGTGTTTGTGGAGGGACGCTGAGGTGAACAGGAAAACATGTTAAATTAAAAAGATATCAGTGTTAAACTTCTGCTGTAGTTTAGTCACATAAATGTAAGAAAAAAATGTATTACAAGGTTTTCATCATGTCATGTTTTCATGTAGAAATAGAAATAGCGTTAGGAAAGTGACTTATTATGACAAAAACACGACTAAAAGCAACCAAAACATGATTAAAAGCAAAAAGGTGACCAATAGCGACAAAAACGTGACTAAAAGCAACAAAAATCAAGCCATCATGACATGTTTTCATGTAGAAATAAGGCATTTTATGTGAAAAAATGACCAAAAATTCACATATTTGGGACATTTAAATCTGAAAAATGGACAGAACCAGGTTTAAATTTCTTGGTTCATTTTGTAACATATTAGTTATAAAAATGTACAGAGGGGATTTTGGATTTATTATTTAGTTTAACTAGATTGGACTAAAAATTGTCCTAAAAATAAAAATTTCACCTCATTTTTTTTACTTAAAACTTCAATAAATCAGTTTTAGAATTAAATATCAAAAATCCTTGTGTTTGGTCTAAATCTTGTTCAGTCCAGATTGTACAGTTTGGTGTAGGATCTACTTTAAGACTGATCTTTACGTCTCGAGGGAGAAAAATTCATTTGGAGAAAATTACCTTTGGAGTTAGTTGCTTTTAGTTGCATTTTTTGTCGCTTTTAGTCACGATTTTGTCACTTTCAGTCATGTTTTTGATGCTTTTAGTTTGTTTCTCATGCTTTTAGTCACATTTTTGTCGCTTTTAGTCACATTTTTGTCATTTTCAGTTGTGTTTTTATCACTTTTAGTCAAATTGTTGTGTCCGTTTTGTCTAAATCTTGTTGAGTCCAGATTGTACAGTTTGGTGTAGGATCTACTTTAAGGCTGATCTTTATGTCTCGAGGGAGAAAAATGCATTTTAAGAAAACGGCCTTTGAAGTCACAATGTGGAGTTTTTATTCAAATCAAAGACATTTTGTTGTTTGTGGAAGAAATGATTGCACTTCACCTGCAGCCTTTGCTGATTGCATCCATTTAAATTTCGATTTTGTTGAATTGTGCAGCTCTAGTCAGATAAAAAGTACTTTGCATTAGGGCTGGACAATTAATGGAATAATAAAATAATTATATAAACCAACAGTTTCCTCCACAAACAACAAAATATCCTGGGTTTTTTTTTTTTGGCATAAAAATAGCTATTTGTTAAAACAAGTGACAAAAATGTGATTAAAAGAAACAAAAACATAACTAAAAGTGATAAAAATTTGACTAAAAATTACAAAAACATGAATATAAGTGACAAAAACACAACTAAAAACAAAACATATTCCAGTCTTTTTGTCAATTCTCCTGGTTGTGTTTAAAATGTGAACTTTAAACAGAATCCCATTATTAAAACACAAATAACAAATCTAATCGCAATCACAAAACTGGTCAGAAAAATTGCAGTTAAGATATTTTTCCCACATCGTGCAGCTCTTTTACACTTAAATGTGTTTTTTGGGGCTATATATTAGATAAAAAACACCTCATTTAGCTTCTTGAATTGCAACTATTGTTATTTTTGTTTATTACAATAATAATTTGACCTGAATATTACCACAATTGTCGATAAAACGAATAATCTAGACGTTCCAAAACGCAACAGAGAGCGATTTGAATTAAGATGGAACACGATCAGTAACAGCACAGTTTCATTGACCAGTGACAGATTAAACCTGGTGTGTCTTAAAATAAGAGCGTTACGTAAGCAGCTCCTCAGATCAGTCGACTCTTCTTCCTGTGTTCAAGTCTCGGGAGACGAGGCAGCGGAAAACAACATCAGCAGAGGCTCACAGCACCGTGACCAAGCAAAAACCAGACGACTCAATTCATAATCCACGTAAACGCTGAGGACGGGCGAGTGCAGCGGTTTGTCGGGTCATTTGTGTGACGGGGCGTGTCGTTTGTGGTTTAAAGGGTCATTACCATCCCAGCTGAACCTGAGAGCGTTTGTCACACACCGAGTCTCTGTCGACTCTTCAGCCGTCGATCAGATACGACATTTAAAGTCTCATCCCAAAACTCAGGAGGAGGAATAACCAGTTCAGGAGGCAGACTTAAAGGGCCCATGACAAGTTGAGCGACTCATTTGACTAAAACGCAGTTAAGATAAATATATTTCAATTTCTACTAAACTCTTTGCACATTTTACCCCAGTTTAGCTGTTCTTTTAGGTTTTTAATCGGACTTCCTGGTTGTAAATGATGACATCACGCTAGGAAATTACCATAGCAACCACTCTACACTGGGCAAAACTCGTCTAACATCACAGATTTTGTTCATTTGACAAAGAGAAAAAACATGTGAGCTACTTTATTTTGTTGAATCAATGTTTAAAGGGTCAAAAAAGTTGTTTCTTTTGTGTAAATGACGCATAACCTTTGTCTCCACAGTGTGATGTCATCAGTTTGTTTACTACCTGTCATTTTCAACAGATTTTTCAATTTTTCTCCACAAACAGCGACCTGATTGGTGTAAAACTACAATTTATATTAACAACAGGTATTAATGCACTGAATAACGTCAAAATTTGAAAATCCTAAAAACCTGTCATACGCACTTTAAGATAAAATGATTTAAAAAAATGTTCATCTCATTATTTTTTGGTTTTGAACAAAATTTCAGGAATAGAGCTTTGCAAATGATCAGGAATGTGACATTAAAATGATTAAAATTAGGACCTGACCATAGACCGTAAAAACAGAGGACGATCAGAGTGTGACATCATAGCGTTTGGCTCCAGACAAATGAAGCTAATCGTGGCTAGCAGTTATAGCGGCTAAAGTGGAGCCAGACTCCATATTTGTAAATCCGAGTGCGTATCGTGGCAACCACACGGACCAATCAGGAGGAGGTTGCTAAGGGTTTCCGCCCCTCAGTGGGAGGAGACGGCAGCAACGTGTGGCGCTAGCTGTCAATCAAACCTGTTGCTAACACGAGCGAAAACGGCCCCTGGAAAAGGAAGCACCTGATTGGTCAGTTATTATTGATAATAACTTGATTTATGAACAACCAACGAGAAAAAAACACCAGGATCATGTGGAGCAGTGGTTCTCAAACTAGGGGCCGGGATCCCAATGGGGGTCTCCAGATGATGGAAAAATGTATACAATAGTCTTAAACAAGGCGTGACACCTTCAAATGCAGTGGTAAATGTAGATTCCTATTTGTTGCCGATCAAAGGCATTTTTCTAGGTCTGTATTTTCAAAATAAAATCAAACATTAGATATAAGGCTAATTTATCACTTTGTGTGTTGCCCATTTTTGTTTTTGGGGGACGCGAATGAGAACTATTGTTATTTTGGGGTCGCGACTGAAAAAGTTTGAGAACCACTGCTGTAGAGTGAGTCAAAACAGACATTTTAGTTCCAGATGTGAGTTTGACCGAAGCCGTTACAGAGAAAAGACACCAGTGTCCCAACAGAAAGTGAATGGAGCTCGACTTGAAGGAGCCAGAACAGCCTTTGTGTCACTTCCTGTTTGGAACGCGGTGGCAGCAGCTCCGATAGTCCACAGTTTTACGGTCTATGGACCTGACTGATCAAAAGATTTACTGATTAAATTGGACACTTTTGAAGAATCACGAGGAATCTGACATCTGCCAAAATGACTTCAAACTCTGTATCAGTATCAGCGCTAAAAAAAAAAAAAAAAAAAGGCATTGGTCGGACTTTGACTAAAGGTTCAGTCCTCGTCTTTTACCAATATTTGATTTGAACGTGTTTATTATTTCAGATCTGACGTCCTGATGCAATGACTAACAAACACAAACCCTGTAGACCGACCTCTCCCTCTTGTCTCTTCGGCAGGTGAGTCGTCAGGAGGCGGAGAAGCTGGCCGGAGCGTACGGCATGCGCTACGTGGAGACCTCGGCCCGGGACGCCATCAACGTGGAGCACGCCTTCACCGAGCTCACCCGCGAGATCTTTGCCCTGGTGCGGTCCGGCGACATCACCATCCAGGAGGGCTGGGAGGGCGTCAAGAGCGGCTTCGTGCCCAACGTCGTGCACTCGTCCGAGGAGGTGACCAAGAGCGACCGCCGCTGCCTCTGCTAAGAACCGCGATGGAGGGCGGAGCATCCCGAGCGAGGGGAACGAGGCTGAGGGACTGAAACAAACGCCAGCCGGAAACGGGAACACTTTTTCTAAGAGGTTTTTAAACTTGGGACTCTAAAATGTCTTGGAAACTGGGCCCATCTTTATCACGTGTTGAATTATAGAGGGTGACCATTTTGGAATATTTTAATTCTTCTTTAGGAGTCGGAAGTTGTTCTCATCTTGAATCGAAGGCGGTCATTTTGTGTCACGTTTTCTTCACCGTTTTTGTTTCCTCGGCCAAGATTTTGGGGCTTTTTTGTTGAAAAGTCATTGATTGATTTGACGCAAGGATCGTTGATGAAGAAGGCGCCCATTTGGAAATATTCTAAGTTTTCCTAAATTGTGTTCAGGAAAAGTGGTCCTTCACCTTTTTTTTTTCCTTTTCTAAGATTTTAGGATTGGAATTTTGGGGACTTTTTTGCCCAGTTTAATTAAACATTGATTTGAAGCAATGATCGTTGATAAAGAAGGTGACCATTTTGAAATATTTTAAGTTTTCCTAAATTGTGTTCAGGAAAAGTGGTTCTTTACCTTTTTTTTTTCTTTTGGTGAGATTTCAGGATTTAAATTTTGGGGACTTTTTTGCCCAGTTTAATTAAACATTGATTTGAAGCAATGATCGTTGATAAAGAAGGGGCCCATTTGGAAATATTTTAAGTTCTCCTAAATTATCGTTTCTTTGAACACTTTTTCTAGAAATTGAATATTGAAAGTGTTTTGATTTGAAGCAAGGATTGTCGATAAAAAGGCGGCAACTGATTCTTTTTGTTTTGTTTGTAAGATTAGACTTTTGGGACTTTTTGTTTAAAACCTTCAACCATTTTAAACTATAAATTGATTCGAAGCAAGGATCATTGACAAAGAAGGCGATGACTTTAAAATATTTTAAGTTCTTTTTAAATTGTCTTCATGAAAAGTGATTATTAATCTTTGTGTTTCATTTTTTTAGCTTATAGGATTCAAATTTTGGGAATTTTTAGTTTTAAAGTTAATTATAAATTGATTAGAAGCAAGGATCGTTGACAAAGAAGGCAATGATTTAAAAATATTTTGAGTTCTTAAATTGTCTTCATAAAAAGTGGTTCTTAATCTTTTTGTTTATTTTTTTTTAGATTTTAGGATTCCACTTTTGGGAATTTTTAGTTTAAAGTTTATTATAAATTGATTTATAAATTGATTGATAAAGAAGGCAACCATTTTGAAATATTTACTTTTTTAATTTCTTAATTTTTTTTCTTTCCTCAAGCACTTTTTTTTTTTTAGGATTTTAAGAATTTGAAGTTAGGACTTAAATAAAAATAGGTTTGAAGTTGTGCCGATCCAAATCATCCAAATCAAAGCAAAGATTGTCGACAGATTTGGGATTTTCTTTCAAAAACGTGATTCGTCTTTGGTCACCGTTTCGTTTCCTCGTAAACCGTCTTCAATATGCAATCCCATATCACTCCATCGCACAACTCAGACTCGAACGATGACGATGACTTTCTTTTGCGCTAAACTCCACTAAATCTCGGTATATTCCTCCAAAGAAAACGCCCGGGAACCCGACGGCGTCTCATCGAACCCACGACGGAAGCGGGACAACGTGTACAGCGGAAACGGCCAAGGACGAGGATCTATCGAAGAACGGACCAAATGTTCATCGTCCACCTTTTCCCGAACTATAAACCCACACGGATTTTTAAAGGTGGAGACGAGAAAAGGTTGAGAAGCACCTTAGTACGATCTCGGGACGACAAAAGGAAACAAAGAACTACATTACCCACGATGCACGGCGCACACAGACTGGATTTATGCAAGACGAGACGACGGAATAATAAATAATAATAATAATAATAAATACAGGGGGAAAAGAAGCTACAGGTACTTCATGTTTTGTTTAATTTGTTGAATTTGCCTTTAAAGTTTTTGTGCAATAATATGTTTCGTTTGATTAAAGGTGCACTGTGTAACTTTTCTGGTAAGTGTAAGGGTCCATGAAGATGTTATTGCAGTGTGGCGTCCAAAAGATCTAGCTAAATAAACGTCATTAAAGGATTATTTTTCTCTCTTTTAACCCTTTTCTAAGTAGGACTGTAGTCGACTAAAGACATTCCCCATCGATAAGTCGACTAAAAGGGGGCGTGGCAAAAATATATCTATATTTCTGCCCTCAGAAGACCGAAACTGCACAGGAGTTCATGCTAAAATAATAATTTACACAGAAAGGTACAAGTAAACAGTGTATTTGTTTGTCAGAGATACGGATTTACTCCAAAATCTTCTCGTTTTTGTTACAAATAATTAGTCGCTGAATAAAAATCTTGGTCGACTAAGACAGTGGCTCCCAACCTTTTTTGTCTTGCGTCTCCCCCAAGCTTTGTCTCACTCTGTTAACTTGAGTTTCAGGCAAATAAATGGGTTTACTAGTTACATTTAGTCAATTATTACTATTATATTTTTATTTTAATTATATTTATGGTCGTCCAGATACTGCAAAGAGATGCTAAATTTACAACTAATTAATTTTTATATCAGATAAAAGTACATTTGATCTTAATTTAAAACCTTAAACCCATCCAAGTGCCCCCTCATGTGCCCCTAGGGTCCCCGTACCCCTGGTTGGGAAACACTGGACTAAGGCACCATCGACCGATTAATCGACTAATCGACTAAAGGATCACAGCCCTAGTTCTAAGACCGTTCTGTCTGGAGTCGTATTTAGCTTCATTCAAATATATCCTGTTTACAAGGTCCTCTTCTCTGAGCCTCATAAAAACACCCCGTTTCAAATTTCCCAGATTTGTGCCGTCAAAAGTGGAGCCAGAGCTCTCCTGCTGTTGCCTTTAAGTCCGTAAATCATCACAGACTGAGCGTTCCTGACTCACCGTCGCAGCCGTGCAGTTCCCTCTGTCGCCTGTAGATGGAGCGCTGACACCAAATCCTGACGAGGGAACGCCCGACTGAGAGAGATCGTTTTAAATTCTAAAACATGAGACGCCAAAGTAAAGTTTAAAGGACAAGAGCAATGCAAATGATGTACACTGTGTCTTGTTTAAAGCCATATTGTGAAACATTTCGGGTAAACTTGTAAGAGCTCAAGCTCCGTCCACCAGAAAAGTTACAGAATGCACCTTTAATCACAAAAGTACAACGCCACAACAGCAGAAATGTGTCAGTTAATGCAGTAAATGACGGTGAAATTATTAGAATTGCAAAAAACAATTATTTAAATTCCTGTTTTTAGTGATTTTGTGACTTGTTTTTTTCTCAAAACTTTTATTTGCAAAAGCTTTAAAACATTCTAATATATTTTTTTTTACTTTTGTGGCGTTTTACTTCATTTATAGTGCAATTTTTATCACATTGTTTGCCTTTTTTCATCCATTTAGACAAACATTTGTAGTTTTTAATTTAATAAACATATTGTAAAGAAATAGGTTTAAATAAAGTGTTTTCAGCTGAAGTTGTTAAATTGGGTTTAAGCTACATTTACCTTCAAACAAAATCAATTTCTCCACAAAATGTTTCCAAGAATTAAGATAAAAACAACACAGACGCAACAAAAGGATGTTAATATACAATTCCTTAAGAAAAAGAAATAATTTTAGTTTATTTCTCATTTGATTTTTATGTTTTGTGCTAAAAAATGCTGTTTTGTTGTTGTTTTTGTGTTTACTCATCACTGCAGCAAAAACAGTGAATAAACATCAGATTTACCGTCAGTGAACGTTTCTGATGATTTTATTTGTGATTTTGGGGAGTTTTTTAAATATATTTTTGACCTAAAATGTGACGCAGCACAAGTTTCTGAAAAAGCTTTGTCAGGTTTTTGGAACGATTCGATCAGACAGATCTGGGTCAACGTTCAGCGGAGACAAGAAAGAACTGCACCAAACCAGGACTAAACCAGGACTAAACCAGGACTAAACCAGGACTAAACCGGGACTAAAGCAGGTCTAAACCAGGACTAAAGCAGGTCTAAACCGGGATTAAACCAGGACTAAACCAGGTCTAAACCAGGTCTAAACCGGGATTAAACCAGGTCTAAACCAGGACTAAAGCAGGTCTAAACCGGGATTAAACCAGGTCTAAACCAGGACTAAAGCAGGTCTAAACCGGGTCTAAACCAGGACTAAACCAGGTCTAAACCAGGTCTAAACCAGGTCTAAACCAGGACTAAACCAGGTCTAAACCAGGTCTAAACCAGGACCAAACCAGGACTAAACCAGGTCTAAACCAGGTCTAAACCAGGACTAAACCAGGACTAAACCAGGACTAAACCAGGTCTAAACCAGGTCTAAACCAGGACCAAACCAGGACTAAACCAGGACTAAACCAGAACCAAACCAGGTCTAAACCAGGTCTAAACCAGGACTAAACCATAACCAAACCAGGACTAAACCAGGTCTAAACCAGGTCTAAACCAGAACCAAACCAGGACTAAACCAGAACCAAACCAGGTCTAAACCAGGACTAAACCAGAACCAAACCAGGTCTAAACCAGGTCTAAACCAGGACTAAACCAGAACCAAACCAGAACCAAACCAGGTCTAAACCAGGACTAAACCAGAACCAAACCAGGACTAAACCAGGTCTAAACCAGGACTAAACCAGAACCAAACCAGGAGTAAACCAGAACCAAACCAGGTCTAAACCAGGACTAAACCAGGGGCTAAAGCAAGACTAAACCAGGACTAAACCAGGTCTAAACAAGGACTAGACCATGTCCAAAATAGGACTAAACCAGGTCTGAACCAGGACTAAAACAGGGCTAAACCAGGTCTATATTAAAACTGACAAAGGACTAAAATCAGAAATAAACGCCCCACAGAAAAGCCGGCGTTGATTTGAGTTTGACGCGACGCTGACAAAGCTTTCTCAGGATTGACTTTTTTTGTTTAATAATCGGTTTGAAAATACAAAGGAAAAATAATCTGCATTAGAAATAAAAGTACCATGATTCTTTAATTAACTTTATACGCCTAAAATAAGGTTTAATTGCTTTCTGAGGTTATTTTACTTAAACTGCAGGAATATAAAAATAAAACATAAAAACAGCTTACATAAATCTAAAATAATGACATGAACACTCCCCATATCGTTTAAAAAAGTGTTGTATAAGTCTAATTTCTTCACCAACTTTGCAAAATTAACAATTATTACGATTAATGTTGATGTTTATAGGACAATTTAAAACATGCCAGCTGCTCTTTTGTTAAAATACAAACTGGTTCATCATATTTGTTTTGTTTTATTGTGCCATTGTTGCTTTGTGGCGTTAATATTTTGTATTTATTTATTATTTAAGCTGTACATTTGTAAATCCTGTGTTTTTCTGGGTGGTGCCTGTAGCTTTCCGTCGAGCACATGTTTCGAGGTCGTTTCGTTAAACTCTCACTTGGGGAAAAGGCAGAAGGGTTTTACAGTTGTACAGGCGTGAACCGCAGCAGCGCCCCCCAGTGTCCGAACCACAGACTTCTCCTGCTCCAGTTATGTATCGACAAACGGAAATGTACCAAAATAAAACCTGGAAACTATGAGCGCTACTGTCGTCATTCTGATGGAGGTTTAACAGGGACTAAACCAGGACTAAACCGGGTCTAGACCAGGACTAGACCAGGACTAAACCAGGGACTAAACCGGGTATAAACCAGGACTAAACCGGGTCTAAACCAGGACTAAACCAGGGGCTAAAGCAAGACTAAACCGGGACTAAACCGGGTCTAGACTAGGACCAAACCAGGACTAAACCAAGACTTAACCAGGACTGAAACAGGTCTAAACCAGGACTAAAGCAGGGGCTAAAGCAAGACTTAACCAGGACTAAACTATGTCTAAACCGGGTCTAATCCAGGACTAAAGCAGGGGCTAAAGCAAGACTTAACCAGGACTAAACTATGTCTAAACCGGGTCTAATCCAGGACTAAACCAGGGGCTAAAGCAAGACTAAACCAGGTCTAAACTATGTCTAAACCAGATCATAGCCAGGCCTAAAGCAGATCTAAACCAGGACTAAAGCTCCTCTCACTGCAGACGGGTAAACCACATCAAACCATCACATTTCACTGTTTTAGTGCCGTTCTTGTATGAAATCCACAAACAACTTCAAAAATAGACATCGTTTAAAGAATCTAAAAGACAAAAACACAAGAGCAGGGTTTGATCGCTTTGCCCAAACATTCTTTTACTTCATTCTTGTTTTGATGAGACAAATAAATACAGTTTGAACAGCGGCAGAAAGAAGAAGAGACAGTGAAGAGAGAAAAAACGGCTAAATTTAGAGAAAAAAAAAGAATAATTCAGTATAAGTTTGTAACCAGGTGCGACTGTATTGAACCAAACTGAAACAAAAACGTTGAAAATCAGAAGAAAAGAGAGACGTGAAAAATGAACATTAACTTTTGAACGTATTAAAACGATACAAAAATCACCTCGTAGCATTTTCTGTTTTACTTGAAAAAATATTTTAAAAAGTAACTAACAAAAAAACAACTATAGTATAATAACGAGATCGAAGGTTTGAGCCGGACTTTTAAAGACACTGGATCCAGATCTGAGGGAGGATTTTCGTTTGTTTAACTTTACATGATCCAAAAGCGACGTAAAGCACTTGTTTTGCCTGGAATGTTCCATAGTGTTGCATTAAATTTAACTGTTTGAGCTGCAACTTATTATATTTTAGAAGTCGACTCGTCAATTGAGACTTTTTATTCACATTTTTAACCAAATAAAAGGTTGAAACGTGAGACTGGAGGCTTCCACAAAGAGAAAATTGACAAAAAAGTGTATTTGATGGTAAATATTGTAACGTTTTTTTCGTTTTTTTTGACATTTTGATTTAAAAATGCAGATGTTTTTGTTGTAATAAGGTCTTTGGTTGTGTTTAAAAGGTGAGTTCAAGATCAAAATTGGGACTAAACCCAGAGCAAAACCAACCAAACACATGGATTTGTTTGATATTTATGTAGAATTCTGTTTAGTCCTGGTTTAGACCTGGCCTCGTTCAGGTTTAGTCCAAGTTAAGTCCCAATTTCGATGTGTCAGACTCAAACTGGGCCAGAACCAAACTGGGCCAAAGACACTTTGATGAAACAAAGTTGAAAGTGCGTTCACATTTTCACATTTACATCAAAACTGGGACAAAACTCGGAACAAAACCAGGACAAGATCTGGACTAAACGACGATCCGTTTTGTCCTGTTTTGGTCCTGTTTTGGCTCAATTTAATGCACAAATGTTTACGATTACGCTCAAAATACGACTAGGATTGTTTTAATAGTCGACAAGTCAAGGGATTATTACATTTTTAACTGTTTTTGTTGTAAAAAAAAAAAAGCTCTCAAGCTCAAAATTGGGACAAAAAAAAAATAAATGGATTTGGATTTTGGATTTGTTTGGTCCCGATCGGAACCAAGTTTGATTCTTAAGTAGAATTTTGTTCAGTCTTGATTTAGACTTCGGGTTTAGTTCTGGGTTTAGTCCGAGTTAAGTCCTAATTTCGATGTGCCAGACTCAAACCAGGTCAAAACCAGGACCAAAAGTAGAGTCCGGATGACAATTACGAACTAAACTAAAAGCTGAAAGTTTGTTCACATTTTCACATTCACGACAACAAAACTGGGACAGAACCAGGACTAAATCTGGACTAAACCAGGACTAGATCTGGACCAAGTTAATCCAAGTTAAGTTCCAATTTCAGTGTCTCTACATTTGTTCTGTTTTAGTCTTGGTTTGGCCCATTTTAATGCACAAATGTTTACGATTACGCTCAAAATACGACTAGGATTGTTTTAATAGTCAATAATTCACGCGATTATTACATTTTTAACCAAATAAAGATAGAAATATATGACTGAAGGAGTCTAGATAAAGTATACTTACAAATTTAAGTGTATTTAATGGTAAAACTCTGAAAAAGTGTTATTTTTTGTCATTTCTATTCAATAACACCACCATTATTTGTCATAAAACACATTTTTTCATGTGTTTTAGAGTCTCTATCGACCAGATAACGATTACGATGATCAAAATACTACAATTATTTTTTAAAACTCGACAATTAGTCAATTTTTTCAGCAATTAACAGGTAATACCACAGGGACAAGTTTGCTCCCCTTTTCTCTTTAGCAACGAAAACACCTGTAATTGAATAAAACATGCAAAATAAACAGGTTTAATGTCATAATGCAGAACATTCCAGACAAACAATAACATTTTATCGCTCTTAGGACTTTGGAGAATGGATTCAGTGTCTTTTCAGAGGCTCAGAGCTGGACGAACATGCGATTTCGGGGCTGTTATGATGAAGACGTGTTATTTGACAGAATGTGTGTGATTATAGTCATTATTAAGACTTTTCCACCGATTTGAGGAGGTTTTCTTTGCTTCGTCTCTTCACGTCCCAGTTGTAAACTCGTGCCATGTCTGAGAGGGTTCAGGTTAAAGGAAAAACACTGGTGTTGTTGATCATTCACTTCAAATAAACTGATCCATTAATAATCAAATAGTACAGTTAATTTGTTGAAATAGCAATTGAAAGGACACATTGAAGGGCAATTATTTCCACCACAAACAACAAAATATTCTACTTTATTCCTCTAACCCTGTAGTTTAAATTTGTTACAATATGTTCTGACAAAAATGCGACCAAAGCGACACAATCGTGACAAATGGTAACAAAAACGCAACCGAAGGCGACATAATCGTGAGTAAAAGCAGCAAAAATGTGACTAAAAGCAACAGAAACGTGACAAATACAACTAAAAATGACAAAAAAAGCAACAATAGTGATAAAAATGTGACTAAAAGCTACAGAAATGTGACAAACATAACTAAAAATGACAAAAATGCAACTAAAAGCATAAAAAACATGTCTAAAAATTACACAAGAATCTAAAAATTGTGTCAAAAAACAACTAAAAGCGACACAGATAAAACTTAAAGTGACAAAAATGTTCCAAAACACCTGATTCTTTTATTAATTTGTCAGTTCATGTTTAAGTCTTTTGTCAGTTCTCCTGGTTGTGTTTAAAATGCGATCTTTGTACAGAATCCCATTATTGAAAAAAAAAAAAAAAAAAGCAAATCTAATCATAATCGCAAAACGGATCAGAAAAATCACAAATTTTCCCAGATCGTGCAGCTCTAAGTTGCAGTGTAATCTTTTAAATAAGTGCTTAAAGTGATATTTCTGCACTTTTGAGGTTAATTTTATGGTCCATTTATGTTTTGTGCGACAATTTAACCTGAAAAAACACATTTACAGATTCTGTTGGATTGGATAAATAATCGTTTTTGTAGCGCAATCATTTCCTACACAAACAAAATATCCTATTTCATTCCTCTAACCCTGTAGTTTAGATTTGTTACAATATGTTCTGATAAAAATGCGACCAAAAGTGACAAACGTGATAAAAGCGCAACTGAATGCGACAGAAAATCGTGACTAAAAGCAGAAAAAATGTGACTAAAAGCAATAGAAACGTTATAAACACAACAAAAAAATGACAAAAGTGCAACAATAGTGTCAAAAAGCAACACAAAGCATCAAAAACATGTCTAAAAATGACATAATTTGTCAAAAAACCAACTAATAGCAACACAGATAAGACTTAAAGTGACAAAAACGTTCCAAAACACCTGATTCTTTTGTCAGTTTTGTCATATTTCATTAAAAAAAAAAAAAAAAAAAACGCAAATCTAGTCACAATCGCAAAACTGATCAGAAAAATCAAAAATTTTCCCAAATTGAGCAGCTGTAAATTGCAGTGTAATCTTTAAATAAGTGAATAAAGTGATATTTCTGCACTTTTCAGGTTAATTCTATGGTTCATTTACGTTTTGTGTGACAATTTAACCTGAAAAAACACATTTACAGACACATTGGATAAATAATCGTTCTTGGAAGAAATCATTTTCCACTCCGACATGATTAGCTGGAAGGAAAAAACACATTTGGACGACACAACTCAATTAGGGCTGAAACTAAACGTTAATTTAATTTAGATAATCGTCAACTAATGAGGCATCAACTCATGTGAAGAGAAGAGGCTTTAAAAATCTGAAAAAAGCAACAACTACATGAAAATTATACAGAAAAAACATGAACATTTAGTGTTTCTGCAAGTATTCTGTGTCAAAATGTCCTCCATTAGCTTTATTTAGCTTAATCTGGGTCAAATCTGGTGAAAATAAATGTCAGAATAAACTTAATCTCAATGTCTCTTTGTTTTCTAATTATTTTTGATAAAGATAATCAGATGATATTTGTAGAATTGAATCAGAAAATGTGCCAAAAAGATATAAATGTCTGGGTAGCAGTGTTGATACAAGAAGAATGACGTTAAAATGCTCCTTTTAGACAAGAAAATGTAGCTTTAAACACAAAATAATAGAACTTTAATATTAAAATGTAGTCTTTACCAAGAGCTGATAAAACTCAAGATAATTCCAAAACTGTTCAGAAAAGGTCAAATTTTATACCATTTATGTTTGCATCTATTTTGTTTTCCGTCGACTGCACTTGGTCCAGGTTCAAGTTTGACATAAAAAGTGAACGGACTGTGAATCTAAGACACAAAAGTGCAGAAAAATCCCATCGTTTAAACGTTTATGATGCAACTTTGATTTATTTCAGTTCAGCTCTGAAAAGACGGTTAGCTTGACAGAGAAACTCAAGCGTCGAAATGCAAAAAAATCATAAAAGTATCATAAATCAAGATGAAAGACTATTAAATCCAACCGACCAACTAGAATTCTGTTAAATCAAAGTGAGACGCTGCAGGTGAACAGGAAAAAATGTTAAATTTAAAGATATCAATGTTAAACTTCTGCTGTAGTTTAGTCACATAAATGTAAGAAAAAAATGTATTACAAGTTTGACATCATGTCATGTTTTCATGTAGAAATAAGACATTTTATGTGAAAAAAGTGCAAAAAATGTCACATATTTGGGACATTTAAATCTGAAAAATGGACAGAACCAGGTTTAAATTTCTTGGTTCATTTTGTAACATATTAGTTATAAAAATGTACAGAGGATTTGGATTTATTATTTAGTTTTAAGTAAACTAGATCTGACTGAAAACTGTCCTAAAAATTCAAATTTCGTCTCATTTTTTTTTAACTTAAAACTTCAATAAATCTGTTTTAGAATTAGATATTAACAAATCCTTCTGTGCGTTTGGTCTAAATCTTGTTGAGTCCAGATTGTACAGTTTGGTGTAGGATCTACTTTAAGGCTGATCTTTATGTCTCGAGGGACAAAAATGCATTTTAAGAAAACGTCCTTTGAAGTTACAATGTCCCAGAGAAATCTATGGATGAAGTGGATTCAATGGAAGAATCAAACATCTTCAGGAGCAGATTGGACACGTTTGTTGTTTCCACATGAAAGTCGACATGTGAGAGAGAAAACTGAGGGGGCATTTGCTCTATTTTTCTAATTAAAAATAGTATCTTTTAGCGAAATTGGGTCTAAAAAGATGATAAACTATTCAAATAACCGACATCAAACCTGATTTAACACGCTTTGACTTTTAAAATGTTTTTTACACTTTGGGGGTCCTGGCCAGAAAAGTTTGGGAACCCCTACCTTAAAGGTTGAATGGAGGATTTCTCGCCGATTTGAAAATCTGCGACTGTTGGTCCTTTTTTTGAAAAAGCGCATGCGCAGGTTCCCCCTCCCTCCCCGTTTCTCCTGAGTGAACACCGACCAAACCTCGTGCACGAGCACCAGCAGCACTGCTCCATGTGCATTTGTTTACAAGACGATTGGTGTCGCTTTCTCACGACAACCTCCGCCAAGAAGATTTAATAACACACTCCACATACAATAAGCTAAAAAAAGAGTCAGATAAACAGTTACCTGTCCAGCAGAAAGTTTGCAACGGAGGCATCAGCCTGTTTTGTGCTTTCAATGCTCGCCAGCGCGAAAACGATTCCCCCAGAATAACACGCCTTTTGTTTCTTTCGTCTCTTCTGTGAAAGCTCCAAAACAGTGTTTCTCTTTCGTCCCTCAGCCATTTCGGTACTTCGCGGATGAAAGTTTAGACCTACAATGACGGAACTCGCTGCTAACCTCCTGCTACATAAACACACTAGCATATCAACCACGCATGCGCGGCCAGGGGAGCGAGCGTTTGCCCTGGACGAGCCTGTGGGCGGGCACTACACGCAGAGAATGATTGACACCTGAGCGGACCAGTTATTTGTGCTACCCACCAGGAAATGAGATTCTGATTTGTTGCCCGAAATCCTCCATTCCACCTTTAAGATACACAAAGCTAAAGGTAATAAAGGCAGCTTTTCGACAGTTTGATGTTATACTTTATCGTCTACATCCTTGATTTTCAACCAGTGCCGGGGAACACTGTATGCCTTGAGGTTTAGTCAGCTGTGCCTCGAAAAACGTCCAATTTAAGTTCACATATTGACAGTTGTGGATGAAATTGACTCATTTATCATTTTGGAGCGTCCTGAGCAACTTCTGCACCAAAAACTAAAGCAAAACCATGACTATTGACAACCTTAAAGAACCAGACAGCGGCACAGACATTATTTACCTTTTTTTTTTAACTAAACTGTCTGGTTTGGTCATGTTCTGATTGTAGTTGGTGTGCCGTGGTGTCATTTCAACCCAAAAAGCGTGCAGCAACTGAAAAAAGGTTGAAAAACACTGGTCTACGTTTGCGTGTTCTCTCCGCAGCTTTTGCACAGTTTGGCGCTGTACTCTATCGTCTACATTTGCGTAGCTTTACCGCTGTACGTTTGCGTGTTCTCTCCGCGCTGGTCGGGGGAAGGATACTGACTTCGGTGGTGGTGAACTGGTCTCTCAGGAAGTCCAGGTCGTCCTCCAGAGTCTCCAGGTTCCTGGAGGCCGTGGTCAGGTTCTTCTCCAGCAGAGCCTGGGCCTCGTCGATGTCGTACTCCAGCATCACGTTCGCCTGCCACAAAAACAGGTTTAATGCTGGAAAAAACACAACTTTAAATAAACAAGAGAGGGATTAACAATAGATCGCAGAAGTATTTATAACGCAACAACAAAGTCTTGATTATTCGACTGATTGTTGATGTGATAATGTCCGTTATAGAGACATAACAGAGGCTCATTCAGTTTGAAAAAGCTTGATTTATTCATGTTTTCATTTTAAGGCGAGACACTACAAAAAGTATAAACAATACACTTTAATACACTTTAATCATAAAAATTCTCCAACTAGAAGCCTTCAGGTGACATTTTTTGGTTTAAAATGTATTAAAAAGTGCAGTTTTATCAACCAAAAAAGTAAAATTCCATGGTCAGTCGTTGAGAAGTGCTCCGTTTAGTTATTTTAAGGCGAGACACGACAAGCAAAACTTCATTTTTTTTCCATTTTTTGTCAGTTTTCTCTCTCACATATGGACTTTCATGGGAAACAACAAAGCGTGTCCAATCTGCTCCTAAAGATGTTTGATTCTTCCATTGAATCCACTTCATTCATAGATTTCTCTGGGACATTGTAACTTCAAAGGACGTTTTCTTCAAATGCATTTTTGTCCCTCGAGACATAAAGATCAGCCTTAAAGTAGATCCTACACCAAACTGTACAATCTGGACTCAACAAGATTTAGACCAAACACACAAGGATTTTTTAATATCTAATTCTAAAACTGATTTATTGAAGTTAAAGTAAAAAAATGAGGCGATATTTGAATTTTTAGGACAGTTTTCAGTCAGATCTAGTTTACTCAAAAACTAAATAATAAATCCAAATCCCCTCTGTACATTTTTATAACTAATATGTTACAAAATGAACCAAGAAATTTAAACCTGGTTCTGTCAATTTTTAAGATTTAAATGTCCCAAATATGTGGATTTTTGGCAGTTTTTTCACATAAAATGTCTTATTTCTACATGAAAACATGACATGATGAAAAACTTGTAATACATTTTTTTTCTTACATTTATGTGACTAAACTACAGCAGAAGTTTAACATTGATATCTTTACATTTAAGTCTTTTTCCTGTTCACCTGCAGCGTCTGGACTTAGACAGAAAAGTTACAAAAACAGCACTCACCCCGAGCCATAAGCAGACTTTATCGGTGGGAGGGACGGACGCCTTGCAGTAAACATTATCGGCCAACAGGAAGTGTGTTTCCATCGGGTCTGTGGTCTCCTGCACAAACAGCAGCAGCTTATTATTAATTATATTCACAAAAATCAACATGAATCCATCACAAATGAGTCAAAACCTCTGAATGTTTCGGTTGAAGTTCAAGTATTGCCTTTATGGAAATATTACAAACACTTACATTTGTATAATTAAAGGGCCCATGACATGTTTTTATGATTTTATAATTTTGACTTTATTCAGTGTGTTAATACCTGTTATAAATATAAATTATAGTTTTACACCAATCAGGTCGCTTTTTGTGGAGAAAAGTTGAAAAATCTGTTGAAAATTATACAGGAAGTAAACAAACTGATGACATCACACTGGGAGACAACGATAAAAGCATCATTTACACTTTTTTGACCCTTTAAACATCGATTCAACAAAATAAAAAGGTGTTCACGTGTGTTTTTCTTTGTCAAAAAAATATGTGAGGAGCGCAGTGTACAGGATGGTTGCTATGGTAATTTCCCAATGTGATGTCATCATTTACAACCAGTAAGTGAAACTGAAAACTAAAACAAGTATGGTTACTGGGAGTGGGCTTGATGCCAGGGTGTGGGACAGTTCACTGTCAATGTTTGAAGGCGTTGGAGGGGCGAACTGGCGCTGTCGAAAAAGTTCGCCATAGATGCTGGTTGAAAGGTTCTTTGCAGAGCAGAAGTAAATATGCAGGTCCCATGCCTTCGGCATGGGCTATTTCACTGTCCCGACCATAGAACCGACTAGGCTGCCAAACTTTCGCGCAAGACAGTTGCAAACGATGCCTTCGGCATCGCTATGAAGCAAGGCCCTCGCCCTGTAGGGGCTCGGGCCTAAAAAAAGCTAAACTGGAGAAAAATATGTAAAGATTTGATCAGAATCTGAAATATATTTATCTTAACTGTATTTTAGTTAAACATGTCAGAGGCCCTTTAAGTTTAGTGTCAGTTTAAACATAAAAAAGAGGAATATCAGAGGATTTCTCGACAAACCTTTTTCTTCTGCATGTGCCGCAGGATTTCTAGCGTCTGTGTGATTTGGGGAATCTGAGTTTTCAACCTGAACAAATAAATAAATGAAAGATTTAGACATTATGTCGACTTTTTAGCTGGATTTTTGCACACGTTACTGAACAGAAGCGTGTTTTTAATTTAATTTGAGCTGTGAGTAAGTAATAAATAATTATAAGAACACAAAATAAAGAATCCAAACTATTTCAGTAATAAAGATCTACACTTGTTCAGATTTCGATGGTAAAATGTGTCTTTAAAATGAGAACAAGAAACAAACACTGGCACAAAATACAATACTTTACATCATTAACATCTTTTAAAATTGATTTTATCCAGGTTTTATCGTCTAAAGTGGATCTATTCAACTTTAAATTATAGAGGGCCAGGCTTTTTGGATTTCTGGCCTTGAGTTTTGTCCTCAAGGCCAGAAACCGGGACTAAACCAGGGCTAAACCAGGGCTAAACCGGGGCTAAACCGGGGCTAAACCGGGGCTAAACCGGGGCTAAACCGGGGCTAAACCGGGGCTAAACCGGGGCTAAACCGGGGCTAAACCGGGGCTAAACCGGGGCTAAACCGGGGCTAAACCGGGGCTAAACCAGGGCTAAACCAGGGCTAAACCAGGGCTAAACCAGGTCTAAACCAGGTCTAAACCAGGTCTAAACCAGGTCTAAACCAGGTCTAAACCAGGACTGAACCGGGACTGAACCGGGACTAAACCGGGACTAAACCGGGACTAAACCGGGACTAAACCGGGACTAAACCGGGACTAAACCGGGGCTAAACCGGGGCTAAACCGGGGGCTAAACCGTGGGCTAAACCAGGGCTAAACCGGACTGAACCGGCTAAACCGGAGGCTAAACCGGGGCTAAACCGGGGCTAAACCGGGGCTAAACCGGGGCTAAACCGGGGCTAAACCGGGGCTAAACCGGGGCTAAACCAGGGCTAAACCAGGGCTAAACCAGGGCTAAACCAAGGCTAAACCAGGTCTAAACCAGGACTAAACCAGGACTAAACCAGGGCTAAACCAGGACTAAACCTAAACCGCTAAACCGGCTAAACCAGGGCTAAACCAGGTCTAAACCAGGTCTAAACCAGAGCTAAACCGGGCTGAAGAAGGTCTTAACCGGGTCTGAACCGGGTCTTAACCGGGTCTGAACCGGGTCTAAACCAGGACTAAACCAGGGCTAAACCAGGACTAAACCAGGACTAAACCAGGACTAAACCAGGACAAAACCAGGTCTAAACCAGGTCTAAACCAGGACAAAACCAGGTCTAAACCAGGTCTAAACCAGGACTAAACCAGGACTAAACCAGGACAAAACCAGATCTAAACCAGGACTAAACCAGGTCTAAACCAGGACTAAACCAGGACAAAACCAGGTCTAAACCAGGTCTAAACCAGGTCTAAACCAGGTCTAAACCAGGACTAAACCAGGACAAAACAAGAACTAAACCAGGACTAAACCAGGTCTAAACCAGGACTAAACCAGGTCTAAACCAGGACTAAACCAGGTCTAAACCAGGGCTAAACCAGGACTAAACCAGGACAAAACCAGATCTAAACCAGGACTAAACCAGGTCTAAACCAGGTCTAAACCAGGGCTAAACCAGGGCTAAACCGGGACAAAACCGGGACTAAACCAGGGCTAAACCAGGTCTAAACCAGGTCTAAACCAGGTCTAAACCAGGTCTAAACCAGGGCTAAACCAGGGCTAAACCAGGACAAAACCAGGTCTAAACCAGGTCTAAACCAGGTCTAAACCAGGTCTAAACCAGGACTAAACCAGGACAAAACCAGATCTAAACCAGGACTAAACCAGGTCTAAACCAGGTCTAAACCAGGTCTAAACCAGGACTAAACCAGGACTAAACCACTATATTTCACTGAGGGCCTCATTTTTCAGATGGTTTAGTCCTCGGGGCCAGAAACACGTTCAACGCTTTTGAAACACAAGAAAATACAACACGAAAGACTTTAACAACATCTG
Organism: Rhinogobius similis; assembly: GCA_019453435.1. Taxonomy (NCBI): domain Eukaryota; kingdom Metazoa; phylum Chordata; class Actinopteri; order Gobiiformes; family Gobiidae; genus Rhinogobius; species Rhinogobius similis. Next base: position 26,189,071 of record CM033640.1, on the reverse strand, counting down.
CAGAACTGAACCAAGACTAAACTGTATCAAACATGAGCTGTGAAAAAATAAACAACAAAATATAACAATTAAGTCGTTAGTGAATATATAAGATTTTTAAATTATACAAATGATAATATTACAGTAATTATAACATACAAGATAAATATTGAGCCCAAAAAGCCTGGTTCCACGTTTAATTTATTGAATGATTGAAGCCTAGCGCAGAAGAATGAACATCTCTGTATATTTTTGGAGTTTCCTGATAGAAATATAATGTCAGTCCAACAGAAATGTGTTAAACGTGTCTTTAAACGCTTTAATTATCAGACAAATGTGAAATAAGTAAAGAATTAATTGCAAAAGTGCAGAAATACAACATTATACTCTTACTCAAGACAATATTTTACATTTTTTATTGTTAAATCAACTGTTTTTGTACCATTTTTCACTATAAATGACTGATTCGTATTCCAGTTTAGCAGCATCTTCTAAACAACAGTGATGAATGTTGAAAAGCGTCTGACCTGAGCTTCTTCTGGGACAGGTTGAGCTCCATGTATTTGTATTTCTGGTACTGCTCGTCCAGTTTCCTGAGCGCCGCGTCGGCCGTCTCGTTCCCGGGCTGCTTCATGTACGTGTCCACATCCTCCTGGAAAAAAAAAACAGAAAACACACGAGAGAAAAGTCAGAATCAGAAACAGTTTGTTGCTGTTGTCAGTGATCAGAATTCACAAACAGGAACTTGCTTCGGCGTAAAGTGCAACATAAAACAATTAATAAAATGTATAAAAGAGGCACGCATAAGATTAAGAATAAAATAAAATAGAATATATACAGAAATGTACCGTTGGACAGACAGCAGAGCAAATCGATGGCTCTTTTGTCAACAAACCAGACAAAAATATAACTGGAGGCATTTACACAAACAAGGATTTAGACCTGGTCCTGTCCTGGTTCAGATCCGGTCCTGTCCAGGTCATGTCCAGGTCCAGTCCTGGTCCGGTCCGTCGCGGTTTAGACCTGGTTTACTCATGGTCCAGTCCTGGTTCTATTCCTAGTTTAAGTCCTGGTTCAGTCATGGTCCAGACCTGGTTCAAATCCTGGTTGAAGCCCTAGTTCAACCCTGGTTCCAGTCCTGGTTTAGTCCTGGTTCAAGCCCTGGTTCTAGTCCTGGTTCCAGTCCTGGTTCCAGTCCTGGTTTACTCATGGTCCAGTCCTGGTTCCAGTCCTGGTTCTATTCCTAGTTTAAGTCCTGGTTCAGTCATGGTCCAGACCTGGTTCAAATCCTGGTTGAAGCCCTAGTTCAACCCTGGTTCCAGTCCTGGTTTAGTCCTGGTTCAAGCCCTGGTTCCAGTCCTGGTTTAGTCCTGGTTCCAGTCCTGGTTCTAGCCCTGGTTCCAGTCCTGGTTCCAGTCCTGGTTCTAGTCCTGGTTCTAGTCCTGGTTCCAGTCCTGGTTTAGTCCTGGTTTAGTCCTGGTTCCAGTCCTGGTCCCGAGGAGAAAGCTCTGGCTGTCCGTAAAATAAAGTTGAACATCCCTGGTTTGATTTAATGAATGCAGTGCAGTTTAAACTCAAATTAGAAATAAAACATGTAAAAATTTTATTCTAAACATTAGCGGTGATAAGACATTCTTTTTGTTATTATTATTAATGTGTTTTGCTTTTGAATGAAATCATGACAGAAACTTCAGATTGTAGCTTTATTGAGGTTATTTTGTGCTTGTTGAATGTAAATAATAAAAAGTGTTAATTATTATTGGGCTAGAACTGGTTTATATTAAATTTTAGATATTATGAATGTTGTTTTAAAATAGGCAACATTTAAACAAGTTTATCATTTATAGACAAAAACAAAATATTAAAATTAAAAAGTGATATTGTAAACTTATAAGAGTATAACGTGATAATTCTGCACTTAATCAGCTATTTTTGTCGCATTTTTCCCCACAAATGAAAAACTCTTGAAATCATTCACGATATTAATTACACGTCTATACACTGCCCACCTCTAGTTGACCATAAAACATTTCCAAACGACCAAATTATATCAAATCTAACGCTTTTACGTTCTTTCCAGGGAACGATAAGTGTCAGTTTGCTTTCCTGGTACAACGGATATTTCAAAGGACTATTTTCAGACTCAAAAATGTATTAGAACTTGACAAAAAGTGTAGTTTGTATTAAATGGTGCAATATATCTGTAGATACAATGAAATCGATTGTGGCCTCAACATTTTTTTTGAGTATTTGACCCGCAAAACATAAAAACCAACATCTTATTTAATAAAACATCCAGTGAAACCCCGTGTTAAATGTGTTTAAAGCAGCTCTGGTGTCACTCGCGTAGGTCTGAGGTTTTAACTTTAACAAAAACACCTGATATTTTGTGTTAATCTGAGGTTAATCCCAGTGTTTTAAATGAAAGCCCCTTACGTCCCACTTCACTTTCTGCTTCTTTTCTTCTGGAGTTTCGACAGTTTTTGTTTGCTCGTGGGTCAGTGATGCTGAATGATCTTTAATCGTGTAGTTTCTCCTCACACTGACACATTATTTCTTTAATCGTGTAGTTTCTCCTCACATTGACACATTATTTACGCGTTAATCTCTCAAACATAACCTCGTGTTCGTGACGGCTCCGTTTCCTTAGATGGACGTGAACAGGCGCAGCGTCAAACACCGTTAGCTCCTGGAGGCTAAGCGGCGCCTTGTCCCGGGACAAACAGCCGGCAGCGGGTGCCCACGGCCCGGGTCCGCCGTGAGCCGGGACCCGCCGCGCACACACGGCTCTGCACTCACCACAAACACGGCCTCCGGGATGCCCAGGTGCTTCCTCTTCGTCGCCTGTGCGGCATTGCTGTTGTCAATGGTCGTCGCCATCTTGGAGAGAGGCCGCGCCCTCCGTCTCTACGCACAAGTCTGTCTGTGCGTCAGTGCGTCACAAGGACGGGACTGACGATCTGCGGCTGCGCGGAGCAAGGAGTCAAGTCCACACTGTTTGACGTATGAAAAATGACAACGTACACTATTTTATGTAAATAAAAATAATAAATAAACAAATAAAGAGTAAATAAAAAGGTACCATTAAGGTGAGACCCTGCAGGTGAACAGGAAAAAATCTTACATTTAAAGATATCAACGTTAAACTTCTGCTGTAGTTTAGTCACATAAATGTAAGAAAAAAATGTATTACAAGTTTTTCATCATGTCATGTTTTCAAGTAGAAATAAGGCATTTTATGTATTAAAACGGCCAAAATTACACATCTCTGGGACATTTAAATTGGAAAAATGGACAGAACCAGGTTTAAATTTCTTGGTTCATTTTGTAACATATTAGTTATAAAAATGTACAGAGAGGATTTTGGATTTATTATTTAGTTTTTGAGTAAACTAGATTGGACTGAAAATGTTGCAAAAAATTCAAATTTCGCCTTTTTGTCTTTCTTACACAGACTTTTGGTTTGTGAAATGGGGGTTAAGAGTGAAGGACATTCAGCAAATTGTTGGACCCAGAACTGAACTCATGATGCTGTGGTCAGCTGCACGGGGCGTGGCACAAATTGGCTTTAATGCGTTTTCAAAAGGAGAGTTAGCATTAGCCTCGAAACATCAAAAACTACGAAATACCAGGGCTGTTTTAACGACGAGAAGCGCAGAGGAGGAGGAGGAGGAGGAGGAGCGCAGGGGCCCGAGGAGGAGGGGCGCAGAGGCCCGAGGAGGAGGAGCGCAGGGGTCCGAGGAGGAGGAGCGCAGAGGCCCGAGGAGGAGGAGGAGGAGCGCAGGGGTCCGAGGAGGAGGAGGAGCGCAGGGGTCCGAGGAGGAGCGCAGAGGCCCGAGGAGGAGGAGGAGCGCAGGGGTCCGAGGAGGAGGAGGAGCGCAGGGGTCCGAGGAGGAGCGCAGAGGCCCGAGGAGGAGGAGGAGCGCAGGGGCCCGAGGAGGAGGAGCGCAGAGGCCCGAGGAGGAGGAGGAGCGCAGAGGCCCGAGGAGGAGGAGGAGCGCAGGGGTCCGAGGAGGAGCGCAGAGGCCCGAGGAGGAGGAGGAGCGCAGGGGCCCGAGGAGGAGGAGCGCAGAGGCCCGAGGAGGAGGAGCGCAGAGGCCCGAGGAGGAGGAGGAGCGCAGAGGCCCGAGGAGGAGGAGGAGCGCAGAGGCCCGAGGAGGAGGAGGAGCGCAGGGGCCCGAGGAGGAGGAGGAGCGCAGGGGCCCGAGGAGGAGGAGCGCAGAGGCTCGAGGAGGAGGAGGAGCGCAGCGGCCCGAGGAGGAGGAGGAGCGCAGAGGCCCGAGGAGGAGGAGGAGCGCAGAGGCCCGAGGAGGAGGAGCGCAGGGGTCCGAGGAGGAGGAGCGCAGAGGCCCGAGGAGGAGGAGGAGCGCAGGGGCCCGAGGAGGAGGAGCGCAGAGGCCCGAGGAGGAGGAGTGCAGGGGCCCGAGGAGGAGGAGGAGCGCAGAGGCCCGAGGAGGAGGAGCGCAGGGGCCCGAGGAGGAGGAGCGCAGGGGCCCGAGGAGGAGGAGCGCAGGGGCCCGAGGAGGAGGAGCGCAGGGGCCCGAGGAGGAGGAGGAGCGCAGGGGCCCGAGGAGGAGGAGGAGCGCAGGGGCCCGAGGAGGAGGAGCGCAGGGGCCCGAGGAGGAGGAGGAGCGCAGAGGCCCGAGGAGGAGGAGGAGCGCAGAGGCCCGAGGAGGAGGAGCGCAGGGGCCCGAGGAGGAGGAGCGCAGAGGCCCGAGGAGGAGGAGGAGCGCAGAGGCCCGAGGAGGAGGAGCGCAGAGGCCCGAGGAGGAGGAGCGCAGAGGCCCGAGGAGGAGGAGGAGCGCAGAGGCCCGAGGGGGAGGAGCGCAGAGGAGGAGGAGCACAGGAGAGCTGTTTATAGAGTTTTATCCAACGAGAGAAGCAGGAAGTGCTCTGTTAGCATGCTAATGTTAGCATGCTAATGTTTGTTAGCTTCTCCCGGGACGCTCTGAGCAGCACAATAAAAATCAGGTGCAGGGCCTTTAAGGGAAGTAACAAAAAACAAGTTGGAAAATGGTCAAACTAAAGATATAATTTATTGAAAAGAAATGCAAAAGTCTCTAAAATGGATGAAACAAAAAGGCTGTTTACAGGTGTTTAACAGACTCTTCACAAAGAAGTAAAACTAACAACAAAACCACATGTAGAGCTACAACAACACAAAACAAGTCAACACTAAATCCAAATTACACAGTTACCAAATCAAACAAAAGACACCGAGCAGGCAGGGGGCGGGGCCTTTGGGGTGTGGCGGGTGCAGGTGGAGAGCCAGGGATTCTGGGGGTCACACTGAGGCCGGACAGAGGGATTCTGGGGGTCACACTGAGGTCGGACGGAGGGATTCTGGGGGTCACACTGAGGCCGGACAGAGGGATTCTGGGGGTCACACTGAGGTCGGACGGAGGGATTCTGGGGGTCACACTGAGGCCGGACAGAGGGATTCTGGGGGTCACACTGAGGCCGGACAGAGGGATTCTGGGGGTCACACTGAGGCCGGACAGAGGGATTCTGGGGGTCACACTGAGGCCGGACAGAGGGATTCTGGGGGTCACAGTGAGGGGTTCTGGGGGTCACACTGAGGTCGGACAGAGGGATTCTAGGGGTCACAGTGAGGGATTCTGGGGGTCACACTGAGGCCGGACAGAGGGATTCTGGGGGTCACAGTGAAGGATTCTGGGGGTCACACTGAGGCCGGACAGAGGGATTCTGGGGGTCACAGTGAAGGATTCTGGGGGTCACACTGTGGCCGGACAGAGGGATTCTGGGGGTCACACTGTGGTCGGACAGAGGGATTCTGGGGGTCACACTGTGGCCGGACAGAGGGATTCTGGGGGTCACACTGTGGCCGGACAGAGGGATTCTGGGGGTCACACTGCGGCCGGACAGAGGGATTCTGGGGGTCACACCGCGGCCGGACAGAGGGATTCTGGGGGTCACAGTGAGGGATTCTGGGGGTCACACTGTGGCCGGACAGAGGGATTCTGGGGGTCACAGTGAGGGATTCTGGGGGTCACACTGAGGCCGGACAGAGGGATTCTGGGGGTCACAGTGAAGGATTCTGGGGGTCACACTGAGGCCGGACAGAGGGATTCTGGGGGTCACAGTGAGGGGTTCTGGGGGTCACACTGAGGTCGGACAGAGGGATTCTGGGGGTCACAGTGAGGGATTCTGGGGGTCACACTGAGGCCGGACAGAGGGATTCTGGGGGTCACAGCGAGGGATTCTGGGGGTCACGGTGCGCCCGGACAGCGAGGGATTCTGGGGGTCACACTGCGGCCGGACAGAGGGGTTCTGGGGGTCACAGAGGGGTTCTGGGGGTCACACTGAGGCCGGACAGTGGAGCGGCTCTGGCTCTGGAGCAGGAGGGGCTCTTTGTGGGCGTGTCCTCCAGGTCAGACGCACCCCCTCAGACTGGCCCAGGTCCTTCAGTTTGCTCTGCAGCTGCAACAAAACACCAGAATGAACCACAAAAAACACCAGAATGAACCACAAAACACAAAACGAAACCTAACGACGTGACACAAATGTGTGCTGTACATTTTGCAGGTCGTTCTCGAAAAAGAAGTTTCGATATCAAAGGATTCTTACCTGCTTAAATAAAGGTAAATAAATTAAAATAACGAATTAAAAAACAGTACTTTAGTCAGTGCAGTTTCCTGGCACTAACTGACTTTTGGCGCCATCTACTGGCTGCAGAGGGAAATACATGAGTTCAAACCACTGCAAACTTCCAATCGACTTCGGCTCATAAAGCCATTGAAGCTGAAATAACGATTAATTGGTAATCGATTAGTCTAGGGGTCATGCTTTTGATTAATGGATTAGTTGTTTAGAATGAAAATACGACACATTTCACTCAAACGTAGTGAACGTGATTATATTTAAGATTTTACTGAACATTCTTCCCCATTTGTCCCCAATTTGTCAATTTGTGTAAAGTTTGTAATGTCACTTCCTGGTTGAACATGAGCACAAATATGACACAGTTAGAGGTGATTCTACAACTGTTACCATAGCAACCAGACTGTAAACAATTACCAACATCCACATACATTACACAATAGTTAGGATTTGACAAATAATAACAATCTTATTTTGTTGGATGACACTTTAAAGTATCAAAAAGTTGTTTCAGTCGTCTGTAAATTGTATTTTTCACGGCACGTCGCTTTTTGATGACATCACAGAGGGATTCCGTTTTACAACTCATCACTTCCTGTAATTTTAAACGTTTATTTTTCTAAATTTTTTCACAAACTGCAACTTCACAGATGCAAAATAAGTAAATAATTGCCACAGATGCCCTCCCACCAAACTAGTCATAATTAGAACATTTTGAGAACCTGAAATATAGACTTTAAAGGGAGATTTTTACTACATTTGACCCAGATAAAGCTGAAGTGAAGTCATTTGAGGTTGTCCTGGCGGAGAATATTTACAGACGAAAGAGAGTTTGCACCAAAAACACAAAATACACACATTTCTGGTGTCATTTTTGTGTGATTCCTGCCCTCAAAACATTTTTGACGACAGAACATTGTTAGAACGCGTGTCCTTTAACATTATCTGCACAAAATCTCACCAGTTCAATCACAGAATCCGCAGCAGGATCCGCAGCGCTCTCGGCCACCGACATCGAGATCTTTACAACCAACTGCTTCTGCTGAACTGAAAAGAGAGAGAGAACAACGACAAATTCAACAAAAAAAAGATGTTGTGTAATGAACAAGGCACTTTAATCCACAGAAGTGACATTTTCTGTGGATTAAAGATGTCAGACAAAACATTTTATTAGTTTTTGTGTTGTATTCTATGTTTTTCTGTTGTTTTCTGGTTTAGGTTTAGTCAGGGCCGCCGCTTCCATAAAGCACGTAACGCACAGCGCGTAGGGCACCCAGTGCTCTGAGGGGGCACCACATCGGCTGTGCCGTGGCCGCCTGGCCGTGGCGAAAACGAGCGGTGCCCACGCGGCGCATGCGGTGCCGGATGCGCCGGAATGCGGCACCGCATTTAATAGAAGTAAATAAAAATAACTCTAGATTTCTCTTCAGCACTGTAGCCAGGCTGACAAACTGTCGCAGCGCAGTAGAACCCTCAATACCAGTTACTCTAAGCTGCAATGACTTCCTTCTATTCTTTAACAGCAAAATCACAACTAATAGAGATAAACTAAATGCAATGACTCCCACTATCAGAACTGAGCAAGCCCAGACTGCAAAGCTAGTGTCCCATACAAATCCTTCAGTAATACTAGATAGGTTCACTGCTGTTGATCAGGCAGAGATAACTTCAGTCATTATGTCCTCCAAAACATCAACTTGTATTTTAGACCCAATCCCAAGTAGACTCCTCAAAGAAATTCTCCCCCTAATTATAAATCCCATTCTTAATATAATAAATACTTCACTAGAAAGCGGTTATGTCCCTCAGTCCTTCAAATATGCAGTGGTTAAACCACTTTTGAAAAAGCCTAATCTAGACCCCGACATACTGGCAAACTATAGACCTATTTCTAATCTGCCCTTTGTCTCTAAAATCCTTGAAAGAATTGTGATTAAACAGCTTTGTCGCCACCTGCAGGACAATAAATTATTTGAAGTTTTTCAGTCAGGGTTCCGTGCATACCACAGCACTGAAACTGCACTAGTTAAAGTCACAAATGATCTGTTATTAGCTGCTGATGATGGACAGGTCTCAATCCTGGTTCTGTTGGACCTCAGCGCAGCGTTTGATACCATCGACCACAACATTCTACTGCAGAGGTTAGAATGTGATGTAGGTGTCAGTGGAACCGCCCTTAGCTGGTTTAAATCCTATCTATCTGATAGGTACCAGTTTGTTAATGTAAACCAGAGATCTTCCCCATGTTCTAAAGTAACCTACGGTGTGCCGCAGGGTTCAGTACTCGGTCCAGTTCTGTTCACTCTTTATATGCTGCCCTTAGGTATGATCATCAGAAAGCATGGCATTAACTTCCACTGCTATGCAGATGACACTCAGCTGTATTTATCAATGAAACCTGATCAGACGCATCAAGTAGACAGACTTAGTGCCTGCGTGAAAGACATAAAAACTTGGATGACTCTTAATTATCTGCTCCTTAACCCTGAAAAAACCGAGGTCATTCTGCTGGGCCCTAAGCACCTGCGAGACTCCTTATCTGACCAGATAGTTTCTCTGGACAATATCACTGTAGCCCCCAGCTCTACTGTAAGAAACCTTGGGGTCCTATTTGACCAAGATCTCTCGTTCAAAGCTCATATAAATCAAGCCTGTAAAACAGCCTACTTTCATTTGCGTAACATAGCCAAAATGAGAAAAATCCTGCCCAGAGACGATGCCGAAAAACTCATCCATGCATTTGTCACATCCAGATTAGACTATTGTAAAGCTCTGCTTACAGCGTGTCCTAAAAGCTCTATAAGAAGCTTTCAACTGGTTCAAAATGCAGCAGCAAGATTATTAACAGGTACTAGAAAAAGAGATCATATTTCACCAGTGTTGGAGTCTCTTCACTGGCTTCCTGTTGAGTTTAGAATCAAATTTAAAATCCTCCTCCTGACTTATAAAGCTTTAAACAATATGGCCCCATCCTACCTCAAAGATGCAATAGTAGCGTACCATCCAAACAGAGCTCTTCGTTCTCAAAATGCTGGACTATTGTTAGTCCCCAGAGTCTCTAAAAGCACAGTAGGAGGTCGAGCATTTAGCTACCAAGCTCCTATGTTATGGAACCAGCTCCCTGTTCATGTAAAAGAGGCCGACACAGTCTCTACATTTAAGACCAGGCTCAAAACGTTCCTCTTTGAAATAGCTTATGGTCAGGCCAGTTAGGAACAGAAATAAAAACCTACAGTTTTAGCTACGCTGCCCTTGGAGCAATTCTGCTGGAGAAGTATGGCAGCTTGAACACTGTCCTCTGGTTCTTCCTACTTTATCTATCAACAATATTTAATATTACTTCAACTGTAGTCTGTTCATTGCTGTTCACATGTTTCTCTTTCTCTCCACTTCCCCCGGGGAGTGGAGACTGTTTCAGACACTGCGGCGGCTGCTCCAGTGACGACCCCCCCACCCCCACCTGTCTGGACGATCTATGCGCCACCCGCCTGGACAGCTGGATTAGCCACACCTCGTCTGCCTGGACGAACTCCTTCTACTTTAGATGAACTGTTCCTCATCTCCTGCTGGAGGGATCTCTCTACACTGGTGGACTGCTCCTCGTCCGCCTGGAGGAACTCTTTAAAGCCACCTCCCTCTTGAGTGGTTCTGGCTCCACAGTCCAAGTGGATGTCAGTCCTAGTTCATCTGCAGCCTGTCCGTCCGTGGGAGTAGGATCTCTCCTTCACTGTGGTTCTCCCCGAGGTTTCTACTTTTTCCCATGGGGTTTTTTGTAGTTTTCCTCGCCGCGAAGGAGGGTCAAAGGACAGGGGCATTCTGGGACAGTTATCTGAACTGCTTTTACCTGTGGCCCATCGAGGCAACTGTTGTTGTGATTTTGGGCATTATAAAAATAAATTGATTTGATTTGATTTGACACCTGCCGCTGTTTGTTGAGAAAAGTTGACAAATCTGTAGAAAAACTATGTGACTAAAAGTGACAAAGACGCGACCAAAAGTGACAAAGACATGATTAAAAGTGACAAAGACTCACTTAATTACTACAAACACAACTGAACGTGACATAAATGTGACAAAAAGCAACAAAATTATGCTTAAAATGTGAATCTGAATAGAAAATCTAATCGCAAAACTGGTCAGAATAATCACAATCACATATTTTTTCCTAAATCGTGCAGCTCTATTAAAGGCAGTAGAAAAAACAAAGTGAACACAAATCATGATAAAATCGAAATCATGATCTGGCCCCAAGAAAATCGTGATTATAATTTTTTGCCGTCTCGCCCAGCCCTAAACGAGGAGTCTAAAAGGTGGTATTTGTTGCTTTTTGCTGCTAAATGTGTATGAAACATGAGAAAGTCTTACAGTTGTAGCAGAAAAAGGGCAGGTTGTCGTTGCAGCCCCAGGGCACGAGGCCCGCGGGTTCTGCTGTTACGTTCAGGGCAGCACAGATCTGCCAGTGCTCGGGGTCAGGCCTGTCTGGGCCCCACGGATCAAACCCTGGGTAGGACCCGTCGGACCAGGCCCAGTCCCGCTTCGTGAGTCCGATCCAGGCCCCGTTTTCGGTGCCGTCGAAGAGGGCCACGAGGCGCTGGTTCTCCTCCCAGCCCCGGACCCTGGCCAGCTCCGTGTGGTACGTCCGGCAGTAGTTTCTGGAACGGCCCCAGTTGAAAGTGCCGTTTCCCTTCACAAATTTGTCCGGACGTTTGTCTAAAAGGACAAACAGGACAAAATGGAGACGTAACTCTACTTTTCAACCAAGGTTAAAGAGCACATAAAATGCAAACGAAAAATTTTACACTATTTACTGCAAACAACTTGACCAAAGTTGATCTGCTCAGACATCGTAGAAAACATTAGGTCACAGCGGTGTTTTACCGTCGTAGCAGAAGAAGGGCCAGGCCGTGTTGCAGGTCTGTGTCCTCCACTCTCCAGAGCGCTGGATCATCCCACATTCGTAGTCCTGGTTGGGCTCTCTTGTGTCAAAGTTCTTAAAGGTCATGATCGCCTCCCTCGGGTCGTCTGAGTCGGAGGTGGTCCACTGCCACCATCTCTGTGAAGCAGAGGTCTGGGTTCAAAAGTGACACAGGCCTCAGCCGGATGAACCGTCCCACTGCAGCTGAGACGCAAAGGAGACGAGAAGTACAGTGTGTCTGAGCAGAGTCTCAGTTTGCTTTGGGAGCAATACAGTTTCCATCCATCCATTTATCTATCCGTCCAACAACTCATCTATCATCTGTTCATCTATCCATTCATCCCTCTATCTATATATTCTACCTTTCTATCTATCATCCATCCATCGACCCACCCAACAGGGACTCAAAGCGCTTAACAAACCATTGAAACTATAGTTGCTGTTACCACAGAACACATACAATTACATTTATAAACAATAAACAGACACAACATACAGCTGTAACTACAGTTGGCGTCACAACAAACACAATAAACAAAACAATAAACGGTCAACAGACATAGTATTCTGTAAGTAATCAATACAAAAGATGCAAGTAGCTGTTTTAGAACCGAAAAGGGGGAAAAGTTCAGATTGATGTTAAATGGCAGATGGGGGGTTTAGGTAGGAACGTCGTCTAAGATGTTTTGGAGAAATCAATCAATCAATCAATCAATCAATCAATCAATCAATCAATCATCTAAATAGATCAATGATCTAGATAGATCAATCTATCCATCCATTTATCTAGCTACAGATGTTTTACGAGTATGAATTAAAAACTAAAAATCTAAAGTCTGAAGTCATTATTCATTGTTGGTGCCAATAAAACCTGTCTGATTCTGATTCTGGTAAACAGTAAAAATATATTTTTTAAGAGTTCACAAATCATAAACATGAAGTGAGACACAAATACTGACATTAAAATCGCATTGTTTATTCATGGATTTGATGTCTGCACATTTTTACTTTTTTTTTTTTGTGGAAAACGAAGGTGACAGAAAACACTGCAGGAGGAGGCAATGGATGTGTGCTGTTTTAAAGTTCCCTTGTCCCTTTTTGTGTGCAAAAACAATTCTGATTCTGTATTTATTGGTTTATGGGAACATGTGCACTCGGGTAGGTCAGAAAGACTTCAACAGCCAGAAAATTGGCTTCTTCTATGGCTGTTCTTTTTAAATCATTTCTCTTTTGTCGCTCACTTACTGTATTTTTCAATTTTTTCCACGAACAATTTATTTTACCACACAGATTAACCAACCAAACCTGTCATTTGAAAAAACAAAACATGAAGCAGTTCCACCTGTGACCGTCATCCCTTTACACCAGTAGAGGGCGTACCTTGAACCCCACGTATCCCTTTGACACCAGTAGAGGGCGTACCTTGAACCCCACGTATCCCTTTGACACCAGTAGAGGGCGTACCTTGAACCCCACGTATCCCTTTGACACCAGTAGAGGGCTGACCTTGAACCCCACGTATCCCTTTGACACCAGTAGAGGGCGTACCTTGAACCCCACGTATCCCTTTGACACCAGTAGAGGGCGTACCTTGAACCCCACGTATCCCTTTGACACCAGTAGAGGGCGTACCTTGAACCCCACGTATCCCTTTACACCAGTAGAGGGCGTACCTTGAACCCCACGTATCCCTTTGACACCAGTAGAGGGCGACCTTGAACCCCACGTATCCTTTGACACCAGTAGAGGGCGTACCTTGAACCCCACGTATCCCTTTGACACCAGTAGAGGGCGTACCTTGAACCCCGTATCCCTTTACACCAGTAGAGGCGTGCCTTGAACCCCACGTATCCTTTGACACCAGTAGAGGGCGTACCTTGAACCCCACGTATCCCTTTGACACCAGTAGAGGGCGTACCTTGAACCCCACGTATCCCTTTGACACCAGTAGAGGGCGTACCTTGAACCCCACGTATCCCTTTGACACCAGTAGAGGGTGTACCTTGAACCCCACGTATCCCTTTGACACCAGTAGAGGGCGTACCTTGAACCCCACGTATCCCTTTACACCAGTAGAGGGCGTACCTTGAACCCCACGTATCCCTTTGACACCAGTAGAGGGCGTACCTTGAACCCCACGCATCCCATTGACACCAGTAGAGGGCGCACTTGAACCCCACATATCCCTTTGACACCAGTAGAGGGCGACCTTGAACCCCACGTATCCCTTTACACCAGTAGAGGGCGACTTTGAACCCCACTTATCCCTTTGACACCAGGAGTGGGCGTACCTTGTTCCCCATTTATCCTTGTGCCACCAGTAGAGGGGGTACCTTGAACCCCACGTATCCCTTTGACACCAGTAGAGGGCGTACCTTGAACCCCACGTATCCCTTTACACCAGTAGAGGGCGCACTTTGAACCCCACGATCCCTTTACACCAGTTTGAACCCCACGATCCTTTGACACCAGCAGAGGGCGACCTTTGAACCCCACGTATCCTTGAACCCTTTGACACCAGCAGAGGGCGTACCTTGACACCAGTAGAGGGCGACTTGAACCCCACGTATCCCTTTGACACCAGTAGAGGGCGTACCTTGAACCCCACGCATCCCTTTGACACCAGCAGAGGGCGTACCTTGAACCCCACGTATCCCTTTGACCCCAGCAGAGGGCGTACCTTGAACCCCACGTATCCCTTTGACACCAGTAGAGGGCGTACCTTGAACCCCACGTATACCTTTGTCACCAGTAGAGGGCGACCTTGAACCCCACGTATCCCTTTGACACCAGTAGAGGGCGTACTTGAACCCCACGTATCCCTTTGACACCAGTAGAGGGCGTACCTTGAACCCCACGTATCCCTTTGACACCAGTAGAGGGCGACCTTGAACCCCACGCATCCCTTGACACCAGTAGAGGGCGACTGAACCCCACGCATCCCTTTGACACCAGTAGAGGGCGTACCTTGAACCCCACGTATACCTTTGACACCAGGAGAGGGCGAACCATGAACCCCACGTATCCCTTTGACACCAGTAGAGGGCGTACCTTGAACCCCACGTATCCCTTTGACACCAGTAGAGGGCGTACCTTGAACCCCACGTATCCCTTTGACACCAGTAGAGGGCGTACCTTGAACCCCACGTATCCCTTTGACACCAGTAGAGGGCGTACCTTGAACCCCACGTATCCCTTTGACACCAGCAGAGGGCGTACCTTGAACCCCACGTAGACGTATTTATCGCTGGTCTGGACCAAACCCCTCAGCGCCTTCAGCTGGTTCTGATCTGACACTGAGGCCAGCTCCACAAAGTTCTTCCTGCAGTGATCCCGAGCGTCGGGCCAGTCCAGTCCGTCCCGCACGAAATGGAACAACTTCGGAGGCAAAGATGAGGTCGAGCCGAAGAAAACTATGGGTCAAACGAGAAAATAATATAGTTTAAGACAGAGATGGAGGGAAGGAGGAGTTTCTATGGTGCAATTTGAATTTGTATTGTCAAAATGCAGATGTTTCGACCTGTTTTAAGGTTCATTTCTCAGTAAATAATGGGCCAATTCATTTATAACCTCATTTTTAATCTGGAGGGGAAGCAGTTGTGGTTTGCGATTATTGAACTATTTTAAAGAAGACGTATTATGCTTTTTTCCTGGTACTAAATAATAAATAATAAACTATAACTTAAATATAAATACTGTATGTTGTTTCTTACATTGTGTTTATTGTAAACTGCATTACAGATGTAAACAGCTTAATTATAGGTCGCTCCGTTGTAAAGTCAAATTATATTTTCATTTAAATTGTTTTCAGGTGTAAAGCTTTGCACCATTAGATTTATTTAGTATATATATATATAAAAAAAAAAAAACTTTTATATGAACCAACCTATAACTAACATTAGAACCACAGTTTTACCTTAACTCCTTATTTTATAATAACTTTACTGTTACTTTTTAAAAATCCAAAATTGAAGGTTTGTTGAAAAAAACAAAACAAATATTATCAATGAAACAAATGATCATTTAAACCAGTGTTCATTTTGTCAACAAAAATGTTCTTGTCAATGTCATATTTTTGCTGACTAAAAGTAGATATTTTAGACGAGTAAAAGTAGTGATATTTCCATTAAAAAAAAAAAAAAAAAAAAACCTTTGAATGCAAAGAAATATATAAAAAATTAAATAAATGAAAGTGACGAGTGGCGCCTCAAACTCAAACAAACTGAACCTCCAAGAGAACACTGTTCCAAAAAGAGATTAAATAAAAATATTTTCCTTGACTAAAACTATTATGGACTTATTGGTCAAATAAAAATAGACCAAATTAAAAATATTTATTCAATTAAAACTAAACTACAAATAATTTTAGTTAACAGACTAATTCTAACTCTGTCAAAATGAACACAGACGTATACTCACGTGTTAGAAGCAAAAGGCCCACTGCTGACCACTCCATTTCTGCTAAAGAAATAAATAAATAAATGTAGAAATTAAATAGTTTTATTTGATCAAAGTGTCTCTCTGGTTTTCTGACAGAGATCAGAGTCACCTGAAGTGCACAGATGTGTGAAGGTGGTGGAGTTGTCGTGTCTTATCCAGAGCCGCTCACGCCCCACAGTCAAATCCTCAGCTCAAACTGAAAACAAATACTGCTCTTTTTGCATTCATCAAATTACAGAAAGAAGAGTCTGGCATCTAAATAAGGAACATCATATGCAAACTTTACAACGAGTGGCCTCATAGTCTACGTTCACACAGAAAAAAATGTGAATCTATCTGATCTTAAAATGGCTTGAATTGATCATTTTGATCTGGATTTGAGAAGTTTAGACTCGATGAGATTTAATTGTTGATGTGATGCAGAATATTTCACGGGTTTCAAGGTATTTCTGATGATCCTGAGATAATTTAGCTTAAAATACGAAAATAAATGTGTCAGTGGTGAGTAAAATGATCTTAACCCAGTGATAGATAATTTGTATTGAAGTAAGAAATAATGTGTTGAGACAAGTCAGAAACGGTTTGAAACAAGTGAAATAATCTAGTTCCATCAAATAAATCGTCTCCACTGATCTTAACGAGTCAAAACGTCTGAAATTCAGATTAATATCCTCAAATCAAGACGTTTTAACTCATCTAGAAAGACATTTTTTGCAGTGTATCCTACTGACAAATAAATGTTCTTATTTTAATCAAAATTATCGCGATGATCATCAGAAATACCTTGAAACCAGTGAAATATTCTGCATCACATCAGCAATTAAATCTCATCGAGTCAAATCTACTCAAATCCAGATTAAAATGATCAATTCAAGCCATTTTAAGATCAGATAGATTTATAATTTGGATTGAAATAGGAAATAATGTATTGAAACAAGTCACAAATGGTTTGAAACTATGAGTGAAAGTGAAATAATCTAGTTCCATCAAATAAATCGTCTCCACTGATCTTAACGAGTCAAAACGTCGGAAATTCAGATTAACATCCTGGAATAAAGACATTTTAACTCATCTAGAACTTCATTATTTGCAGAGCACAAGAAGGTTTGCAATGTTGCCCTAAAAAGTTGTCTTTATTACAAGAATTTAACTTTCAACTTGGCTTTTTTGAACTTTTAACCTGTTCTCACATCGTTCCTCATCACAAACATAAGGAGTTGTAATTAGCTTCATTCACACTGGTTTTATTAATCCTGTTTATGAGCTCCTCTTCTCTGAGCCTGACGAAAAGCACATTTTCAAATTTCCCAGATTTGTGACGACAAAGACAGAGATCCAGAGCTCTCCTGTGCTGTTTTAAGTCACAGACTCGTTCTGAACATTTCTGACTCAAACCACCTTCATTAAAACTGTCTGTAAGCTAGCTTTTGTTTATTTCCCCATGGTAATTCCCTCTGCTGCCAGTAAGTGGAGCGCTAACACCAAATTCTGTTTTTGTTTTTCGTTATTTTAAGCTCCAAAGTCAAACAAAACAAGTTTAAAAGGACAAAAAGCACAGTAACGCCGAATATGTCTCCTTTAAACCCTTGATTTTCAGCCAGTGCATGGGGAACTCTAGTGCGCCTTGAGGTTTTATCAGGTGCGCCTTAAAAAACTGTCCAATTTGAGTCAACAGATTCAAAAACGTGGATGTAATTGACTCATTTTCCATTTTGGAGTGTCCTGAGCAACTTCTGCATCAAAAAAGAACACAAATCCATCACTGCTGCCAAATTTAAAGAACCAGACAGTGGCACAGACATCATTTGGCTCATTATACACCAGATTTATTATTATTATTATTTTTTCTTTTTGTAGTTGATGTTCTGTTGTATCTGTTGAACCCAAAAAGTGTTCAGGGACTCAAAAAAGGTTGAAAAACACTGCTTTAAACTGTTAAAGGAGCAACATTTTGTGGTGGATGCTTCTGACGATTTTATTCACCTTGTTCGGCCCCGCCCACTTTTGCTTCTTGTTGCCACACCCCTGTAGTAAACGTACTTCCTGTTTTAGCTTGAGCTCGACGAAAATGACAAATGAGGGAAAAGTCTCGCCGCTAAAACATCAGATAAAGTCGACTGATTTGTGTAAAATGTTTAATGAACACGAGCAACAACAAGAAAACAGCTTTTTAGTCGGCGTAGAACGTATTTTCTGTTGAGTTCGTTGGAAACAAGATGGCGGCGCCCACGGACAGTCGCTGAACTCGTAAATATGTTCAAAACGCACAAACTGGTCGCGGTCACAGACAAGTTCGCAGCTGCGTCTTCTGAAACGTCCGTCAAACGTGTGGATTTACACTCCTTCCTCATGTAAAGCGAATGTAAATACGCTGTTCAGACGAATGCAAAACTCATCCAGAAGTCCAAAGGTTTCTCAGTCAAGTGTGTAAGCGGCTTTCCTTTACAATCCCATTTAATCTCTGCAAGGAAATTAGCACAGGCAATTCACAAAAACATGTAAAACACACAAACCCCCCAAAAAATCTATAAATAAGAACAGAAAACTCATTACAGCAGAGCATATTATCACTTATTTACACCACAAAAGAATTAAATACAGATTATTTTGATTGAACCAACACTATTTGATCTTTTTAGTTCTTTTTTAGTAAATAAAACTGGTCTTTATGGACATTTAATGCATAAACAGTTGCTAAAATAACATAAAATCTTATAAATATCAGGGATTTGGGGGATATTTAAAGGTGCACTATGTAACTTTTCTGTTGTGGACTCCAGAGTGTAGCGTTAAACTGATGTGTTTCCATGGAGACAAGCAGATGACAGCACCAGGCCGAGTTACGGGTCAGATCTGCGGAGAGGCAGGTTTTTCTGGCGTTTTCTCAGCATTATGTACATCTGTAATTTAACGAGTACAATTAACGCTACGGGTGCACGGTGGCAGAGCGGCTAGAGCTTCTGCCTCTCAATAAGGAGATCGTGGGTTCGAATCCCGCACCACCCCAACATCGTGGTTTCGAATTCTGAACCACCCTAACATCACACGATCTCTCTGAGTGGAGTCTGCATGTCCTCCCCGTGTTACCGTGGGTTCTCTCCGGGTTCTCCGGCTCCTCCCACCGTCCAAAGACATGACTGTGCAGGTTAATTGACAACTCTAAATTGTCCCGAGTGAATGAATGTGAGAGTGAATGGTTGTCTGTCCTTGTCTGTGTCTCTCTGTGTTAGCCCTGCGACGAGTTGGCCACTGTCCAGGGTGTACCCCGCCTAAGGCCCAAAGTCACTGGGATAGGCTCCAGTCACCCGCGACCCCTAACGGGAATAAGCAGTAGAAAATGAATGAATGAATTAACGCTACACTGTGGAACATTCCAGGCAAAGCAATGACGTCGTCAAACAGACAAACAGGACAAATGTGTAATAAAATATACATCGTGCTTGAAAATATACCTTTTAACCTTGATCCGATGTCAGTGATTCACAAAAAGACGATTAGTAATTCCAAGTTTCCAAGTTTGAGTAAACGGGAAACTACTTCCTGTTTGTCCTCGGCTTTTTCTGCGTTTATTTCCTTCTCTGCAAAGACTCTACGCTGCGTTTTAACCTCTCTTTATGTCATACTTTAGGTTTGGGTTTGGATAATGTTTGATGCAACAAATGACATGGAAATATCAGATTTTGGGTCTTGACAAAGTGAGTGCCGTGCGTAGGTAAACAGGAAACAGTTGAGGCTAACGTGCGACAAAATTGCGACTAAAAGGGACAAAAGCTTGACTAAAAATTCACTAAAAGCAACAAAAACATGACAGAGCAACAAAAAAACTCAACTAAAAGTGACAAAACGCGACTAAGAACAAATAAAACATGATTGAAATTGTCAAAAATGTGTCAAAAACATGATTAAAAATGTTGCTAATGCTAATGCGCTTTGCTAGCTTTGTTTTATTAAAGGTTCGACATATAAGTTAGCATCAGTGGAAATACAACGCTTTATCACCAGATCAAGTCAGTGTTTGATTAGGAATTATTCTTGTTTCTAACGCGACTAAATTGGGTCCAAGAGTGACAAAAGCGTGACTAAAACTTCACCAAAAGCAACAGTAACATGACTGAGAGCGACCAAAAACGCAACTAAAAGCGACAGAATCCCAACTAAGAGCGACAAAAACACAGAAGAGGCTAAATGTGACAAAGTATGACAAAAAAGCTACAAAAAATGCATCTAAAGTTGATAAAAAGGTGACTAAGAGCGACAAAAATGTGGCTAAAAGCAACAAAAACGCAATTAAGAATGACTGAAACGTGACAAAAACGTGACAAAATGCGACAAAAAAGCAACTAAAAGCGACAAAAATGCATCCGATACGTGACTAAAACGGAAAGCATTGGCGTTGGATAATGTTAGATGATTATGACTTGGAAATATCAGATTTTGGGTCAAAGCGGGTTCCGTGCGTCGATAAACAGGAAACAGATGATGCTAACGTGCTTTGCTAGCTTTGTTTTGCTAAGGGCTCGACATATAAGTTAGCATCAGTGGAAATACAGCGCTTTATCACAGGATCAAGTTAGCATTTGGTGATGTTTTTAACTTAAAAGTGCCTCTGACAGGTCGGACTCATTTAACTAAAATGCAGTTAAGATAAATATGTTTCAAATTCTGCTAAAATCTTTACACATTTTACCATAATTGAGCAATTTTTTATTTTACGTCCTGTTGTAAATGATGATGATGATCACACTAGGAAATGACCAAGAAACCATCAAAACTCCTCTAACGTCACAGACTTTTTTCATTTGACAAAGAAAAACTCATTTGAACGGCGTTTTAAATTTCACTTCCTGGTTGTAAATGATGACATCACACTGGGAAATTACCATAGCAACCACGCTGTACACTGCACCAAAACTCATCTAATGTCACAGATTTTTTTTTTTTTTGGGGGCAAAGAAAAACACCTTTATTTTGTTGAATCAATGTTTAAAGGGTCAAAAAAGTTGTTTATTTTGTGTAAATGATGCTGTAAGCTTCATCTCCACAGTGTGATGTCATCAGTTTGTTTACTTCCTGTATAATTTTCAACATATTTTTCAACTTTTCTCCACAAACAGCGACCTGATTGGTGTAAAACTATAATTTATATTTACAACCGGGATTAACACACTGAGTAAAGCTGAAATTAGAAAATCATGAAAATCTGTCATAGGCCCTTTAAGTGTATGGCAATAAATAATGAGAAAGCTACTTCCAGGACCGCGGTGAACTTCAAAAACTCTACCACGCGCCCCGACCGACTCTCAGCTCTCGGGTTTGACGGGCAGGACCACCAGCGGCGCCACGTTCTTCCCGTCGTCGCACACGCCGGGGCTGAAGAACGGGTAGATCTTCTCGCAAAAGCCGCAGCCGGTGAAGGCGTAGAGGAGCGTCTTGGCGTCGGCGTCGTAGAAGGCCACGGTGCCCCGGTCGTAGTCGGTGAACACGCCCACGGTCCGCGGCTGGACGGGCAGCTTCAGCAGGACGGAGGGCGAGTCCAGCGCGCGGTACTCGTCCCCCGCCCGCAGACGCACCGTCCAGAAGCCGTTCTCGGGCTTCGACGTGATCATGCCTTTGCGGTTCACCGACTCCAGGACCACGCCCAGGTCCCAGTAAGTCTTTGAGCCGACAGAGACCTGCGAGAGAGGCGGGGCTTAAGGTGCTGCAGGTGAACAGGACAGAATCTTACATTTAAAGACATCAATGTTAAACTTCTCCTGTAGTTTAGTCACATGAATGTAAGAAAATATTACAAATAGTTTAACCACACGCCGCTCGGACCTGTTTTTCCTCAAACGTGTGACTAGAATGAGCCTCGTTTCAAGCTGAAGCTGTTTCTGATCCTTTGGACACAAACTATTGTCTGACTCTTTGTGAAATTTTGTGTCTGATTTACCGTGATTCCACTTGAAACAAGCTCCGCCCACAGGGACATCAGACTTTAAATTTTCTTTGTTAAATCTATGAAGAAGTGAAGCTATGTCTGTAGATTTTGTCTGATTGACTTTTGGCTTTTGTTGGTTTTGACAATTCCTCTTTTAAAGCTGAAGCTGATTTAACAAAAAAATAGTTTTATGGACTTAATATTTAAGTTAAAAAGTCCATCGGAATCCATATAAAAGTCCTGCTGAATTTTTTTGAATTTTAGTGTAATTTTTAAATTTGTGCTTTTGGAAACTGACTCTAATTCATCCCAGAATGTTTGATTTGATGTATATAAGTTGGATACAGCGTTTCTTGTCATATTGAACACGTCTAGCAGCTGATAGTTTCCTTTTATCAGATGTGGATAAAAAGGAATAAATTAATAAAAATCAGAATAGCACCTGGATATTATTACATTACAAGTCTTTCATCATGTCAGGTTTTCATATACAATTGAGCCATTTTATGTGTAAAAATGCCAAAATTATAGATATTTGGGACATGAAAAATGGACAAAACAAGGTTTAAATTTCTTTGTTCATTTTGTAACATATTAATTACAAAAAAGTTTACAGATACTTAAACTCCTCCTCCGAGAGTCGAAAGGCGAAACTCTCGATTTACCGTCAATCTACGTTCCTCCCTCACAGAGACCTATGTCTCTGTAGTCTAGGAACGCCTCGGGATCCCCCCGGAGGAGCTGGAGGAAGTGTCTGGGGTGAGGGAAGTCTGGGACTCCCTGCTCAGACTGCTGCCCCTGTGACCCGGAGTTATGGATGGATGGATGGAACTTTACAGATAACTTATGTAGTTTTTGAGTAAACTAGATAAATCCATTTTAGAATTAGATTTCAAAAAATCCTTACATAAGTTTGGTCTAAATCTTGTTGAGTCCAGATTGTACAGTTTGGTGTAGGATCTACT